>CM025922.1:6904689-7073296 GCA_000753965.2 Amaranthus hypochondriacus | reverse complement strand
GAAGTGCAAAAGACACTTAAATACCTGGAGATAGGTATAATCGGGGACGATTATTAATATGCTTGATCCTTCCGATGATGAGACCTCAATTCCTGCAATACAACGTTAGCCTTGCCCGAGAGTGGTTTCCCGGAAAACCCCTCCGACGCTCAAGTCAGATCGGGAAATCGAAAGTAATGAATATATGGTAAGTAATGAAAACATAATAACGGATTGTACGATGAGTTCAAATCATGAGGGATATTTTGTTACATATCGATCGTAAGTGTGAGGGCGGTGTATTTTCATGGAGTAGCGGTTAGGAAGATGAAAACATAGTCCCTCTCAAATGATGTATGTAACATCTATTTATAATACTAAGGAGGGAGTTATTTCTGGGAGATCGGAGGTTATATTAGATGATAATGAGAGGTTTTTAGTTGGTTAATGCAATAAATGGAAGTTACGTGGTGGTTACATGAGATAGTTATTTTAGGAAGCTATTAGACTAAGGTGGTGGTTTATGGTTTGACTAAATAAATTACGGGTTTATTATTTGACCCCGTAACATTAGCCCCACGCATGAAGAGTGATAGAAGAGGGAATTCAATGTAACGAAGGCATCAATCTTTATGCGGAAATAAACATACCTGTGATGCGAAGCAATTGAATGTACGGAGGAAACTATACAATTGGATCCAAATAAAATAAACTTTAAACTCTTGCCTCGATGAGTCCATACTTGGTTGAAGCCCCATGAATGATAAATATTTGGCCTTTGGGCCACTTTTGATGATACAACCTTAGAGCAACATATGATGATCCGGAATTTGCACTTGAATGACAATTTGGCCTAGCAGTCAATGACCTAGGACTTCTTGATAAGGAATCATACTAGTGAATCCTTCGAAGATGAATATTGATCGGACATAGGTCTGCATTGATGAATATGGATCGAACATAGGTTCGCATTACTGAATATTGATCGGACATAGGTCCGCATTGCCTAGTCGTTAGTCACCCGGGACTTAGATAAGGAATCAAACTAGGTGAATCCTTTGAACATTGATGAATACGGAATACTGAATATTGAATATTGAATATTGAATACTGAATACTGAATACTAAATACTGAATACTGAATACTGAATACTGAATAAGTGATCAAGTTATCAAGCTAGCTGATACTCGCTATGAATACATTGACAAATACGCCCAAAATCACTCGTTTTGGGGTTAAATAAGAGTCTGAGTTATCAAACTAGGTGACACTCGCACGGAATCACCCGGGAGCTAGATAAGGAATCAAACTAGGTGAATCCTTTGAACATTGATGAATACGGAATACTGAAGATTGAATATTGAATACTGAATACTGAATAAGTGATCGAGTTATCAAGCTAGGCGATACTAGCTATGAATACTTTGACAAATACGCCCAAAACCACTCGTTTTGGGGTTAAATAAGAGTCCGAGTTATCAAACTAGGTGACACTCGCACGGATCCTACTTTCAAACAAGGTGAAAGTTTGATAATGAAGATGAATACTAAGAAAATATCGCCCAAAATCAATCATTTTGGGACTTAAATAATAACATAACTTTCAAACTAAGTGAAAGCTTTGATGATTCCATAATATGACAAATAAAGTCCACGTTGCGGAACTTCAATAATAATAATGACTTTCATACTAGGTGAAAGTTCATATGACTTCATAATATGAATAATAACGTCCACGTTTTGGGACTTGGATGATAACATGACTTTCTAACTAGGTGAAAGCTCGGATGACTTTATAAACTCGTCGTTGAAAACCACTTATAAGTAAGACCCAATATAATAAGAATAATAATGGTGAAGTATTGAATTCCCACATAGAAGTAATATAATATTCTTCCAGTGTATGTCGATATCATACTTGATCACTGACCCATGAATATACAACTAAAGAATCACCCGATATGCGTTGATAAATAAAAGTAAGAATAACCATATGATCATCATCAGATTAATACAATATATATATATATATATATATATATATATATATATATATATATATATATATATATATACACACACATACACATATATATATATACACACACACACACACACACACATATATATATATATATATATATATATATATACACACACACACACACACACACACACACACACACACACACACACACACATATATATATATATATATATATATATATATTCATTTATGATATATAATAATGTATTATAATATATACTCCCTCTGAATCATTTTAGATGTCCCATTTTCTTGTTTGGCAAAATCATATCAATTGTCCCATTTTCTTTTTTGTCTATATTTTTTTTTTACCTAAATACCCCCACTGTTCCAATTCCCAATACCCAACTACCACCTTTACAATTAATTTAATCAATTAAAATACCCAACGATCACCTTTTAATGGACCCCACATCACCTTTAATAACCGTGAAAACCCAAATGGGACATCTAAAATGATTCAGAGGGAGTATTAGTTATTCAATATAATGGGGTATTACAGACTACCCTTCTTAAGAAGTGTTTTGCCCATGAAATCAATCATACAATACAGGGTTGCATATAGGAAAATTTTCAAACCACAGACAAAATCAAGCATCAAGAATGTAACATTAATAATAATAATGCATGAAATGCGCGAAAATCTTATCGCCTTCTATCTCCCCCCCCCCCCCCCCCTCCCCCCTCTTAAGGAAGTTACGTCTCTCCTCGTAACTTAATTACTAACCTCTGGAAAAAGGTGAGGGTATCTCTCTCGCATGGACTTCATCTCCCAAGTGGCTTCTTGAGCTTTTTCATTAAACCACAATACTTTGACCATTGAAATGTTTATCCTACGAGTGTTGTGAATCTTTGTGTCTAGAATTTGGATACGTTTCACCTCGTAAGAGAGTGTGTCGTCCAACTCTAGCTAAGGGTTTAGGGTCTAGAACATGAGAGCTTGCTGGCACATACTGCTTAAGTTTTGATATATGGAATACATCGTGAACCTTACTTAAAACATTTGGTAAGGCTAACCTATAAGCTAACTTGCCCACACATTCCACCATATCATAAAGGCCAATAAATCATGGACTAAACTTTTCATAAGCTCCAAAACGAACAACCCCATATCTTGGCGACACTCGTAGAAGAACCTTATCACTGTGAACTCCTTAGGTCTACGCTTCAAATCTGCGTAGGACTTTTGCGGATCTTGAGCCGCTTTCATCTTTCCTCGAATAAGTTTGACCTTTTTAAAATCAACTGAACTAAACATGATCTTTAGTCTTCAATTTGCGATATCAAAGATATTTTCACACTTCAAACAAGAATAAAAAACATCTTAGTTACTATTTCCTCCGTTCTGATTTACTTGCTATCATTGCATGGGCACAAATATTAAGGAGTTACTGTGCAATTGAGTAGTAGGTGGAAAATTGCTTTTTTGAAAATTTTTAATATTATTTGTTGAAAAATGAAAAAAAAAAATAGAGTAATTAGATATAGAGTAGGATAAAAGTAGGAGTAGGTATAACTTTAAATGATTGGTTGTTTTACTAAAAAGAAAATGTAGCAAGTAATATGAAATTTCCCAAAATGGAAAATGTAGCAAGTATTATGAAACGGAGGAAGTATTAAGTGCATATTACCATATTAAGTTAGAAATCTAATTAAGTGTTGAGAAAGAATTACAGAGATAGGGTAAAGAAAAGTTGAAGGCCGCATCCCGCATGATTTAAAGTTGTACTTGGTCTTATAATGTTATCAGTATGACTCATCAACCTAAAGCTGACTTTCTGATATATTCGGTGAACAAAACACAAACAAAATTAAAGCCTCATCGTCTTCCTCCTTATCTCACCAATCACCACCATAACTATGTCCAACCTAAAGCTTTTTTTTTTTTTTATTTTTTTTTATTTTTAAATAAATGCCCCTTCACCTTTTGATTGCTCTTTAGATTCGATTGAGGAAAACGCTTTAGATTGAGGAAAACGCTTGTCTTTGAACATGGAGCTCTTTAGATTCGATTAAGCTTTAGACACCCATATATTGTACTTCTTATTGTGTTTGAGATTAGTCAGTGGCTACTGGCTAGCTATAAATCTACTCTCTATATGATTTTCCTCTTGCAAGTTCGAGTCAAGTGGAGTTGATCCATTTGACTTTGTGTTCTACAAAATAAGACAGAAAAAAGTTTGTTCAGCGAGAATCTTCGTCAGTGGCAAGTGCATGGGCTCAAGAATTGCTGTCAGATCATTAGAGCACTTATGTTTGTTATACTTGCAGTTTCTTAACTTATTTAATATTTGCTTCAATACACATGCATTATCTAGAAACATTAAGCCTCTTGGCAACTTATATCTGTAAATCTTGCCTGATCTGTTTCATCATGAAATCCTAAATTTTGATTTCAATGTATTTCTTGCACTATGTGATTGCCAGTGTTGTTAGCATGGCTGTTCTGTTTTTGGCATTGCTGTTCTGTTTTTGGCATTGCTGTTATATTACATAAAGCTTTTAACTTTTGGCTGTTCTGTTTTCACATAATTCTTAATTCAGCTAATTTAAGTAGTGCTGAGATTCATGTTTAGTGTTTACTTCCTGCTTAGTGTCCTGACTTAATGATGTCTAGGGGAGGTGATACACGAGAAATGCCTATTTCCATTTGGAACTTGCTAATGATACTATTTTATTCTGTACTTAATTAGATCTTAAATCTATCTGGAAGTGTTAGTTCATATGATAATTATGCATGATTGATCTGATGCAAATAAGTTTCATATGTTAACATTAATTAACTTTTTAAAATGTAACCATCCTCCAATGCGGGTTGGATATCAAGTAATAGTCCTTTCATCTTAAGTGCTACTCCTCTCCCTTATCATATACCCCATTTGAGGGGGGAGAAAAACTCTTTACACCTTTTGGTTAAACCGTGCAAATCATAAGGGAAACAGTAGTACTTTCATTGCATTCGCACTTCACCTTTCAGCTTGTTGTTCATAATGCCATATTAAGTGTATCTCTGCAATGACTGTAATCTGTATTGGTTGATACTATTGATAGTTGATATATGTGGTTTTCTGCATCATTAATTGATGTTGAAACATTGCTTGCGCACTTCACCTTTCAGCTTAAAACATTGCTTGTTGATTTTCTACTTCCCGTTTACGTGGAGAAGAGGAAGTATAGTTAGTTCTTAAACGTCGTGAAATATTGTGTTATTCATATATTGTGAGAGAAATGTGAAAAGAAGATTGGAAATCATGTTTAAATGTGAAAAAGAGAGGAAATAACAATTATTCGGTAATTGAGTTTGAATCTGTATGCGTTCTGGGCTTACAAAAGAAGAAGCATAATGTTGTGAAAACAACAAGGCTTATCGTCATACAATGGGCTATGAGTGTCAATGCCATAAACCCAGGATATGTGAGCTTCATGCATTTACGGTATTATGTCCTACACTTTTTGTGTTTCTGTTTGGGGATTTGATTTTCGGTCTTGTTATAATGAGATTCTTTTGTGAGATAAAAAGGTTTTATGAATCCGTTCCTTCCCTTGGCACTAAATATATACTTTGTTTCAGAGAAGAGAGAAACTGGTGCTCTATGATCATTAGAATTGTGTGAGGTCAATCTACTCATTTGTGTTTGATCATGGCCTTGCTGATATGCTCCTGTTGAGACTTGCGAGTCATATTATGTATTGTGTGTGTCATAGTCTCTCACTTTCAACATTGCGTTCAGTTTTTTTTTGAGTTGAGATTGGACATTTGAGATTAATATATATGAGGGCTTATGACACTACATAGGAATAAATGGAGGTGAGAAATGCATGTGGATGATCATAGTGGTTAAATCATGTAGACCCCATTCTTTTGGGAGTAATGTTTTGGCATTGTTGTTGGTGAGAGATTTTTGTGGATTTTTTGGCAAAGCAAGAGGTTTATGGAAGATTGAACTTGATGACAATTAGAATTAGTGAAAGTAAAAATATGATTAATTAGTGCTTAATTTAACAAAAAATATTAATTTTTGTCTACCACATGGAAAAAGTTGGAAGCTTCGGGTCACCACGCATATTAAAAAAACAAACGTTTACCTACCTTGTGGAAAGGCAAAAAAGTCGGGGTCACCACATGGAACTTCCCAAAATTAATTGTAGTGCAGCCAAGTTGATTGTTTGATTAATTATTCAGTGTACTCTGCAAGTAAAACCAAGGTGATTTTTTGATTAATACAATGCAGTGCAGCCAAACCATCCGCCCAAAACATGAATTTGGTTCGAATAGATGATGTCATGGACAGGTTTTGATTCTAGTTCTTAATTTATTGGTTGCTGGTTTTCTTTTTGCTATCTTTGTGTAGAAGATGAAGTAATGGAAATCGGAAGTTTTTTTAAAAGGTTATGAAAAAATTGTGTTATTTATAGATTGTGAGTAGACATGGTTAACGGGGCGGGTCAAATGCGGGTCAACAAAAAAACAGGTCGATAAGCAGGTCATGTTCGGGCCTGATTATGTAATATATTGTGCTACTGATTTACTGATTTACTTTATAGTTTTTGTAATGTGTTGATGTTTTATGCATCCAGCTACTGTGATCTCTTTGACTTAGCAAGTTAGCATTAGCATTTGCATAAACCAAGTTAGCCACCAACTAATCAATTATATGCTTCCTTATTTTTATGCCGTTCTTTTACAGTGATATCCAAGTTTTTCAACCACATTTTCACCTCATCTTGATCAATAAAAACAGAATACTTCTTGTATTCTTCTGGCAAATGCTTGGATATTGATAATGTGCTGTAAAGGGCTCAAAAACAACTGGTATACAAGCTGCATTAGTGAATCGAACACTGATTTACTCGTTGGACTATCGCCGTCCGGCTGAAGACAGAACTCTTCAAAAATAACAGGTAAACCTGCAATTAGTGAATCAAACAGCTGACACGCACCTTGACCCGCACTGACCTACGACCCGCCCAATTACCGGCTCTAATTGTGACAGAAATGTGAAGACTGGAAATCATGTTTGAAATGCATGCATTCTGGATTTACATAGGGGGAAAGAAAGTTGAGATAACGAGTCTGTTTTGGCTGCACTTTTGTGTTTCTGTTGGGGCAACTGCTCAATCATCTTTGCTTTGATTTTGAGCCTTGTTAGTATGGTGATGTTGGCAGAAATGTAACAATCACTAACAATAAACGCTGCTGAGCAAGCATGAGAAGCAACTGAGGCTAAAATGAAACGTAAACAAGAGGTGAACAAGTTGGCAGACCAACAAACACGAGCTTCTAATCTATCAGAAGACGTTCAAGAGAAAACAGACTTAGCAGGAGCTTCATTCAATGGCTTCATAAACAAAACGAAAGTTATAGGATCTTGATTCTCATGGGAGAAAATCGGGGTCAGCTATCTATTGCCACCAAAACACCCACTAAAGAAAGTGTTTCTGGTGTAAAAACTAGAACAAGGTCAACACACAAACAAAAATTAAAACCAGCTGCGAAACTAGCACCAAAATAGAGTGAAGCGAAAGCAAGTGAATAATTTTAGCAAAGTAATGAAGGTAAAGAACAAGGGTGGCGCCATGAGCATTGAGCAGCAGCAGCAAGCAGTCCAAGAAGCATAAGAAAGCAATCAAGTGGATCAACACATGTGAATAATCTCGAAAAAGGCACCACACCTGGTGGCGCTTTCATCTCATCTTCATATTGTCAACAAATTTACAACTACTTCATCTAGTTGCAAGATGTGGGTTACTCATTTCAATTATAAAGGATATGAGAGATTAAGATTTATAAAGGCATATGACATAAGATAGGAGTCATGGGAAGGAATGGTTGAGACAAATCGATGTTGATGATCAATGAGAATAAATTATTCGTTCATGTAGTGGCCTTTTTCTTTTGGGAATAAAGTTGTCATTGTTGTTGGTGTGAGATTTTTTGGGATGGTTGGCAAAGTAAAATGTTTATGAAAGATTGAACTTAATAAGAAATTGAGGGAAAAGCTTGTATCAGAACATGGAGCCTTGTGACAGTAAATAAAGCTTCAGTCTTGGCATTGTTATCGTTGGTGTTATATTTTTGTGGATGGTTAGCAAAGTAAAATGTTTATGAAAGATTGAACTTAATAAGAAATTGAGGGAAAAGCTTGTATCAGAACATGGAGCCTTGTGACAGTAAATAAAGCTTCAGTCTTGGCATTGTTATCGTTGGTGTTATATTTTTGTGGATGGTTAGCAAAGTAAAATGTTTATGAAAGATTGAACTTAATAAGAAATTGAGGGAAAAGCTTGTATCAGAACATGGAGCCTTGTGACAGTAAATAAAGCTTCAGTCTTGGCATTGTTATCGTTGGTATTATATTTTTGTGGATGGTTAGCAAAGTAAGAGGTTTATAAAAAATTATACTTAATGAGAATTTGAGGAAAGAGCTTGTCTTTGAACAAGGAGCTCGTCAGACTCAATAAAGCCTCAGATTTCCATATAATGTACTTTTATGATGTTTGAGGATAGTCAATGGCTAGCTTTAAACCTAGCCTCTATATGAGTTTGTTCAGCTTAGTCTGTCCCTCAGGCTGCAAGGCTGAGTCAAGTGGAGTTATTCCATTAACAAATGAGGCTGCTAATGGTCTTTGCAACATGTCAACCAGGCTCGTATTTTGCTATTTTGGAGCTTGTGCTAGGGGATGTGCATGCTCTGTGAGGATAGTCAGTGGCTAGTTTCAAACCTACTCTATATGAGTTTGTTCAGCTTAGTCCTTCAGGCTGCAAGGTCGGGTCAAGTGCAGTTGGTCCATTTGACTTTCTGTTCTACCAAAAAAGAGTGAATAAAATTTGTTAAGAATCATTATCAGTGGCACGTGTATTTGCTCAAGAATTGCTGTCAGATCATTATTATGTTTTACACTTGCAATTTCTATTTGCTTTCATACACATGCATTGATCTAGAAACATTAAGCCTCTGCAACTTTTATCAGTAAATTTTCCTGGCATGTTTCATAATGAAATCCTTTTGAACGGTTACCCTATTTTCCTGTTCTTTTGCTATGAAATATTAGGATCTGTGTGCATACTAAATGTTGATTTCCATGTATTTCTTGCACTAGGTGATTGCCTATGTTAGCTTACGGCTGTTCTGTTTTTTGCATTGCTGTTATATTCTATTTTCACATAATTCTTAATAGCCAGCTAATTTAAGCTAATTTAAGTAGTGGTGAGATTCATGTTTCGTGTTTACTTCCTGCTCACTAGGAGAAATTCTTGTTACCATTTGGAACTTGCTAATGATACTTTTATTTTTTTGTACTTAATTAGATATTATTGATCTGGAAGTGTTAGTTCATAAGAGAATCATGCATGATTGATCTTATGCAAATAAGTTTCGGATGTTAACCTAACTTTTTTTTTTTTTTTTAATGTATACAGGCCAAACCATAGTGTAAAAATGCGGTAACGGTTGCCATCGCGGTAACGGAGTGCTGATGCAGTAACGGGAGTGATGTGGTTATCATATCATCTAAATATCGGTCAAAACCATAAGATATCCCTTAATGCGGCCCAAAACGCGGTTTTTTTACAACTTTACAACGCGAGAAATATCGGTTCGTTTGTTTTGAAAACCTTTACAACGCGGCCGATGCGATGCGATGCGGCCTTGTTTTTATTCTATGGGGCAAACAGGTTCATCGTCCCTTGGCTTCATCCTAGTAACCATCCTCCAATGGGGAATGATAATCAAGTAATAGTCCCTTCATCTTAAGCACTAGATCTCTCCCTTAATATTTACCCCATTTGAGGAAAAACCTCTTTAAAATTTTTGGTTGAAACGGAATAGATCATAAGTGACAGATGCATACTTGACCTGTTAGCTTGTTGTTCATAATGTCAAATTTAATGTATATCTGCAATGGCTGTAATATGTATTGGCTGATAGTTGATATAGTGGTTTGCTACATCAATTGCTCCTTCTTTGCCACCACTTAACAGAGATAGAGATGGATTAATTGAGATTAGTGGAATTAGGACTAGTACATTAGCTATTATTACTTCATCTACATTTGGTGTTAACCACCTCTGTAGTGATATAGACAAGAGAATATTGATAAAGGGGTTGATCGATGTAACATTATTCACTAGTTAATTCGCTTTTTGAATTCGCGATTCATAGCCCAAAACCGACCATAATTCACTTATTTTGATTCGGGATTCGCAAGGAGATTAGAGAATCATGTGACAGTGCGGTTGATTAATCGTGGTGATATGTGTTGAGAATAGTGGCTTCTTTTTGAAGTTGACTAGTATTGCTTCCAATAAGGGTAAGGGTTAATTGTCATTTTGAATGAGATGGAATTATTATGCAACCATGAGTCTTACTTTTATTCTATTTCTTCATTCTTAATATTAAAACTGATGCTAAGCAACATCACCCTTCTCGAGCACAACCTCCAGCTTCTACTCAAGGAGGTCTTACCACCTGAGCTATGCATGCTCTATGCTCTAAGAGAGTCCATTTCCACATTTTCACTCCGCAAAAACCAAACCAGTGTTTCATACTTTCATCAGACTTTGTTTTGGGTCTTTTCCCCATCACTTTTTGAGCCCATATTATATCTATGGGGAATTTTATTTTCTTATTATTGTGGGGTTTTGGGTTAATTTTCAAGGCGTATAAATTGAGCAATTATAATAGACTCATTTCTTAGTAAATTTTTTTACCTCTTTTATTTTGTAATTTCAGATTTTGGTTCTCCTTCTTCAACTTTTCAAGTTTGTGCAGCTTAGTTCCTCAAGCTGAAAGGCCGAGTAAAGTGGAGTTGATGTATCTTACTTAAGTTGCATTTAAAGAATGTTTCCGAGACAATTCCTCTTAGAATCCCCATTGTGAGACGCTCTAGGAGTCTCTCTTGATTTTAATCTTTAGTGAGGTGTATTGTCTTTATCATCTGTCTCTCGATTCTTCTATAGGACTCAAAGCAATAAAGCAATGCGTATTCTATGAGAGTTTTAAGCATTCTTGATTTCATAATGATGATATTTAGGGCCTATTTTTATTTTCATTAGGGCACTGCTATTGCATTTAAATTGTTGGGGTTGCTCATCTAGCTATCCTTCTTTAAGTGTTTAGCTTTTACATTGAGAAATTATTGTTGTTGATGCAGTATGCAAGGATCAATCACTGCTGGTAAGGAGTCTGCCGTCGAGTTTTTCCACTTGCCTTTAGCTGATGAAGTGTTGAACTCGCGCAAGAACGAAGAGGTATTACTTCTTTACTCTACAATTCAAGCATATTGGGTGACGTCATTAAAAGACATTTTTATGTTTTAAATTCTTATCAACAAGGATTTTGATGATGTTTGTATAGTTTGAGTCCAAGTCAAAATTGGTAATAGCAAATAAGTGGACAATCTAATTATTATTTGATGTTTGTTACCTCTTCTCTTCCCTTTTTAGTAAAAAAAGTGATGTGATAATGAAAGGAGAGGCTTTACCTCACTCAAGGATCAATAATATGAAGTTTAAATGAGTATTTGTGTTGTGTCAAAGTTAGGAACAAAATAATGATGCAAGTAATAATGAATGGCTAAAATAAACTAAATAATCAAGACAAGAATTTAAGGTGGTTCACCAATGTGGCTACATCCACCATCTAGCCTAGGATTTATATTAACGTGTTCAAAGGAGATAATACAAACTTGAAGGAATTACAAATGGAGGTTATGTGTAATGGAAGAGAGGAGCTAATGGGGTAGAAAAATAAGCAAAAAGGATGCTCTAAGTATGAGAGACTTTGGTGCACTTTGTAGCTTGTATCTAAGTGGGTATTTATAGGGGAAAAGCAATAAATAAAATGGGGCAGCAGTGTTCACAAAGCAGCAGCACAGAAGATTCGAAATGGTGCCAGTACCATCCGCTCGACCTATGTGCTCGGTCGAGCCTGCAGTCGAGCACACCTGCTGAGTGCCAAAGATCAGCTTCTGTTTTCTTTTTATTTTGATTCCCTTGGTCCCCACTTGATACTCCACCTTGTACTCAATGCCATGGTCTGAATTAGAGTACTACAATCCTCAAAACCTTGCAAACCAAGTCTCCACTACCTATAGTACATTGTACTAATGTACTAGCTTGATTACCAAATACCCAATCAAAACATAGTACTTTGTCCTCTTCTTGATTACACTAACTTACTAGATTAATTAGCTTAATCTTGTTATGATTACTTGGTAACTCAAGTCACCAATAATCCTAACAGATAAGTATATCCAATTAGAAAGATAATCATGCCACCCTTGTCATGAATACAAATATTAGCAATGATGCTAAAGAAGCTGTTAGGATACGGAGATTTTTGGCACAGATTACCTCAGATAATCTTAGTTGGTTAAAAGTAAAAGGAAATTCCCTTATTGCTTGGCCCTCCAACATTAAGAGATTTGGACTTGTCACAACATAATTTAATAGGAATAGAATGCTAAGGAAATGTGTAATACATGGAAATATAATCTACACACATGAATAAAAGTGCAAGAACACATTATATCAGGAAAAAACTTTACACCCTCTGTCCTTTTTTTGTTCTAGGTATTTAACTTAAGTGGTGAAATTTTAGAACTTTGACCATGAATTTCAATTTCAATTATGTATTGAAAGTATCTTATTCATCAATTTGCATCAATTTTTAAATAAAAGGAATTTTTATAAAAGCTTAGTTACATATTTTTAGAGTTAACAATAGTCAAAGTTTTATATTTTTGACCATAAAAGTCAAAGTGCCAAAAACATTAAAGATTTGAGTAGTTGGTCAAAATTAAATAATAGATTGATGTTGCTCAGTTTTCAAGTATATTGTTTTATTGTTCACAAACCTTTGAATATAAAATTGGATAATTACATAAACGTTTTGCATTTTAATGTTACACTATAAGAGAGGATGCTAACTTTAAACAAAACGCCGTTTGGGACGGGAAAGTTGACATAACTTGAAGAGATATTTAGCTACTTTAGTAAGTAGCTAGTTGCTTGGCATGCTACTTGAGATATTCTTGACAATTGCATTTATTAATGCAAGTCATGGACAATGGTTAAATAGGATCATTTTCATTTAGAGGTTCCGGTCCAATTACGTTGGGATTCACTTATGTTTTTTGTCTTTTCCATGTCAAACACATATAACAGTTAGAGTTTATTTTGGGTTAACCAACATTTGGGGTTTTTCTAGTAAATGAGCAATAGCCACTACAAAAAAAAGACCTACATCGATTGCCCAAAATAGTCGGAGTTTACTCGGTATAGCTCTATACTGACTAAATTCCGACTGTTTTAAACAATCGAAAGAGAATGGTCGAAATTTTACTTTAGTCGGAATTCCGACTAACTTTTAGTTGGTAGGAAATCAGTCGGAATTCCGACTGCATCATTTGGTAGGAATTTAGTCGGAAATTCTGACTAATTTCCTACTAAAATTTAGTTGCAAATTTTCGACTAACTTTTAGTAGGAAGTTAGTCGGAATTCCTAAAAACACAAATTTAGGTATTTTTCAAAAATCAGCCATTTAAATGTTAATATAATTTTCCGACTGATTTCCGACTAAAAAACAGTAGGAAATCTGTCAGAAAAGTCAACTATGAAATTTGACCTGATTTTACCAAAAAAAGGGGGTTAAATTTTCCAACTGAATTCCTACCACTATTCAATCGGTATTCAGTCGGAAAGTTTTATTAAAAAATAATAGAACTGGTCTAATGTGTCCACAGCCTTTGACCACATTTGACCAGATTTATTATTTTATTAAATATACTAGTATAATACTTAATATCAATAAAATAAATTATCGATCAAACAAAATAATAAAACGATAAATATAAAGATATAAAATAAACCAAACTAAAATGTTATACAAATTCAACAATAATATAACATTGTTTCACAAATTATTAATACAAACCCAAATTGTTTCAAATCCAATACAAATTTTACAAAAACATATAACAATGGTCTAGGAGGGTGGAGGCTGAGGAGGTTGTTGAGAAGCCGGGTTCTGCTGGAATGTTGGAACAGAGTGCGCACAAACGATAACAATTGGTTCACCTCTTCCTTTGTTCGGCGTTGCTCCTCCATAAGGACTATATGTTCTTCTCTGGAAATGACATTATTGAGGCGATCATCTATTTGATTCATGACTTGTTGGAGATGATCGAACCTCTCATTCACCATTTGGGCCGGAGGAGGAGCGCTTTAGTGTTGGGATTGCGGCAACACAAGGTCAGCATAATATATTAAGACTTGTTGCTAGTAGCCTAAGTAATAATTAGTTTAAAATTTTACCTCTCAAATGGGTACATCCACCTATATTGTACCGGACCAGCTATCCTTGCCTCATAAGCTAGATGAACTAGGAGATGTTCCATGACATCAAAGAATGTTGGAGGAAATATAGTCTCTAACTTACCCAACACCACTGGGATTCCCTCATCCAATCGCCACATATCAGTTGTAGAAATTTTTGGAGATGTCAGACTTCTAAAGAACAGACCAATTTCTGTTATAGCTTCCTATACTTTGACTGGCGGTAATTCCCGAAATGCTATGGGAATTTTATCTTTGCATGAACACAAGACAATCATGACTCTTCATTCTGAAAATCTGATGTTTAGCCATGTCGATATTCCTGGCTAAATTAGAAACATACCCATTAGCAAACCTTAGAATTTAAAGCCACTTTAAAAGGACAACCATTTGTTGTCTTATTAAGTGTGTATGAGCCCTTGGGGATGGATGAACCCACTGGATGCAATTCTGATCGGATGCCGAGCTCGGCTAAATCTTAATCTTGACGTGCCTTCCTTTAGATGATCCTTAATTTGTTTTTCCCGGCACACACATTAACGTTTTGAATGTTATTCTAAAAGTTCTTCTCAATGTGCATAACATCCAAATTGTGACATATCATGTTCGTTCTCCAATATGGTAGATCCCAAAATATACTTCTCTTCTTCCATCCAACACAATATTTGCTGATTTCCGCGTTGTACTTAGATGCGTCATCTTCAAATACCCGTAAATACCTAAAACGATCCAACTCCTCTAGCAGCTCATCTCCTGTACGTATATCGGGTCTAATTTCTCAATAGCTCCATGACTGAAATTTATCCAATTTTGCGGTACGGGTGCCTCTTATCTAAAAATCTCCTATGTGAGTCGCACCAACTCACTTTTCAGTTGTGTCTCAAATATACGGCTTTGGAATAATCCATACAGTACGAACAAGTGTGCACGCCAGATGTACTCCACCCCGACATCATCGAATAAGCTGGAAAGTCGTTGATTGTCCACATCAACGCCGCATGAAGCTGAAAGTTCTCCCTCTTAGAGACATCGAATGTTTGGATCCCATATTCCACAGCAGCATCAACTCGTGTATCAATGGCACAGGTCAATCTTATGTTTTGGATTCCTAGGACCGAGGACAATCACCGTTAAGAACATATACTGCTTCTTCATGCACATCAAGGGAGGAAGATTATATTGTTGACCCCAGCTGTCAAATGGGTTGAAACTATCTGTACACAACCCTAGCCTTACATTTATGATCTCCCTAGCAAAATTCGGATGTGTCGCGTCGAATGTCAACCAGGCTTCACTGTTTGAGGGGTGACACATCTCTCCATCTCCGCATGCCACCTCATGTGATTAGTCGCAGAAGCATACAACCGTTATAACCTAGGACCGAGGGGAAAGTAGTGAAACTTCTTTCTAGGGGTCTTATCTATCATCCATCTAGAAACCCCACAATTATCACATTGTGTCATACTCGCTGTGGGACCCCTATATATCATACACCCATTAAGACAACAGTCAATCTTCTCCACCGGCAATCCAAGAGCCGAAATCTGTTTCTTTGTATCCTAAAATCTGGATGTCATCTGATTATCTTTCGGCAACACTTCAATGTCAAAAATTGGACTTTGATCATACCTAATGAAAACCAAATAAAAATTAAATTGTAGAATAAGTACTCATTTCGGCTCGATTTCAAGATGTGTGTCCCATAAGGTTGTCTGTAACATCCTTTTTTTGAAAAAAAATTACAATGTCAAAAAACGATGAAAATTATATTCACGATTTTCGTGCGGAGAATTTAAATTAAATTCTCATTTCGAATGGATTTTTTGAATACATATCTCATAAGGGTATCATGACATTCGTTTTTTGGAAGAAAAAAAATAATTGTTAAGATGGGTAAATATGATGTAATTTATTTTCTCCAATTCCCTTTTCAGAAATTGGCGAATAAGTACATATTTCAACTGGATTTTTGAAACACGTATCCCAAAAGGATAGTCATGACGTTCGTTTTTGAATAAAAATCGTTACATAGGGTAAAAATGTCATTAATTGATCTTTTAGATTTTTTAATTTATTTTAAGATTTTGGATATATAAATATAATAATTGATTATTATGAAGTTTACTTAGGATTATCAAAGTCATAGTTTAACAAAAAATTTAATCTTTTGTTTAGCACGTAGAAAAGTTGGAAGCTCAAGGTCACCATGTAGATTAAAAAAACATTCATCTATCATAGAGGTGTTCATTCGGGTGATCGGGTCGGTTTCGAACGAGTGTCTTTCGTTTCGGTTGTATTCCGGATCGGCTATTTTTCTGTTGCGTGTTACGACGGGTTGCACTCGGGTCGGGTCGGTTAGTCGCGGTTCGGTTAAAGATCGGTTATTCGAGCTATCGGGTTAGCATCGGTTCGGTGTCTGTTGAAGTTCGTGTCGAGTGTTAATCGGTGTCGGGTTGTCATCGGTTAATAATTGATTCGGTTTTGTCGAATACAGATCGGGTTCGGGTTTTAATTACTATCGGCTACGTACTACTAATTACTATCGATCGAGTCAATATTAAATTAAGTTGTTAGTCATTTTTTAATTGATGACAAGATTTCCTTTACTTAAAGCAAAAATAGTTAAAATGTAAATCAACTAGTGATCATTATTACTTTGTTACTTTTACTTGTTTAACCAGAAATTAGAATTATAAAGTTCTATCAATTTTCATCTAATACGGTTATATACATTGACCATTGATTATTAACTCTAAATATATGAAACCATGTATTTATAAAATTTAATTTATCAAAATATCATCACTTTATTAGATTAAATAATAAGATGATTGAATATGAGTCTATCATACTTTTATGTTAAAAATTGGTTCAGGTTTAAAGCAATTCGATCTAAAATTTATTCGGGTTTAGTCGGTTTTTGCCGGGTCGAGTTCGGTTTTGAGCATGATTCGGACCGGATATGACTCGGGTCGGTCATTTTTGGTTCGGGTAATCTCGGTTAATGGTTATGTGTCGGTTACAAAACATCGGTTACAGTTCGGGTTCAGCTTTCTCATTTTCGGTTGTAAATCGGTTCGAGTACAATTTCGATTCGGGTATTGTCGGTTCGATAAACCTTAAAAAGGAACACATTTTAGGGTCGGTTTACTTTCGGTTTCAGGTCGGATTTTCGGATCGGGTCACTTTTGAACAGCTCTAATCTATCATATGGAAAAGTCGAAAACATGTATGGAAAATCATACAATTTTATGATATGAATCTTCTTTATATAGACTTGTTATAGGAACGTACGTAACAATAAAGAGTATGGTAGATTAGTAGTATTATTAGTACTTATGATTTGGGGTGTAACTAGTAGTATGTGGATGTTATCAAAAATGTTCGTATTAGTATAAAAGGGTATAAGGTTAGGGTAGAACTATCATGCTGTCATTGTTGTCAAGTGACAACTTATACTCGCTCTTTTTCTTTGCTACATGCTTCCTCTGTGTTCATTTATTTTTAAGTTGCAAAGAAAAATTTGATGTTTACTTAGAAAGGTGACTTTTTTAATGGTCAAAATTAAGAGAGAGAAGAAATAGTGAAATAAGTGGTTGAATATGTGGAAACTGGAGCTCACTTCTACAAAAAGAAATGTACCTTATGTTTAGTGACAACCCTGAAAGGAAAGTGTAGATTACATTAAGGGACAGAGAAAGTAAGAGAAATTAGCACTATCCACAACTATGGATGGTCACGGCGAGGACCCTGTTGGACCCGTCCCGAATCCGCCCCTTTTTTAAGGGTCTGGGTCTTATTTTTTGATACCCATCGGATCTGGGTTAAATCTGGATCTAAAAAATAATTGGCGGGTCCGGGTCCAGGTCCAGGTCTAAAATTCGGACCCTTATAAATATTATATTGTCCATTTCTATTTTTATTCTAAGTACGAATTTTGCCCCCAACAATTATTTTCTTTTCATATAATCATAATATATATAAATAATATATATGTTATTTGCTAAGTGCTAACTCCATTACCCTTATTTCATGGATTCGAACTAGTGTTTATAATAGAATTGAAGCATATATGGTTGACTCTATGCGACTTTAGATGTTAAATTAGTATTAATATTTGTAAAATACGATAATTACTCTCGAACATGTATACGAAAAATATAATGACTTACAAATAGTTCAAATTTGACAAATCAAAGTGACTTTTTTTAGACCCATTAAGGACGCATTAAGGACCCTAGACCCATCAGATTCAGAGGGTTTGGGTCTGGGTCTGAAAATTTTTGACCCTTAGGGTCTGGATCCGGGTCTGGATCTCAAAAAATTAAAAAGGTTCGGATCCGGGTCTGATTGGACCCGCTCCAGACCCGCCCCATGACCATCCCTATCCACAACTCATCATAATATTTGATTTTTATTATTAAACAAGAAATTATAAACATAATCAAGTTAAGTCTCGTATAATTCGTCTCAATGTTAAGAATTGAAGTAATGCTTAACAAATGTGTTAGGAAGAAATGTAGTAAATAAAAAAGGACGAAAGTAGTAAATAGTACTACAAGTAGGGGTGTGCAAAGTGCGACCGGGCTTAAATTGAACCGGACCGGTTGCAATTTGCATCATGTCTGGACCGGTTAGACCGGATATATATAATATTAATTTTGAAAAGGAATGATATCCACGATTTTTATTTATATACTTATCTAAAGGGCTTTATATTTCTTATTTCTAACACAAAATAATTTTTTAACTCAAATACTTTATTTGTTATGATAATTAATTTGCTAAATTATTTTAAAATCTTCTAGTTTTTAATTTATTTTTGTTTTCAAAAATTACTTCCGGTCTAATCGGTAGGCCTGTCAAACAGATTAGGTTGGGTCGGGTTCGGGTTCGGTCATATATAAACAGGTAGAAAACTCTTGACCCAAACTCAACCCATTTAGTTAAATGCGTCAAAAATCACAACCCTGACCTAACCTGCGACAGATCAGGTCTACCTGATTTCGACCCACCTAACTTGTTTATAGTTTTTTGTTTTCATTTTAAGGTTCTTAACATTGATTACATCGAATTTTTTAGGCCTTACTTTTAAATTTTATGTTTTTTGTTGTTTATTTTGCATTTACTATGAAAAATAAGAAAATATTAAATAAATTAAGTTTAGGTTATACTTATTGATTTAACTCGGAATTAACATGTTTAACTAAATGGGTTATACAGGTTTGTCTCAGAATTAAAATTTTGAACTAAACCTAACCCATTTAATAAAAGATCTGGTCGGGTCGACCTATTTAATTAATTGAGTCAAAAGTCTCAACCCAAACCCACTTATTTCGAGTTAGATTCAGGTTGGGTCAACTTTTGCATGGCCTACCAGGTTAGACCGGGATCAGACTGGATGGAACCGGTCCGGTCTTAACATATTCAAAAATCCGGTTTTCTAGGTTCCGATCGGTCCAGTCCGGGTTTGGACCGGTGCACACCCCTAACTACAAGTATATGATAATAGAGAAACGAGTACTATTTTTGTTGGCTGAATTGGTTATATCGGGAAAGTTTCACATTAGAGGTTTGGTTTGTTTGACAACATGGATTTCGTTTAGAATCTAGAATTGAAATTGGCCCATTCACAACCCACTTTCAGCAAGGGATGGTCATGCGTCCAGGACCCTATTGGACCCGCTCCTTTTTTAAGGGTCTGGATCTTATTTTTTGAGACCTATCGGATTAGACACGAATTCGGATCTCAAAATTGAATAACGGGTTTGGGTTCAGGTCCAGACACGACCTCTAGACCCGCCCTATAGATTCGGACCCGGACCCAGACATACATTTATTAATTAGTCATATTTTTTTTTGGTCCATTCTGCCCCATTTCATTTACTTCCTCTGTTCCGTTTTAGTTACACCATTGGGTTTGACACATTTTTTAAGGGCTGTCAAATCAGTATGGTAAAAGTAGGGATGATGTATGATAGATGGTGATATGTGGGGCAAAATAAAAAAAATAATATTATAAGTAGAGTGGTTGTGACTTGTGGGTATATTAAATAAAAAAATGGGATGATGTATGATTGATGGTGATAGCGGGGTAGATTTAAAGTAAGGATAAAATAAGTTGATTATTTTTGCCAAAAATAGTAATGTTGCAAGTAATATGAAATTTCTAAAAACGGTAAGTGTTACAAGTAAAATGAAACGGAGGAAGTACATACTAACACCCTTAAACCCCATGTCATACTTTCATTTCTGAATTCCAATACTGCCTAATTCCTTGTTCATCTTCTTCATTCCCAAATCCCAATCTCGCTGCTTCATAACTTCGTTGCCCCTGTTGTTCACTTCTTCTTCTTCCTCTTCCTCACGGGCTCAGACAGTGCAGGTTTATTCTCTTCACTCTTTTGATTTTAGGTTTGTTCTTTTTTTTAATTTAGCTTAAAATTATTAGAATACTTAATTTATGCTTGTTTAAAATGTTTATTTGATGGTGTTGTATCTGTATGTACGCATTGAGGTGTGAAGATCACTTGTTATAGGTTAATCATTAATAAGATTAGGCTTTGTTTCTTTGTTATTTTGTATTGTACATGATATTAAGTTTGTTCATGATAGTATTTTGAATTTCTGTAATTGTTTTTTTTTTGTTTAGTTTAAAATTTTCAGATTTTGATTATGTTTTATTCCAAAGAAATTTTAGAGTTTGCAATTTTTAAATTAAAATTCTAATGTTGCCAAACAAAGTTGAAATTCAAATATTTCAATGATATCTAGACATTGGATTTGAATATGGAAATTTTGATTTACAAATTTACAATTCAAATCTAAATTTACAATTGAAATCCAAGTTCCCTAACACTACGTTAAATTTTTGGAAAAAATTGTTTTAGAAAGTCTTAACTTTGCCCTAGTTGTCAATAAAAGTCTCAAGTCTCAACTATTAGTATTTCAAGAAAAGTTCCAACTTTGGACGTGATCCACTTTTAAAAGACTATGACCTGTTATGACTTGCTTGACTTGCTTAACTGGCTTAAGGGACTACGTGGCGAGGCGTGTGTGGACCATGTGTTTTTGTTAAATTACTTTTTTTTAAAAAAAATTCAGATTTCCACTCTCCACTCTCTCTCTCTCTTCATACTAAAATCCTACCTTACGTTAACTTTGAACACTTAATCAAACATGCTTTGTCTTGCACTTTGGAGAGGAACGATGATGATGTGTCGAGTGTAAGTGAATTGAGGCTTGGAACGATCGACGAGGTGATTAACGTGGGGCAAATGATGCTTCGCTATAGGGGGGAACCATGACTTGAATGAGTCAAGGCATGGGATGGAGTGTTGCCCGATCAAAGCAACAACGAAGAACAAAACAGTAGCATGCAACAGGCAGCTGCTCGTTCGAGCAGCTTAGACAGAAAGCAACAGAAGGGGCAGAACCTGCTGCTCGAACGAGCATGTGGGGGCTCGAACGAGCAGCAGGTCAGGGGGCACTCCAACGGTTCCTTTGCTACGGTTATGTGTATTGATGGTGCATTATATTCTTAGTTCAATATCACTCATAGAATCCAACACCACAAACACACATATTGAGAGTAGGCTATTACATTGTTAGAAACTTGACAATGTTCTTACTTTGTTCTAGTATTTGTGATCTTGAAAGGATTGTTCTCAAGCTAGGGGAGGTTTATTTAGGTTATATTGTTGAGTCCAATCTTAACAAAACTGCATTTGAGGGGGAGGTATCCAAGATACCTCATAAACACTTGTGTTTATCTTTTCTTATATTTTTCATCTTGTTTTTCAACTAGATAATCTCTTTAGGCTTTCATTTCAGGGGCATTTCTAGGGTGGACGATATGTGGGTTGTGCACACTTAGTGTTGAGGATGGGGTGGGGACTGGTGGCTGTTCATTGGTTAGGGAGAGGCGGCCGGTTAAAGGTAGTACATGATTTGCAATTGAAGTGGCACATGATTAAAATTAGAACTAAAACTGGAATTAATGATTTGTCATTGAAGTGGTATATGATGGTGATGTCAGACATTCAAGTAAAAGTCAAATGCATTCAACTTTATAATGCAATTGAAGTTGGTTTGTGATGGTGGATGGAGATGGAGGTGCAATAAGAGTTTAAATAAGATGAACAACTTACATATTTAGTACAAAAAGCAATTAGTTCCCTGAGTGTATTGTTGGGTGTTTAAAGAGTGTTTTGATAGGCATTGGACTGGCATTTGTTGCTGATGCAATAGGTTATAGGGTAATAATTGTTTACCTCCAAATTCGAGCATGGAGAGAAGAACAATTCTTCGAGCATTAGGAGCAGAGTTGCACCTCATGGCTCCAACAAGTAGATTTTATGACTTAGAGAAGAAATGTAAAGAGATTATGGAAAAACACCCAGCCAATTTTTGGTTAATCAATGGATTTGTACTAGTTTTTTTGGGTTTAAACACAAGCATCATTTATAGTTGGAGTGTTGTGTGTGTGTTACATGGGTGTTATGGGCTTGCAGATACATTACATAACATAAGCTAATGTAAGGGTATTAGGAATATCTAGTTAGGGTCGGGGTGGATTGAGAGCGAGTGCCTAAGCACAATGATGGCAGGGTGGTGGGTGGTGGTGTAATGGTGAGGGTGGGGTAGGGGGCATGGTGAGGATGCTGTTGTTTTTTGTTTTAATTTTCATTTCAAAATCTTAAAAAAAAGATTAACCTAAGAAACAAGTTGCCGGTGTAAAAGCCTTTTAAAAGAGGATCACCCCCAAAGTTGAGACTTTTTTTGGAATATGAATAGTTGGGACTTTTATTGGCAACTAGGGCAAAGTTTGGACGTTCTAAATCAACTTTTCCTAATTTTTTGCTTTTTTCCCCTAAAATCAGTCTCTCTACCCTAAAGGTCGAAATACCCAAATACACACAAAAACCTCCTTTGCCTTCATCAAGTCATCCCTTTCCCTCCCATAGGACAAGAACATGTTAGGTTGATTCATTAGTGTGCAATGTGCTTATATTCATAGTATTTTGCACATGTGTCTATTAATAAAACTTTACTTGGTATTTTGCAGTTGGTACGAACTAGAGGGAAGAATTTGGTCGAAAATGGAAGAAACTAAATTGGATGAAATGTTAAGGGTAAATAACTTTGTTTTGTTTTCAATTTCACCCTCTTTTATCTCATTGCTTTAATTTCATAGCATTTAAAGGACATTGGCACCGGGAATCATTAGTTCCCTTACACTCCATATATGTGATCTTAAAATATTCTATTACACCTAAATTTTGAATTGATCAGATTTGTTTCTTGGTTCTCAGTGAACATGATTGTTGTTTTTAAGGTGCAAATTTCCTTGTAACTGGTCTTTGTTAAGGATTTGGAATGTTTCATCATATTATCACATTTTTGGTGAAGTTTTACTGTACAATTATAAACTTAGGTTCCAACCAAGTTTTGATTTATCACACTTAAGCTCTTTCTATATCATGATTTCAAAGTTCAATTAGTATGACCCACACTTTCTCATTAATGTTTATTGCTGTCATGCTGTGACATTGAGTCTGGAGAATCACAACTGCCAACCTCCATTTTTTTTTTGTAGCAAGTGTAGAATCAATATGATGTCCAAGAGTGAAATCTTTATTAAATACATTGTTATAATATTTTCAGCTGATCTTGTCTATTTTAACAAAACTTTTTACAGCTATTAATTTTTATCTTTTCTTTGAAATGTTTACAACTATGAATGTTACCTTTAAAAGAGGTAAAAGGTAGTAAAAGTGATCTTGTTATTTTTATATATTAACTACTTTTTTTATATATATTTTTTATTTTATTATTATATGTAATATTTCAAAATTTTAATTATAATGGTGTACTCAAGTCACTATTAACACTAACAGTTTTATTGGTGTTTGTAGGTCAAATTTAGAACTCTTGATTTGAAACATAAGAATCTTATTCAACCTCCTATTCGTCAAGGGTATGAGCAGTGTAGCTTTGCCGCTGTTTCAATGCAATTAGACTATCAGCTCAGACACTTGTATAGCAAGTCATGGGTTCGTATTGAATTTCCTATACCTGAGAATGGTTGTCTATTTGATCATATAAAGTGGCAGGCTGATCTGAATGCAAAATTTCCAAATAAATCTCGATGGATACCTCAACATCTCTTGGCACAAGCTAAAAGTGTCGGTGCTCCTCTTTGGAATGGGGCATATCACATCATCCAAGAGGATTTGTGTTTTTATTTGCGTTGTGAAAAAATATTTAGAAATCCAGATGATGTCTTGAAGATGCTTATAGACTTTTGCCCATGTGTTGGAGTCTTTGAGGTAAGAGGGGATTATAGACCTGATGGTGATTCCGTGTATCATGGTTCCATGCCTCAACTGAATGATGTAACTCTTGATGATGTGGGAAAAGACACTAAGCCCGTAGCGTATCATGCTGTAGTGTTACTAGATTATTTGGTAGTGAATGACATAATGTATGTCATCTACCAAAGCTTTGATGGTGATTCTCATAGGAGTTTGCTTAAGAGAGGTATATCTGTCGTTGAATCTAGGCTTATTGTTGAGGCTTTTTATGGGGGATCTATTCCTCCGGTTCACCCATCAGCTGTGTTTCTCAATCGTTACCAATTGGATTCTACGCAAAAGGATATTGATGGTGTTACAAAACTCAGTAAGATGACAGATGAGTGGATGGATGAGTGTAGAAGATTGTGTGAAACAACTGAGACTCATTTGACGAAATGTGAATGGAATGATGTGAACACAAGCTTGAAGAATATTGAAAATGTGATGGAAAAACTTCGTCATCCTCATCATTGCATGTCTGAATTTATAAGGAGGTTCGGCGACGTGGAGAGAGCTGCGGTTGAGTCTAGCTTGGGTGTTGGTAGAATTGTCAAGTATTCAAATAATTTCTTAAGCTTCCATAAAGAAATGATTGAATTTCAATCAAAAATAGGAGGAAAGCTCAAAAGCAGAGACTTGAAGGTACATATAATAATTTTTCAGTAGATGACTATTTTTCTTGTTTTTATGTTAACTGGAACTACTGAGTGTGTGATAAAGTACCTTAACAGTTACCCTTGCTTGTGTCTGTGTTAACCTTGAAGAGTTTTTTTATTTCTTCTGTTTGTACCTGTACTGTTGCCCCTGAATTAATGTATCAGAAATCATAGTTGTATCTTCGCTATAAATTTGGCAATGCACAATTAATATAGTACTTTAGAGATCATCTCTGAATCTAGGATTGTTGTGGAAGAGATACCAACTAATCCTGGACTGCTATCATTCCTTGTGTAATTTGTGTAGGCACAAGGTTCCTCGGAGCTGGTGAAGGTGGACAAAGCTCAACTGCTCTAGTGGAAGCTGTGCATGACCTCACTTAAATTCAGATTGTTTTAATCATGACTTTGTCTCACTGATGGAAGTATCTAATTTGAATTCAGATTGTTTTAATCATGATTTTAGCAAAAGGGTTGTAAAGCGTTGTAAGTTCAGAATTTTTTATTTTTCTTTTTTTGCATTTAAGAGCTTAGCTTAACTGACTTTCTGAATGAAGGTCATGTAAAGATACTCCATTAGTACTTGGAAGAGCACAGATAAGAGGTTTGCTCTTCCCTCTATTCCTCTTTACTAGAAGATTTAGCTGAATCACTTCTAAGTTAATATGAATCAATCATGTTATCCATGCTTGGCTTCATTCAGAGTAAGAAACACGTTATATATCATTGAAAGAAAATTTCTCAGCACACGACAAGCCTAAAGGAAACACAGATCATAATATATTTACTGATACATGAAATTTGTCAGTACAAGCCAAGCCAAACTGCACACAAAGTTACAATATGCCTGACTGTTTTGAGGTATTAAGATCATATACAAGTAGCGGACTAGTGAAGCACACAACCAATTGTATTAACTGCAGCATGAGGTGAAAAAGATCCAGCTTCTCAATTAGTCACTTTTCTGGAACAAATGAGTTGAAAAAAAGAAGGAAAAAGTAAATCTTCATCACGTCTCTGGCAAGTTCTACAACAAAGCTTGGTGTTTATACATGATTTAAGCTTCAGAAAAATTCTCAACTTCTGTTTATCGAAGATCTATTAAAGAGAGTTGCAAATTAAAGAACAAGTAGGTTGACTTTAAATTAAAAGCTTCTCCTCTACTATTAACATGAACATTCAAAAGCAAAACTGGGAAACAAAATTACACTCTGAAAACACAACCCCAAAGCATGCTTGAATTGAATTTGGGGTCAATAATTGGGGGTAAAATAAAAATCAAACTAATATAAGAATAAATGAATTCGAAGTTATTGAAATAGTTATAGATTCAGTAAAGTGGTGTGTATTTGTGTTGGGGGAGTTTTGGGACACAAACCGACATTCTTTTTGGTCCTCCTCGAAACCAACTTTTTTTTTATCCGTTTTTTCAAACAATTAGGCAAAAATATTCCAAAGTTTCCAAATGCAAGAAAAATTTGGATTATGAAAATCCTTTTTTTTATAAAAAAAAATATGAAAATCCTTCTATTTTTTTTTAAAAATAAAAATAATATTGAACGGAAATCGAATTCTAGGATTTGGGTTAAGCGAAGAATCTAGGGAAATAAAAAACGAAATAGATTCGATAATTACTAATCATATGATTCATGAATCGTCCATGCTAACTCGATTCCTGAATCGGTCAAATTCTTCAGTGCCAGAGAAAAAAAAAAGGTTTTGCTAATCGAACAAGGACAATAAAAAAAATAGAAAAAATATCAAATGGCAATAGAAAATTAAATATTAATTCTAACAAAACACATTATAGTACGAAACGAATCGAATCCTTCAAAAATATTGGTCAAATATTAAAAAGAGGAAATGTTCGATTAATCCGGAAAGTAAATTATATTTTGAAATTTTTTAGCGAAAAGATATACGTCGATATATTTCTATCCATCATTAATATTCCTAGAATTAATACACAGCTTTTTCTTGGGTAAACAGGATGAGAATGTGATACAACGAGATAGAAAAAAAGACAGGGAAGGGGTTTGTATTTGGCGTCATCTACGTTTTTTACAAGAGTGAATTTACTCACTTGCATTTGAAAAGACCAATCAAGCTCCCATATTTCATGTACCCGCCCGTAGTATACCAATTTAGCATCAACCGGCGATTGATCCTTGGCACTCGCGTAAAACTTAGATGACGTCAAAATACAAACCCCACTATTCCGCAGATAAGATGACTTCTTATCTTGACCCTCAGTCCAAAATGTGAACCCATTGACATCGTAACCCTCATAACTGTTGACATCATCACGAGGACCAAAAACTAACCGCTTAACAATTTCAGTTACACCCTTGAGTTCTTCACATATTACTCGATTATGAAACCAATCAATAAACGTCTTGTTATGCAACTGCATCAATGCTCTATCCCCTTTAGAATGGTATTTTGCACGCAATATATCAAAATGCTCATTTAAAAAAGGATGGGTGATCGATTTGGAGCCAATTGTTCCTTTTCCCTCAAGTCTTCCTTCATGTCGAGAGGTGGAAAGTCCAATAGGCTTTGCCATTGCCATATACTCGGCTATAAAGTTACCAATCTCATCGCTCATAGTGCCTTGAATCATAATCCCCTCGGATTGTGCTAGATTCCTCACTTTGTTTTGTAAAACACCCATGTGTCTTTCAAAAGGATAACACCACCTTAAAAAACCTGGACCCAAAAGTTTGATTTCACGAACGAGATGGACAATAAGATGAACCATTATGTTAAAGAAAGAAGGTGAAAAATACATCTCAAACTTGCATAAAGTTACATTCACGTCGACTTGAAGAGCATCAAGTTTAAGGGGATCAAGAACTTTACTACAAATTGTGTTGAAAAACGAACATAGCTCGGTAATAGCACATCTCACATACTTTGGCAGTATTCCACGGATTGCAATTGGTAAGAACACTTGCATCATCACATGGCAATCGTGAGATTTCATGCTTCCCAACTTCACTCACCATTTAGGGTCACAAATCTCTTAATGTTGGATGAGTACCCAGACAAAACCTTAATGTCATACAAGACTCACAAAATGCCCGCTTTCCTGCTTTGGACAATGTGTAGCAAGCTGAAGGCAAATAAACATTTTCATTACTCATATTCTTCTTACCACCCTTTCCCTTGTTACTGGCACCAACTTCATCAGCTCTATTTCTTTTCTTACTCACCTTAACCTGTGCCCTCAACTCCGGACGAATACGCTTACATTCAAAGTAATCTCGCACGACCATTTGTCTTACCCGGAATGTTCATGAGAGTCCCAAATATGGCATCACATACATTTTTCTCTATATGCATAACGTCAAGATAATGCCTAACCTGTAGATCTCTCCAATATGGAAGCTTCCAAATGATTGATTTTTTTTCCCACGGTCTTCACCCCCTTGCACTTGCCCTGTTTTACCAAATACAGTCTCAACTCCCTTAACATGTTCGTAAACCTCATAACCGATCAACGATCAACGAGGTACACGGTCCTCAACCTCCCCGTCTTATCTTGGGTCCTAAACAACCTGACAATGACAAAGATGTATATCTTGCACCTCTCGTTGAGGATTTGAGAAAGATGTGGGATGAAGGAGTTTTCATGTTTGATGCATACGCTAATGAGGAGTTCACCTTGCCTGCACTGCTTTTATGCACCGTTAATGATTTTCCGGCATATGAAAACTTATCAGGGTATAAGAACAAAGGGAAGAAAGCATGCCCCATATGTATCGATGACATGGAATCCACGTGGATTCCTTAGTGCAAACACGTATTCACGCACCATCGAAAGTTCCTCCCACGAGACCACTCTTCTAAGTTCTCGTTTTCATTCCGATGCAATAAACAATCATTCGGACACGCAAGAATCTTCTAGTACTCTAAGCCGAAAGGACACATGAGCTTTTTAGCATAATATGTCGACTTTGGAATTTCATTTCCCTCAGGAAGCATCTCACCTAACGCTTCTAATAACATTGTGAAACTAGCGTCACTCCAATTGAACTTTTACTTAATGTTGAAATTGTCAACACTACTGTTAGTTTTGTGAACTTTGTACATCCAGGGTACAAAGGCTTTTGAGAAGCCTCTGTCAACAAGTCAAAAACACGAGGACGTTCCCTCCATCATCTCATCAACACGATCCATCCTCATTGACATTCTCTTCATCTGTCTCATATCCATCAACACGATCTACTACATCCTCATTGACATCGACCACATTATTGACATCCTCAACAACACGTTCTTCTTTGTAAACTCCCTCTTCACCATGCCAAACTCAAACATATGATATTGAGGTCTAAACCCACGTCGAAGTATGTGCTCCCTAAGGATATGAAGACTATCTACCTTTGATACATTGCCACAATTGACACATGGGCAATAAAAACCAACTCCCCTCGTCCTACCTTGACCGCATACTACAAAATTCTAATACGCCATCAATAAATTCTGACAAAATTAATAATCATTTATACTTAACCTTAATTCAAAACAAAATTAATAATCATATATACTTATTTATACCAAATATATATATTAATTGATCTATATAAGTACTAAATTGTGTTCTAAAATTAAATCACTTAGAATAATTAACATTGTATACTTCATACTTCGTACTTCATATTCTAATTCTATATAACAAAATATATGAACAACAACAAACCACATTTTTAACAAAATACACATAAATCAAATTAATTAAAAAATAAACTTAAAAAAATACCAATAATTCATGAAAAAGACCTTGACGAGAGAAGATTCGTGGGTATATGAAGAAAAAGTCGTGGGTTTTCAAAGTTTAAATAAGAAAATTCGTGGGTTTATGAAGAACAGAGTATATGAGGAAGCAAATTCGTGGCCTTCAAATGTCGTGCTTATGTCGTGAGTTTATGAGAAAATGAAGAAGAGAGCAAATGAAGAAAGCTTATCTCGTGGGTTTATGAGGAAGAAGAAGCAGGAAGAATGAAGTTTGGAAGAAGCAGCAGGATGAAGATATCGTATGAGGAAAGAAGAAGCAGCGCTTTTGGAGAATAGAACAGTCGGTCGAATTTGTGAATATGGAACGTTGGAAGGCGGGTTATAATTTTAGAAAGAATTTTTGAAAACTTCATATGCTGCGCGCAACAGCAAAACCGCAGCATATAACAAGTCGAATTTTTTTAAATAGCTTATTTGTTGCGGGCTACATTAAAACCGCAGCATATAACAAGTTCATTTTTTTAGAGCTTATTTGCTGCGGGCAACAGTAACCGCAACATTTAATATAATTTTTTTCACCTAATTCTTTTTTCTATTAAATGTTGCGTTTAAAAAAAACCGCAGCAAATGATTAGCAGAAAATACATTTTTTTCCACTTGTGATGAACTATCCAATAATTGGATTTCTACAAATGAACAAAAAAGAAACAATTTAAGCAATGAAATAAATAATAGAATTACATTTCTAGACAAAGACATTTTTTATATAGATGTACTCGATAAAAAAATTAGTAATAGTAAGAAAAGGTCGCATCATTTTTCAGAAATTTCTATGAATTTGATATGGTTTTTCCGAAAAGAAATGAGTCTTTTCTTTATTATTCAGTGTTAATAAGGTTAATAAAGGAAATTTTGGATTAATTCCTTTTTAATTCTTTTTTTTTTTAACGTAAAAGGAGGCTAAGCAATGCATTTAACCAAATCGGAAGGCAAAGCATCATTTACAATAGAAGGAGCTTCATTCTCCCAAACATCTATACTAACCCCATGGGGCAGCCCAATACGCTAACCGATGAGCTACTCCATTACAAGCACATGGGCAAAAACTCGATTTAAACATCGAGCAATTGTCGATAATAGATTGAACATGGAAGCTCCTCTGCCCTAGACCATTAAGGGAATCAATGATAGTTTTACAATCCCCTTCAATAATTCGAGACCAACCCCGATCCACCATGCAAGATAAGGCCCAAAGCAAGGCACGGGCTTCAAGCTCTTCCGCCGAGCCTCCAACCCACACAGTTTTAGCACCTCCAACAACAAAATCACCGACTCAATTCCTCACCATAAACCCAAGACCAAATTTATCACGGGAAGCATCAAACGCACCATCAAAATTAAGTTTGAGAACATCCTGGGGGAGGGCAGCACCAAACCTTCAAACCTATACTGTCAGTATGCAGCGACTGTCTAAGGGCACAAGCTTGCTAATACTCATGGAGCCAGTCCGATGCACGACTAAAATATAACCGCAGAGGGGCTTGAATGTTATCAAAAATGAGTTCATTTCTAGCCTTCCATATCTGCCAACATAACACCACAAATAATTCAGCCTTATCTTTACCGCAGAGCCTCTCAAAAAGAAGAAAAAAACACCTCCCCCAACGTCACACTCAGCCAGTTGCCAGAACGAATTGACCCATGGACATTCGAACAAAATATGCATCAAGAATTCATCCTTCCCACACCTCTTACACTTCATAAAGTTGGGAATCCCTTTAGAAGAAAGATTCGAGCCATGAGGGATAATATCCCAACAAACCCGGCAAGTAGAAGCACAAACTTTTGGAGGAACTCGCAATTTCCAGATTTTCTGTCATAAAGGGTCGGGACCCCAAGAGCACGAAGAGTAATGCTCCATCACCACCATAGACCCAACATATCTCGTCCTTCACATCGCCCATACGAATTGGAGTACTCAAAATACGTTCGACTTCAAAAGGCAAGAAATGCTCACGAAGTAAATGTTTATCCCATAGTTTAGAATAGGCATAAATGAAAAAATCAACCGTAGTATTAACGTCCAAAGTAGTTCGAGGGGACACAATGCGACCAAGACCGGGACCCCCTAACCATGCATCCACCAAACTCTAATAGATTTCCCATCCCCAATTTTACATCTCAAACCGCCCCACAAAACCTTACGAGACCCCCAGATACTCCTCCAAACATAACTAGGATAGCTACCCAAACGAGCATGCCACACCTCACAAGAAGGAAAATAACGCGCCTTAAAATCACGAGCAAGCAACGAGTTAGGCCTAGAATGAATTCTCTATAATTGTTTAGCCAACATTGCTTGGTTAAAAGCCTCAAAGTCTTGAAAGCCCAACCCACCAACATCTTTAGGGCGACATAGAAACTCCTAAGCTTTTCAACATATACCCTTTCGGTCCTTGGGAATCCCCCACCAAAACCTTCAGAGCATAGAACTAAAATCTTTGCATAGACCCAGCGACAATTTAAAACAGCTCATAGCATAGGCCAGAATGGCTTGTAACACCGATTTGATAAGCACCTATTTCCCGGCACGAGACAAAAGTTTCTCTTTCCAACCTTGGACTTTGCGCCGAACACGATCCCGCAACTCCGAAATAGAAAATTCTTTTGACTTGTCAAAAACCGTGGGTAAGCCGAGATACTTTCCATGGACATCCACTTCTTTAAAGCCCAAAATAGAAATAACCTGACTCCTAACACCTCTATCCAACTTATGACTGAAAGAGATCTCACACTTATCTAAATTAATTTTCTAGCCCGACAAATGTTCATAATGCGAAAGGATACTTCTCACAACCATGGCATCCTTAGTCGAAGCTCTAGAGAAAATGAGACTATCGTTGGCGAACAACAAATGAGTAATAATCGGAGGGTTTTTAGCTAAACATACCCCCTGCAACGTTTTCGAATAATAAGCGTATTTGACTAAGGCTCCCAAACCCTCTGCAGAAATCAAGAATAAGTAAGGTGAAAGAGGATCGCTTTGTCGCAAGCCCCTCTGAGGGATCAACGACGGCGTAAGATGACCATTCACCTTAAAGGAGTACGTGACCGAAGATACACATTCCATCACCCGTTCTACCCAAATAGTTGAAAACCCCATGCGAAGCATAATCCCTTCAAGATAATCCCATTTGATCCTACCATATGCCTTAAACTGATGGGACAAAGCTCTTTCATCTCCCGCGGCTACTTCACCTTCGGAATAAGCACAACATGAGTATGATTTACCCTTTCTGGCATACCCCCACAATTGAGAAAACGCACCACCATATTACAAACATCATCCCCAACCATATCCCAAAACTGGTGATAAAAATATGCCGGAAAACCGTCCGGACCCAGAGATTTTGTCGGGTGCATCTCTCTTAACGCCTTAACCACTTCTTCTTTGCAGTAAGGCTTTAAAAGAATGTCCCTCATATCGGCAGACAATCTAACATCCATATGCTCAAAAAGATCTCTATCAATAGGCAGCCTAGAAGACCGGAAAAAGTCTGAATAATAGTCATACACCACATGAAGCAACCCCTTAAGATCCGACCTCTCCACCCCAGCCGAATCCAGTAACGAAATAATAGTATTCCGTGTTTTAGACTGCGAGGTCCGATAATGGAAATAAGACGTGTTCTTATCCCCGTCCCTCAAAATAAACGGTCTGCTCCTTTGCCAAGCCTCGATTTCTATATTCTTCCGAATGTCCATAATTTCATCTTCGACTCACCTTTCTTCCTCAATGATGGCATATGTTTGGATCATCCATCGAAGCCGCTTCAACCTTTTAAGGAGTCATCGCAGACGTTTATGGATGTTCTTGAAATTATGCTTCCTCCACTTATCCAACACCCTCCCACAATAGGAAATCTTATCAGACCGCATCAGCCCAAGCCCCAGACACTACCTGACGAAAAATATCAACATGGAGCCATTTGGCTTCAAATCTAAAAGGCTGATCCTCCCATGACAATGCATCAACGAGACCCCTAACCTCTTTATTACCATGAATAAACAAAGGCAAATGATCCGACGAATCCCACACCAAATTAGCCACAAAAAAGATGGAAAAAGATCCAACCACTCTTCATTAGCTAATGCCCTATCAAGCCTTTCCTCAATGAATTCATCCCCCCGTTTATTCGACCAAGTAAAAGGAATTCTTGAATAACCTAGATCTTAAGGCACAACAGTCGATAGAATCCGGAAAGCCTGAGATAGAGCCAAGATCACACCCATTACCTCCACGTTTCTCACCTTCAAACAAGACTTCATTAAAATCGCCCGCAATCATCATCTACGTCGTATTCGAACTACTACCCAGACATTTCACCAATTTCCAAGTCCTCTATTTATGATTCGACTCGGACCAACACACCCGTCCCTCTCCACCGAACCCCAAAATCAATCTTCACCTCGAAGTCTATATGTCGCGGAGCCGAAGACCGAACCTTAAGATCAATAGAATCCACCCATAAGAGAGCTAACCCCCTGCTCTCCCTTCAGCCGCCACCCATAAACCATGGTCAATCAATAAATTGCGCTTAATACCCTCCATCTCCACATCCCACCTCTTCGTTTCACTCAAAAAAACCACCTCGGGAGCCGAATGGCGAATAAGATCCGCCAAAGAACGAATTGCCTTGGGACTCCCCAATCCCCGATAATTCCAAAAAAAATAAACTTACTCATTGTTCACCGAGGGTCCAAAAAGTTGGACTCGCCACATACTCTACCGATGATTGCAAAAACTCCTTATCGACCTCCATATAATCGAGACGTCTCTTTTGTGTATTTATGAACTCACCCTCCTCCAATCCATACTCTAAAAAAGCCTCCTGATCACGTTTGCCCACATGACCTGCATGACACTGTTCACCCCTATTCTTTCTAGCAAATGCACGAGAATATCTTTTCCATTTCTTATTTTTCCCATGCAAACCATGCAAAGGTTGAAGCCCAGACTCAAATACGTAAAGATTACCCACCACACCACCTACTTCAGATGAGCTAACCTCCATACCATGCAGATTAAAATCCACTTCGTTGAAGTTGACTCCACTTCGTTGGTTAGTTGGGTTGCTTTGCTGTTGAATAAATCTCATACCATGCAGATTCCAACTCGGCTTGAGTTTTGTAATACTATTGGCAACCGATTTATTGTTAGTATCTGCTCTTCTACATAGAATTCTATTAGTGTGAAATTAGGAGCAGATTAAAACCCCAATTTGTCACCTTTTTTTCTTCTAACTTCTGATTAATATATGCTTTATTTAGTTCTCTTTTCAACTTCATTTAACCATAAATAATCCCAGTTTTCAATTTTTTTGTTAAAGATCTCAACTTTAAAGATCATTTATTGTTAATTTTCTTAGTTAAATGATCATTACCAATTAAATTTAGTTAACCTTTTGGATTAATGAAGGACAAAGGATGGAAATGCCAGGTGGAATGAGGATAAATGTGAACCGTTGATCAACCCTTGTCTTGGAATAGGTGGGTCAAGTTTTTACAATACAAGAGGTTCTGAACATAGAAGAAAAGACAACTACTTCAACATAATTTTGATGGTGGAGAACAAGGAAGAGGAAGATGATCATCATGTTGTTTATGATGATGATGATCAATTGGTCGAGAAAGAAGAGTGCATGAAATGTTCAGTGGTTAGGTTTGCAGAGGAACAACTGGAACTAAATATACAATTGTTAATATTTAAGTATCTTGTTTGGACAAAGTTTTTTTGCTCCTCTTTTCCTCAACACACACATTCTTCGTCTATTTGTAAGTCAAGTTTTACATTAAAAGTCTTCAACTAATCAACTTTACGGTCCGAGAAGAAAGATTGTTGTGAGTTATGGGATGGCTTACGTAGTCTAAGAGACTTCTCCATACTACCTTTTTCTACCTTCAACATCTCCACAAATTCTCCAACTTTGTTACCAAGAACCCTAGCGTTCTCATCATTGCTACGTCCTTTTAAAGGAAGATCATAAAACCTCACCCACATCGGGAGTTTGTAAATAATTAGATCCGACGGCCTGACCAATTTCTCCACTTCCTCCAAAAGAAGAGGGTACCTATCAAAATGCCACGGCTGGCCCATCAAGATCTTTTGTTTATCCCGCCAATGGAAAAATTGGAATTGGAAAATATTCCTCCCAATATTAATGATATCCACACCATGTTTCACCGTCCAAACCGTCTTCAAAGTAGCCATGAAAGCTGTTGGGTAGGACATCTTTTTGTCCAAAGTTTGCCAATGAGACCCAACTCCAATCTATCATTATCCGTTTCTTCATCAGACCCGTCATCCACCATTCCACCTCCGGATCCTCTTTATCAACCTCTCCCACCGACAGCCCAGCAACTGCATCAGAAACATGGACAACCCCCTTACTGACATTCTTGGATCCAAGAATGGCTCCACTATCGTCATCTTGAACCTTCTCCTCCATAACGCTCCCTCCTTTCGATATAGAAGACACAGATTCGCCACTAAGGCCGACCGACCGTGATACAGGATCACACACTAACTTCATGAAAGGAGAAAAACCCACACCGACGGGAAAAACACTCTTAGCACCCACCCAGAGAAAAACTAGAGAGAGGCTAGAGAGACTTATAATCTTTTTAATTTTAATTCTTTTTTACCCCATAAAGATATTGAATAAAATGAACTACTTTTTTTTCCACTGTAATTTTAAAAAAAAAGGCTTAAATGGCCTTCAAACGTAAGTAAACATATTCGAAACATATAAAATGCGGTTAATCTAGCTGTGAATTAAGATATTATTGCAAAAATTGGCGAATACATCCAACTATCATTAAGAATTTCATCTTTGGACCAAAAACAAGCAAGCGGTGTAATACCATAAAGAGAAAGTGTACCTATTAAAAAAGCATTTTTTGTAATTGGCCTATGTTTTGTTAACCCCCCATTAGAACCATATTCTGATTTTTATCCGGAGAATATCCAACAATAGTTTCCATTGAATGAATAAGAGATCCGAATCCTAAAAACAATAATGCTTTTGAATAAGCATGAGAAGGGATGGCAACGGGTCGGATCTGGACCAGGTCTAGATGGACCCAGATCCTGATCCGTATTCACAAGTTAGACTTAGACCCGAATTCGGATCTGCGGGTCTAAATTTAAGGGACCCAGACCCGGACCCATGGATACTGCGGATCTAGTATCGGATACGGGTCCAAAACAGGTCCAACTTATTTTTGCATGTTTTATTGAATTTTGCATCGTATTGAGATTGCGATTGAATTATATTAATTGACTAATGATAATAATATATATAATTATACCATCTATCATCAAAATTGCATGTTAGCTTAAAAAAGACAAAACAAAAAAGGAAATCACTTGTTAGCTCCAAACACATGAACTAAAACAAGTGAAGGCCAAAATCTCTGCAACACTGATAATGAGTTAAATTGCTTCTACATTTTCACATGCATTAATTTTCTTAATGGATTCAATGATAATTAGTTTACTCTAATCAAAAGAAATAGTCAAAGAAGCAAAATAAAAAGAGTTACAACATACCAAGATTGGACAGATTTTTAAAGAGACTTATCATGAATGATGTTTGTAGGGTGATCAACAGAAAAAGATTTAAGTTATAATAATAAAAACGGGTCCTAAAGATCCACGGGTCCAGGTATTTTATTGAGACCCGAATCCGGATCCGTCATTTTTAAACGGATCTAGACCCAACCAGGATCCAACGAGTCTAAAATTTTAAGACGCAGACCCGTAGAAATAGATTCAGATCCACGGATCCGGGTCGGATCCAAGATCCATTGCCATCCCTAAGCATGAGTAATCAAATGAAATAAAGCCGCTCGATAAGAACCCATACCTAGAGTTAACATCATATAATCCAATTGAGACATTGTAGAATAAGCTAAACTTCGCTTAATGTCTTTTTTAGCAAGAGCTAAAGTCGCGCCTAAAAATATTGTTATTTTACCTATAAAAGATATTCGATACATTTTTGTTTGCCCTCTTAAGTTTTGATGATGACTTCACCTTAATATAAACAAACATGTTTAGAGATTGTTTTGTAGGTCATATATCCGGTTTTATAAATCGTTGATGTAACCTAAAAGGCTTGTTTTAAGAATATTGTACATGTCAAAGTCAAAGTCAAAGGTCAAAATAGTCAGCATAGAAGATCACTAAGGAAGTCAAAAGTGGATTTTATTTCCACTGTTCCAAGAATTAGTAATCTGATAAAAGTTGCTGATGGAGATAGTGCAGTGTTCCTAATGATACAGGTCTGGAGAAGTACATCAGCTAAAATAACGTAGGAAATTATTTTTTTCTAATTTTAGTTGATATGTACGGTTAAGAATTAGGATATTGCATAAATTATTAATTGGCAAAAATTAAATAACCACCTAAAAATAATCTAAAGGATGAGAATAAGTCTCCTTATTTCGGTCCTTCTAGTTTTCCTATGAAGGTTCCTCTCTAGTCCTGGTACTAGCGTTGTCTCTCTCGTGGAGTCTAAGTAGTTTCTTGCATTATCTTTTCTTCGTAGTTTGTTTCCTTCTATCTTCGTAACTGTTGGCTAGGATTTGGGTGGACATTCCATCATCAAACACTATCAAAATACGTGAAACCTCATAAGCACAAGTGTGTCCAAGCTCATCTCCCAATAATATAATGACCTTCTCACTCACATGAATATGTATGTGAATAAAAACTCAATGAAAAACAAGAGAGAGGTCTCCTCAGAACATAGAATGTGTATGAATAATAACAATGAAAGCATGGGAGGAAATAGGAGAGCAATAATATGAGCTGGAAATGAAATGAGTAGAGTCATATGAAACCAACAACCAACAACATAACCAATAACCCACTAATCACTGTAGCACACAACAAACCCCACTATCACTAAGCTATCCTCTAGGTAAGAAGAGGGAACATTTGGCTCATGTGGAGGCATGGCTACAAAAAGAAAGGAAAGGTAAAAACTTGGCTTATCCTAAAGTCAATTGCGTTCAAGGGTAGGCTATTTGGCTATGTAGTTAAATTCTAGCGAACGTGTTATCATCCCTGGTCTCAAGAAAAGCTGACTATACTGGAGAAGAACCGACACAATACTTAGATCCCCTAACTAGCACACACAATGGATGGAACTCGCAAGGAGTCCAAGAAGGCTCAATACTCACAGGCTAGTCGAAATGCGCCTCTAAAGGTAGTCATCCAAGCCACCAACCAAGCAAACCCCAGTTCCCCCAAGCTATGTGGAAAATAGGTCAAACTCCAGGTCCCAAAACATGCACAGGGCTAAGGAAATACGAGTTTGCATAAGTTAAGACCAGCGAAGTACACACCAGAAGCAAGCATGCCAGTTTCACAACTCAACCATCTTATTGAAAACTAAACATGAACATGGAATATCTACACTATGTATGAATGCAAGATGAATATGCGAAAAGATATACAAAATGATGCATGCCATGAACTAAACTATAGCTATATGAAACTAAATGCACAAACAAATGGGTGGAGCGACAATGGAGTTGACCATCCCACCCCCAAGCTAAAGCTTTGCTAGCCTCTAGCAAAGAAGGAGAGGAGAAAGATGAAACATTAAAGACCATGGTCAACAAGATTGTCGAAACACCCAACACAAACACAAGCTAGCCAAAAACAAAGAGAGAAGAAGGTCATACTTAGGCTAGGAGGGCATTCACTCCTAGCATTACCATCACCACCATGAAGTGGTCTAAGAACTCTCCGCTCCTCAAAAGAAGTGGAGGCATGAAGCGCGAAGCTTGAGCAATCGCCTCCCCCAAGCTAGGGTGAAGCTATAGTCTTCATGTTTGGCTCTTAGGCACTTTTGAGCCTTCTTTCTCATACTCACCCTTGCGGGACCGTTAGCATTGACCCGCTCAAAATCGTCGAATAAAACACAAGCAAAACTTGTGGAGGGTCAATTCTAAAGGCCGTTAGAGTCTGCAAATCCTAACAAACAACACATCAAACCAAACGTGAGCAGGGACTAGCAAAAAATGCAATGCAATGAATGAAAAACAAAAACGAAACAAGAACAATAAAAAGAAAATGTACAGTTGGGTTGCCTCCCAACAAGCGCTTCTTTTAGGTCTTTAGCTAGACCTGACTCACTACGGGGTAGCGAGTCAAACTCCGAAGGAGTTTATCATATTCACTTCCCACAACAGCAGAGGTTGGGGAGTGAAAGAGGGAGAGAAGAAAGGGGGAAAGGAGAAACACAACAAAAACCGACTCTCCATAACATGATGAAAAGTCGGGGGAAGAATGAACGGAGGGAGGGGGGAGGGAAGCAAGAGGCATAGCAACACAAGCATCAAGGCAAGCATGAACATGAACGACCGGGAGCTTCTCATGATGACAAAGAGGTGTAAGGTGAGACTCAACAGAAAGCACAACAAGGGTATGCACTTGAGACTCCTCAATAGCGGGCAAGTCTACCTCTAGGTCATCGGTTCCACTAGCTAGATGATCATGCACATATGTGAGGGGTGTGTCATATTGAGGTGCGCAAGGGACCTCATCATGAACCTCATCGGTGAGTGGTGCATCAACACAAGAACATTGATCATCTAGAGGAGGAGGGAGCTAATGATAGGGTGAGGGGAGTCTAGGTCATGGTAATGGGACTCTAGTCTAGCCTCAAAAACCCTTCTAAAGGTATTAACGCTCCACGTTCTCTCCAACTCGGTCCCCTCTTCAACCCAAGGGTCACTAGAAGGGTAGGCCGGTGGAATCTCAAGGAGAGGGAGATAAGGGTACTCTTTCCTATAGAAATGCTTGGCCATACCTTTGAAGAAGTCCAAACAAATCTTAGGGATTTGGTCAAGGAACATGTCATCGTGATACTCATCTACGAGTTCCCTAGTCTCACTATTCAATCCTCCGTAAAGATGATGACAAATTTGCCACCTTTCAACATTACACATGCGGAGGAAGAACATCTCATATCTAAGAAAGAAGCTCCAAAAAGATTCATGCTCGAGTTGATAAATGTTGCAATCCATGAAGAGAAAAAAAAATAACAAAAACAAGAACTATTCACAAACCACACCAAAACTAAAATCTAAACAAACGCCTTGTCCCCGGCAACGGCGCCATTTTGATAACCGGTTTTTAACGCGTCGTTATACGCTAAGAACCTAAGCTATGCAAACACATTTATAAACACCCTAAATACAACTATAGCGAGTATAGAGGTAAGTTGGGGATCGAACCACAAGGACAAGGGGTGCTAGACTAAAGAGTTGGTATGGGAAAGGTATATGGTTGGTAGGTAGAAGGATGGGTGAACTAAACTAATGACAAAAACAAACAATGAAACAAAGCGGGCTTAGGCTAGGTCCACCCTAGGTAGGTCTATTGGAAATAGAGATAGGCTAGGTCGAAGGAGATCGAACGAAGGTCAATCGAGACACTCTAGATGGCATGGGGAAGTTGATGACCTATAGTCTATACGAACGACCCATAATCGCCCTATGTCTCATGAGGGAGTGGCAGGACAAGATATGCATCGAATATCAATCAATCAAACCAACATCAACCTCAATCATCTTCCTAAACATTAAACACAAGACCAAAGCCCTAAGGTTTCTCTAACCCAAAACCCTAAAATCTACTCTAGCATAATGAAAGCAAAAGCAAGAAGAGAGGAAGACATTAAAACTACTCTAGAAGGCATAAATGAAATGAAGAACATGAAAGCATTAAATGGGAAGAAAAACATGAAAACAATAAAGTCTACACTACAAAGCAATAAATGAAAGCAATAAAGAAAGCAATAAGAGAAAGCATTAAATGGAAACAATAAATGACATTAAAGAAACAAAGGAAATGTAAACTTACATACATGAAGAAACTAGAATGAAGAACAAGCATAAATGAAGAACAATCTAAGCTAGGGCAAGAAATAAAGAGGAAAAGCATTAAATGTTGATGAACAAGAGTGGGAGGGTTACTCCCTCTCAAGTCATGCCCTAAACATTCAGATTAGAGCCCTTATATAGGCTGTACAAGATGGGAGAAATAACCCTAAAAGATCCTACGTGGCAAAGCTAGCGAAGAAAATGAAACTGCGATAAAACTACAGGCCATTCGCCCGAATGAAGATGCCATTCGCCCGAATGGAACCTCATTCGCCCAAATGAGGTCCATTCGGGGTTTCCAGAAGCTTTGAATTGATCTCGAGGGAAAAATTGTTGCATTCGCCCGAAGGCAACCTTCCATTCGCCCGAATGGTAAGATTCGCCCGAATGGTTTCATCAATTCGCCCGAATGCTTGGATCTTGAGCTGCTTTGTTGGGCTTTTAAGTCCATTCGCCCGAAGGGCCTTTGCATTCGGTCGAATGCAGGGTCTTTTGGCCTATTTTGCTTCTTTTCATCATCGAACAAGCACCGAACACCTTCCGGACTTTGCGAGGACTTTGGATATGACTTGAAACGTTCGGAAATGCCTCGAAATACGCGTCTTAACTTCGATTCAAGTGCCGAAATCTCGTACGCAACGAAAACACCTCAAAATCTCCCGAAAACACCTAAAAACACCTTAAAGCACCATGGAGACAAGGTCAAGGTAAATCATGCGTAAAGTATGCAAAAAGCCAATATAAAACGCGAGAATCGACACATAAATGGGGAGATAAATGTGCTCTAAATCGAGCACATCATTCATTCGCCATTTCCAGAGACTTAATGCACTTGACTTGGGCTGCTGGGCTAAGATTCGACCGAAGGGACCTTTAGATTCGACCGAATCTATGTTCCTTTGCCTATTTGCCCTATCAAACGATCATCAAATGAGCTCCGATCTTCGTGATATCTTCGGGGGTGACCCGAAACACTTGTGAGAGCCTCGAAACGCTTGCCACTCCTTCGACTTTGAAGTCTAAGCCTCGAACTCGATCCGATTTACCTCGAAATCTCCCGAAAACACCTAAAATGAACTCTAAACACCATGGAGACAAGAACAAGGTAAAATCGAGTGTAAATCATATAAAACCAATGTAAAACAACGAGACTCGACACCAAAGTAGGGTAATAAATGTGCTCCAAATCGAGCACATCAGTATACCATCAAATATCAGACAGATGGCACCATTGAGTGGTATAAAGCCAGATTGGTAGCACAAGGGTACACTCAGACTTATGGGGTGGATTACTCCGAGACCTTCTCTCCAGTGGCAAAGATTGATACGATTCGAGTTCTGTTCTCTATTGCGGCAAACAAAGACTGGCCTCTACACCAATTTGATGTGAAGAATGCCTTCCTACACGGGAAAATTGAAGAAGAAGTGTACATGAAGGCTCCTCCGGGATTTTGAGATGACTATAATACAGGAGAAGGCTGCAAGTTGAATAAGGCTCTTTATAGACTAAAACAATCTTTTAGAGCCTGGTTTGGGAGATTCACCGCAGCAATGACAAATTTTGGGTACAAGCAAAGCAATTCTGATCACACCTTATTCTTCAAGAGGAAAAATGGTCGTACTACTTGTGTGATCATCTATGTGGATGATATGATTATTACAGGAGATGATAAGGAAAAGATTTGTACATTCAAGGAACAATTTTTTTGCGAATTTGAAATGAAAGACTTGAGACGACTTAAGTACTTCCTTGGAATTGAAGTACTAAGGTCCAAAGGAGGTATATTCATCAGTCAAAGAAAATATATCCTCGATTTGCTAGCAGAAACCGGCATGGTTGACTGTAAGCCTACAAAGACTCCCATTGTTGCGAACCATGGGCTCCAGATGATTGAAGGTGAAAAATTAGTTAACAGGGGAAAATATCAGAGAATGGTTGGCAAGCTCATATATCTCTTGTACACACGCCCTGATATTGCATATGTAGTTGGAGTAGTGAGTAGGTTTATGCATCGACCACAAATACATCATATGACAGCTGTGATGAGGATCTTGAGGTATCTGAAAGGAACCAGCAGCAAAGGGATCCTGTTCGATAAAAACAATCACTTAGATATCCTAGCCTACACAAATGCAGACTAGGCAGGAGATAGAGATGACAGACGGTCCACTTCGGGGTACTTCACACTGGTTGGGGGAAACTTGGTTACATGGAAAAGTAAGAAGCAGAAAGTGGTAGCCTTGTCGAGTGCAAAGGCTGAATTTAGGGGTATTGCCAAGGGATCACAGAGATTATGTGGCTAAGAAAACTTCTTAGCGAATTACACTTTTCGCAGAGGAAGGCAAGCAAGTTATTTTGTGATAACAAGGCCGCGATCAGCATTTCAGAGAACCCAGTTCAACATGATCGAACTAAACACGTCGAGATTGATAGACATTTCATAAAGGAGAAACTTGAGAAGCAGGTGATAAGTCTTCCTTTTGTGAGATCGAATGATCAGCTAGCAGACATCTTCACAAAGACTGTCACTTTTGAAGCATTCGAGCAGACTTTATGCAAGTTAGGTATCGGCGACCCGAAGACCTAACTTGAGGGGGAGTGTAGGAAAGTAGAACATTACATATTTATGTTTAGTATGTCTTTTTGTTCCTTTTTATATATTAGTTTTATTTCCTATTTAGGCAATTTGTCCTTGTAAAAATTCAACTCATGTATTCTCTTGAATCTAATACAAAATCAGTATTCAAAACCCTAAATCTTAACCTTTATTCCGTCTTTCATTCTCCTCTTAAAATAATCACTTATTATGTTAAATACTCAATTTTCCTCTTAAAATAGTCAGTTGATATGTTAAAATACTCAATTTTTCCTCTTAAAATAATCAGTTGATATGTTAACTATCCATTCATACGTTATAATCAGTTGTAATGCTGTAATGTTAACTATCCATTCATATTGTCTTTGTTGTTATAGAAATAACATACTAAAAAATTATTTAATGTATGTAATTGATGCAAAAAAATGATGTACAAGTTGTATATGTTTCACAAAGAATGGTATGTAATCAAATTATATGTTTGTTTCTTGTTTTTCTTGCGGGGTCCTTTTGAGATGAACTATTAGATCCTTTCTTCTGAGATGTTTCAAGATGTCCCTTCAATCTTTTCTTTCTCCCCTTTGTGACCGTTCTTTCTGGATCTCTTACTTGTGTTAACTGTAATGATGTTGATGCTTGTGAAGTTTCTACCGCAATTTCAATTTCATTACTATCCTTTTCAATTATCTTACTAACTTCATCAATTGTTGCATTGTATAGTGCTTCTTGTAACCGCCCCGAATTATGAAGGCAAACACTAAATGGAATTTAGTATTAATCAAGCGGAAGCTTACTTTTGCCAACACAATTAAGGGGTTACTTAATGTCAAACCAATATCCAAGTAAAATACTTGAACCAAACCAAAGCAATATAACGGAAGTCTTAACTGTCCAAAATATAGGAAATTACAACCAAATCGAAATAAGTTCAAAGTTCAAATACATCCTTAAAATAGTCCAAGCCTAAAGAACCCAACTAATAGTCTCTCAAATACAATAAAGAGATCTAAACAAAAGGGGAGTCATACTCCAATTCAGGTTCATCTTCCGCTCGCATATCCATTCTCCGTCGAAGTTCCATGAGGGCTTACTCTAAAAACAAAACCATTAGAAAACATACAAAGCATAGTATCAGCAAAAAGGCTAAGTATAAACACACTAGTGTCTGTCAAACAAGTTATTAAAACCTTTTGATTTAAATAAATTCATTTTGAAAGATGCTTTTTCATTTGATAAATCATATTATCATTCAAACTTAATTCAATGGTTTTATAGTATTAATTCCAAGTTCTCATATTTCATCATAAATCATAAGATCTCAATGGATCCAAATCAATTTCAAACTCATATCATAAGTTTGCATGGGTACTCTGTGAGTCATCCTGTGACTCGTTTGGTAGTCGGTCTACCGTTCGCAACATGTCCGACAAGTGTGACACAATAGTATTGTGAACAATACGCGCTCAGCATTGGTGAGCCGTTTAATCATGCACACAACATTTGCTATGGCATATGTACCCGCCATTTAGGCTAAAATTTTTTTTAATATAATATATACCTTGTAATTTCAATAGCATTTGAAAAGTCAAAAATATTAACCTTTTCCTTATGATAAACATCTTTTATTTGCAACATAGCAAAACATATTTTCTTTACAACATAACAAAAAACAAATCATAATCTTTCCCACATGGAAAAATATGCTTAGCATAATCATATCGCAAACATAACCTTTGTATTATATTGGGGCATCACTAGCATGTGTGGAAATGCATCGTAACAAAACGTGATTAAAATTCAATACGGTTTTTCAAGGAAACCAATAAAATGTTTCATTTCAATCCTTTTCAAAGTAAATATAATTAAAGGAGTTTTTAAATTCATTCAAAGCAAATAAAATTTAGTTAATAATTCTATAAAATCTTTGTCACAAGAGATTTCATAAAACACTATTTTCTTAAATACGAGATAGTTTTGCCGGTAATAAAATCGATAATTGATTTACAAAATACATATTCATTTTCAAACAAGGCCCACATTAATCAAGTCATTATAATAACTTAAATAAAATGAAGATTGTCCCATCAGATTATAATTGGTTATACAAATTTATAATGACTTTACGTTATTTAGACAATTTAGGTATTTACCGTTATTTAAATGATGTTTTAAATCCATAAAGTTTATAAACCATTAAAGTAAAACTTATTTTATACTATAAGGCAGTAGGTTACTAACACGATTATAAATTTTTGATGTAGGTATTAATTAACAATATTACATCGTTAAATAATTAAATAATATTTTTAAATTTGATAAATTAGTTAATAATTAATCATTAGCTTAATAAATTTTACCAAAGTTCTAGAAGTTATATAATACTTTTATTAGCTCATTTAAACTTATAAATGTCATGTATGATATTTTATCTTTTTATATAGATATTTTATCGATAAATCAAATAAAATCGGTTTAAAATTATTTAAATTTGAATAAAATAATATAAAAATTCTATGATGTTCCAGAAACTATTTTAATGAATATTAAATCATAATTAACCATTAAAAACCTTATGGGGTATTTTTAATAATTAATATTGTTATTTTATGGATAAACCGAATAAAATTTATTTAAGTCCTTATATGGTCATGAAAATACATATAACTATTTTAATATGTACCTACTGTTTATATAAGTGTCTCATAAAATTTTCATGCCCAAAAGACGTCATTTAGTATTTATTTTGTATTTTATCGTTTTCTAGCTTACCGATTATTAATAACCGAGTAAAAATTATTAAGGCCCTTTGACGTCAATAAACAGTTCCTAAAATTTGAACAAATTTATCTTCTGTCTATATGATTATGTGATAAAAATTTCAAGTCCATATGTCTCCATTTGGTAATTATGTTATATTTTACTATTTCACAATTTACCGATAACAATTTAACGATTACTCCAAAAAGCATGAAAATTTCAAACTAAATATATTCTGGCCAAATCTTGTTGTAGACATTATAATATGATTTTATTATCTAGTTTTTATTATCAAGAGTTAATCTAATACCATGTTTTATCATAAGAATATTTAACACCTTAAAGTCTTTTAAAATATGAATTTATCAAATAAATTTCTACAAAATTATTCAAGAGATTTTTTTAACATATACATACTGGAAATTATTTTTTAAATGCATTTTAAATATTTTCCAAATCCATATAACCATTTTCATCACAAATACTTTCACCTAGTGTAAATCATGCCTTTAAATATACAACAATTCATAAAATTAACATGCATGATGCCCACAATAATAATACATGTAATAAATCATTCCTTACTCAAAATTATTATTTTGATATACAAAACTTCTCTTTGGGAATTTTATTTTTTCAAAACAAGTTTATACAAAACTTTCCCAACTTGTTTTTAAATCCTTTAAAAATCACCCCATGTGACATACAACAACTCCAAGCCTATATAAGGATTTCGTAAGCTCCTACGTAAGCTCTAATGCGTTCTTAGAAGTGATTCCAACTTCGGGTCCTTGCCTTTCAAGTCTCAACTCCAACTCTTCAACTAAACATATTGCATTCATCCAAATATCAATAATTATTTTACATTTATAATAACATGCACTTAACTTTCCTTACTTGGAGTTGTTAAACTAATACTTGTGATGATTTTAACATATTTGGATTATACTTATTATGTTGAGCAACATATTTAATCAAGTCCCATAATTTTACTTAAATTCTTAAAGTAACATAATTTCTAAGATTGTGAATATAACATTTTTTCCTCTCATATGATCGATTTTTTTTGTATAGATGTTTTATAAGTGATAAATTTCTTACTTTAGAGACAAAATATCCATATTAAAATGATCTTAGTTTATAGAAAGATTCATGTAAAAGTGTTCTACATGAACAAGTTTTTAAAAAAACTAGTGGAATAAGGAAATGAACATAACTTACTCTATGCTTGGTGGATTTCTTCAAGTTTGATGTCTATGGAAAGCTCTTGAAATGAAGATTATTTTTATTGAATATTTGAGTTTATAAACATAAATTTTCAGAAGTTTTAGATAGATTTTTGAAGAAGATTTGATGAGAAAAGAAGGTGTTTTAGTAATTGAAAGTTTGAAGGATTCTAGTGTTTGTTCATAGATGAACTTGGGAGCAATGTGTTGGGTGTTTATGGCTGAAGTCTTCTTCAGAAAATAGAGTGTTTTTGCTTCAAATAATGTCTCTTGCATGCTTGTAATGATGCACAATCTAGATTAGAACAAAAGGGGATATTGGGTAGAGTGTTTGGGTAGTGTATGTAAGTGTAGAAATAGCTATATATAAGGGGGATTAGGGACAACTTTAACATGGCTGGTTGGCGTATGGTTTTTGTGATTTTTGTCCATCACTAGTTGTGGGGCGTAGCACGCGCCCCCAAGTTACACTATTAAATTTAATAATGCTATTTTATATATTTTTAATAACAATATGTGTAATGTGTTATAAAGATGTGAAGAATGGAAAGAGTGAAAATGTAATAAGATAAATAAAATTTTTGTATTAGGTAAGAGCATCTCTTAAAAAATAAGATTTGTGGCTTAAATTTAACTTTAGATTATAGTAAAAATAAAATTTTAGTATTATGTAAGGTGATCTATTAAAAATTGCCTTTACCTCCCATTCTATTATCATGTTATTGATCTAGAGTGAGGGGGAAAGTTGTGCTCAAAATCATTTTGTGTATTCTTGCTCTTAAATTAATAAAAAAAGGTTTTAAAGTGTTATGCTTAAAGGTGTTTGGAAACATCCGACCATTTTGCTTCAAACAAACCTTAAGTTGTCACTCTTGCTCTTAAATAGAATAGTGATCGTTTAAGCGACTGATGTTGAAAAATTCCACCATTTTGCTTCAAACAAACCTCAAGTCATCACTCTCATTCACTCATTGAAATTTCAAACATTTGAAATGTCTATGGAGGTATATATCAGTTATCTATGTGCCCATATTTTCAATGACTATTTCCTGTAATTCTACACTATAAGTAAACATGCACTATTTTCGACTTATATTGCCTTCTTTTCCCTCAGGGAACACCAAGAAAAAATTTTGTGACCCAAAGATCAAATCATGTGAACCAAAAGGCAAAAACGCAAAGAAAAGACAAAAAGCAATCCACATGGTCAATACATACATCATTTGCAAATAAAAGCTGAGGCATGAGATTGATCTGATCTTCAAGTCTCAATCTCAATATCAACGCCATTAACGAGGCTGAAGTACCTTAGCAATATTATGCTCCATTCTTTGTCTGCATTTGATATGTCTTGGGCAATTTCTTCAAGATAAAGCTGGAAATCACAAAAAGGAAAAATAGGCAAAATGAGCCAATCATTTTCGTCACAAACATCAAGAGCTTTTTAAGTTGATACCTTGGTGAGGCTATATGGATTCATAGCCATAATTCAAAATCTTCTACACATGGAATTTTTTTTAGGTTGTCCATATATTGTAGCCGAAGATGAAAAAACCAATTATACATCTGATGATCCAAATTCCAATTATCATTATTTGCATAAAAATAATTTATCATAAGAGCTAATACAAATCAACAAAGATGAATATGTCATTATTTCCAAAATCTAATAATTGTTCAAAACACTGTCACATGATACACTAATCTTCGCAAATCAAAAAAATTGAATTATGATATTTTAGGGTCATATTGTAAATTCATAAAGCAAATTAACTGGCGAATTATATTATACCGGTTCAAAACCCTCTTTCATGATGTAGATATACTTGATTTCCTAAAGCAAATAATCAAATAAATCATCTATCAAATCCAAAGAGAATATCTTATCCAAAGATATTCCAAGAGAAATATTCATCAATATATTCTTCTAATAAAAAATTAATAAATCAATCGAAATTAGTTAATAATCAATAAGGAAATATACTTGACCAACAACAATTTTCCAAATTAAAAATTTGAACCAGTAATTCAATCAACGGTACCCCCAAGTTTTTTAATTATCAACGGTACCCTCGTGTTATTGAGTATTTTAAAACCGTACCCTTTTCTAATTTTTTCCATCCAAAATTATTAAATTTTTTTATTTTTCTTTTATTTTTCAATTTAAAACATTAAAAAAAATAAAAGAAAAAGAAAAAAAGTTAACGGTTTTGAACGGAAAAAATTAGAAAAGGTTGAGGTTGTAAGATGCTCAATAACATAACGGTACCATTGATAATCGAAAAAATGTGGGATTACCATTGATAAAGTGCAAAAACTTAGGGGTACCAAGTACCATTGATAATTTCCCTTAAAATTATTTAAATTTTATCCAAGATTTTCTTGAAATTATTTAAATTTAGTCCTTCAAATTGTTGTAGAACGGATCGAAATAAATGGAAGCATAGAGGAAAAATTGTTGAGAATAATCCCTACTTTTGACGTTTTCCTATGAATAACCCCTACTTTTGATTATTCAAGAATAATCCGAACTTTTCACGCACCTTGGTTGCTCAGAGCACCCCCATCGAAATTGTGACCGACTACAGCAGGTGATAGAGTCGTTTCAAACCTATTCTCTTCTTTCTTATTGCTGTCATCTTCTTCCTGCTTCTTACCATATCCCCATTGTTAAACCCAACTTTTGGAATTCGAAAAAATTTGGGTGACCATTCGAAAATTAAACATAGAAATTCGCAAATACAAGAAAAACAAAATAAATTCAAAAATTTAAGCAAGAAATAAACCAAAAAATTTTGGGGGCGACCATTTCTTAACCAAAAACAGTTTGGATGTAATTGAATAGCAGAAATTTGAAAATTGAAGACAAAGGGTGACCATTCGAAAATTTAAGCAAAAATTCGCAAATTAACAAATTCAAAAATTAACAAATTTGAAACCTCTATGAGAATAGAGGCTTACCAATTTCATGAAGAACAACAAATACAACCAAAATAAACCTTCCTTCTTTGAATTTGGGGGTGAAATGATCAACCCTAGAATTGGGGAAATACAAATTGAGGGTTTTTAGGATGAACCCTAGATTTTGCGGGAAAAATGAATTGGCATGTAATTCAAATCGGCATGTAATTGAATGTTGAAGAAGGTTATTTTGGTATAGAAATTAAATGTAGCTTTTCGACCTGCTGTAGATGGTCACAATTTAAATGGGGTGCTGTGAGCAACTAAGGTGAAAAGTTCGATTTTTCATGAATGATCAAAAGTAGGGGCTTATTCACAGGAAAACGTCAAAAATAGAGATTATTCTCAACAATTTTTTCCAAGCATAAAAAGAGTATAATGATGCTATGAACATATCAATAAATGAAAATGCACCTAATTAATTGTATGTATACTACATGAAACCCGATTTTAATGACATCAAAAAGTGCGATGTAACAGTGCGACATTCCAAATACGGAATCCTACAATTTGAGCCAAAAATCATCAACTTGCTGCACAAAACCTAACAAAATAAAGAGCTTGAATAACCCCAAAGGCATGTCTATGGATCTTTTCTTGTTCATAAATGGGATTACTTCTATGCTGAACCCTATTATGTTTTAGATTATGATGAATCCTATTCTGTTGCACATAAAAGCCTAGATTGCAGATCCAACTATAATAACAATCATCAAGATTAAAGGATATTTTAAAGTAATTAAAGAATTCAAACGATCAACATTAAAGACTTACCTATACTAATTTCATTCATGACAAAGAATTGATACCAAGGATGTATGAGTTGTTAGATGGATTCATCGAGTCTAAAGTTTTTCAATCTTCAAGTGAGTTACAAAGAAATAGGAAGTAATCTAATAATGAGCTACAATAACATTTGTGCAAATGGTTCAGCGGTGTAGTCCCATATTCCGAACACCAACTCTAGGAAACTTAAGTTCATGTTTACTTCAACAAGCAGACTCATTTACCAATGTCAACACGTTAGCCATGTAGGCCACAATATTTTTCACCAAAATCAATTCAAGAGTTCATAGTTGTAGTTAATACCCAGCACTGATCTATTGATCTCTTCAAAGCAATTTGCTAAGCTAAACAATTTGGTAAAAGATAATTACGGTGACATTTTAAATGAAAATTGTTTGAGATTCTAACCCGTGAGATTGATTGAACCATGAATAACTGAAGCCTTGAATTTGGGGTGACATTTTAACATGCTCTAGTCCTAAATAAATTCAAATGGGTGTTTACACTTTAAGGTTTAGGACCACTTAGTTAAATTAAACTAATGACAAATGTTGTAGGCATGACAGTAGAAGATAACAATTCCAGGCTGCCACTTACTGAGATTGTAGCAACACCAAGAAAGGATCAATGCATTCTTAATTTTTAACTTGACATTTTCAGGGAAATACAAAAACCTCACTCTAAAACCAAGATCAAATTAAAAATAAAAATCTACAATTTTCAATTTATACCTTTTAACAATGCACACAGATCCCTGAACATCATTACTGCTCTAATATGAAGAAAATTTTTGAGAAAACATGAAATAAAAAATACAGGATAGAAAAAATGAAGAATAAGATGAAAATGACTGACCCATTGCCTGAGATTATGCCACGAGTTCCACCTTTTGCTCATCTTTCTTCGCCACCTTTTTCTCATCTTTCTTCATTGCTTTTCACTTCCGCTCATACCACGCCATTTCCTGGCAACTTTCCCGGAAAAGAAAACATTTATTAGATTGAAGAAATTACCTTCTTGATCTGATATAATTTGCATCCAAAATGGAGAGATGATCTGATATAATCCGAAAACCGTCTAGAACCCATATTAAAATTCTACACAACACAAATTTTTTTCGTTGTGTTTCATTGTTGAAAATTATACTATAGAATTCGCAAAGAAAACATTTATTAGATTGAAGAAATTACCTTTCCAAAATGGAGAGATGATCGAGTATAAGAATCGAATGAAGGCGAAAAGCAGCCTTTTAGAGAAGTAAGAAGAAGGGGAAAAGCAATAAGATGGGAAAAGCAGACAAAAAATGGCGAAAATGCCTAGAACAAGCATTCTGCAGTGTTGAAGCCTTGCAAACGTTTCATAGATAAGGGATAAAAACCCATGTAAACAAGTAACATGTCGAACAAAATGAATTATTGCATAAAAATTTGCAAATTCTCAATGTCTCTGTTTGATTTAGCTCTCTAATAACTTTTTTCCTTTTCTATCACATCCGACTTTATACCACAATTTAACCATTTTCATGGTGTTTTAACACAACCAAACACCAAATTGCCATAAACATGGATAACTTATTATGTATTATTTTTATTAAAATTATGAAAAGAAACTCATACGAGATCAAACACAAACATTAGAAAACAATGCCATATTTTATGAAGAATGCAACCTGAGTAGAATCAAAGGTAGCACTATTACCTCCTTTGACTAACTTGAAAGTCCTACAAGCTGTGAGTCATGTACTTTTCGGTAAAGCTCACCCCAATTTAATCAGAGTTGAAATCTTCTTTCCATAAATCATATCCTCACTCCACTTTTTAAAATTTTTCAAAGTTAACATGCAAATTAAGCAAAACCTAAAAATTAAATAATAAACATAATAATTAAACAGTAACAACATGCAAATTAAACAAAACCTAAAAATTGAATAATAAACATAATAATTATTGTTCTAATAAACAAATCAAGTCATATACATAGGAATTAAATGAGAAATTTTCCCCAAAAAATTTACAAATTTCACTGTTAATTAATAATTAACTTGTGCTCCATGTCACCACAATTCAAGAAAATTCAATCAAAACAAAAATTGTAACAAAAACATATCATTACATGCTTCAAATGACAAAAACCTTCGTAAACAGCTAGAGTAGAATCAAATGTCTTCATCAGATAAAGAAGCGTCGATGCAAGTAAATTAAGCACAAAAATGCAGCCAACAATAATTTTCAAACACTCTAAATAAAAATAAAAAAACAACCCAGAAAAATGCGATAAAATCTATTACCTATTATATATAAAAAAAAAACAATAGGAAAGCAATGAATAAAATAAAATATATAAAGCTGACAAATATGATGCCAAAATGACGAAAAATCATCATATAATAATGATTGTGCACAATTCACTATTAGAAGCAAGTAGATACAATTGCTACATATTCATAATGGCAGCTCTAAATACATAAGAAACCTCACATACTTGAATTTCATCAATAATTAGAAGCAAGTAACAAAACTTATACTCCTAATTACTCAGAAAAATGAAAACTTCAACTTCCATATGCACCTATTAAAGAAGGTCAACATTAATTTACAACGAAGCTTAATTCCAACTACCAAGGATTTCAAATAAACATACAAATATATATATCAGCGCATACCACAATAGTGCATACCAGAATATTACAGTTGATACACTTGCAATTTCCAGGTACTTAAAAAAGACCTCGTATAATTTTCTCATCCTATTCTTCAATTCTATCACTTCAACAATCAACCTTATCATCATCATTAAAACAAACACTTCTAATAACACGTAATTCAAACTCAAACCAAGAAAACTTATATTTCAATACTAAAAACACAAACAACTAAATAGTCATAACTAAAGAAAGCTTATATTTCAATACTAAAATCAGAAACAAGATCTTTAGGTGCATAATATAGAAAAATTCAAAATTATTTTCAGCTAAAGCAAACAAAACAACATAGTAATAATCAATTGAAAAAGCTTTCTTCTTTAGTATTTCCATATCTCCAAATCAATGGCAATACAGTATCATGAGAATGAGCAAGTGTGGAGCCTCAACCAAAGTATATGAAGAATCTTAACGTGATGCTCAGTAAATTAGAGTGAGGAATTGACAACCAAATCAATGAACTACTACTTAAACAGATTATAAACCCTATAAATTAACCATAATATCAACAATAATAGATCCCAACTTCCGAAATTGAGAAAGATAGATTAGCCATAATATCAACAATAAAGATACTAATGGATCTGAGTTCTTGCTATATAAAAAAGCAAACCTAAAAATTATTATCCTTACTCAAAAATGTAAGGAGCCCATTTAAAAATTAATGTCCCAGATAACAAAATTGCAAATTAGATTAAAAGAAACTTATCAAAAAGATCTTAAAGCAAAGATTATTTATCATCCACAATAGATCTTTCCAAATTAAGTTCACATTTGAACCAACATTTCAAGTTCTCTCTATTCATTTGAAGAAACACCCAATTGATATCATAGTCTTTATCTTCATGTGAGCAATGTGAATCTATATATCTATCGAACAATTTTTATCTATTGTATTGATAAAATAAGAGTGAAAAAAAAGGGATGGATATGATTATTTTAGTCCAGTAAAATTTTGATGGGTAATGAAAGAAAAAAGCCTTAAAAATGGACAATGATAATATATTACCACCGATAGTTTGTGCTTTACTCCTTTCTCATAGTGATCAACCCATAATTAAATTAATACAGAGAAATGTCAGATATGACAACTAATAATAATTTGTTGTAGGAATCTCGTGATGTGCACGTGGGTTCTATTATTTGATTATTTGATAGTTAGTAAGCTTCTATTTTGTTTGTTGAATTGTTTTGTATATAAGAGACTTTTGTCCTCAAATCAAAAACTGAGAAATAATAGTACAATTCATTCTTCTTATCTTTCCTTCTGTTTTCCCTCTCCTGTTCTTTCCTTTCTATGTTCTTTAATTTTTATTATTTTGTGTACTAATTGTCTTGTGTCATTTGCTGTTTTGTCATCCATATCATTGGTATCAGAGCCATTGCTCCCCACTCTCATCTTATTGCCTAAAATCTCCATCTTAATAATTCTGGCCCTAACAACTAGGAAGATGACTGCCGTCGAAGAGCGGGTTAAAATCTTGAAAAGAAAATTAAGGAGCAGAATAATAACATGCAATTGTTGATGCAAATGGTTTGTGAAATCAAAGAGACAAAGTCCCAAGATTCACCAAGAAACCTTCACAATGGGTCTAATTCAGTAAAGCCTCAGGGCGTGACTCCAAAGCTGCAATGTCCATCCTTTGATGGAAGTAATCCCAGAGTATGGATAAAGAAATGCAGCAGGTACGTTAGTTTGTGCAATATATCTGATGAAGCTAAGGTTGAATTGGCATCTTTGTATATGACGGGTAAAGTAGAAAAGTGGGTCACTAGTTATTTAGCTGTTAGAAATGCTAGATTCAGATACGATGATGGTTATATGGTGGAACAATTCCACAGATTAGTCCAAATCAATTCTTTAGAAAATTATATTGATCAAGTTGAAGATTCAAGATCATTATTACTCCAAAATCAACATGTGTTGTCTTCCTAATACATTCTTAAAAGTTCTATTGCGGGATTGAAAGATAATGTGAAGCCTTGTTAGGGCCTTCCAGCCCAAATCAATATTTGAAGCCATTAAGTATGCCAGACTTCAAGAAACACAATTAAAAGCTTGTTCACAAAATACACAAAAACCTTCTTCAAACCCATCTTTTTTAAAACCTTCACCAAATAATTACCACTCCAATGCACAAAAACCTCCTTTACTCCCTAATCCCCTACCAAGATTCTCCACAAAATACCCACAAATATCAGTGCCACACGTTCCTGCAGATGTGAGAGCCTAGAAAATTGCCAAGGGTTTATGTTACTATTGTGATGAAAAATTTGATACGACTCACAAATACAAGTTCAAGGAACCTCAACTTTTTACAGTTGAAATTCCTAGTTTTAGTGAAGAAGAATTGTCCAATGACGATATAAGTGCAGTTGGTGGAGAAGATGTGATTGACAATAACTCAGGTGAAGAGTCAGAGGTGCATATTTCTGTCAATGCATTAATTGGTAATCAAAGTTTTAGTACAATGAGGGTCTCAGGAATGGTTAATACCAACACAATCCACATTTTCGTTGATTCTGGCAGTACACACAATTTCTTAGATATTGATATTGCTAAGAAATTAGGTTGTGTTATGGAGCACATTCATCCTCAAATTATTGTTGTTGCTGATGGAAATCATATTCCTTGTCAGTATAAGTGTAGGAATTTCAAATGGTTTATGAACAAACAACCATTTGAAGCTGAGGTGTTAATAATTTCTCTTGGTGGCTGTGATATGGTGTTGGGTGTACAATGGTTAAGGACGTTGGGGCAGATTATTTGGGACTTTGAAAAATTACTTATGCAATTCAACATCAATAAAGAACCATTCTTCTTGAAGGGCATTCCACCTAGTAAACTAAAGGTGCTACAACATGACCCTAGCTGCAAACTTTTCACCAATGCAGCCCGATTGTGCATGATTCAGGTGAGAGAAGTCAATTCACTACAATTGACTGTCTTAGATACTTCCGGTGGACTTACAAAGGCTGCACAAGAATTACAACTTCTGAAAGATGAATACAAGGATATTTTCCAAGATCCTATTGTTTTACCTCCTTTGAGGGGAGTATTTGATCACAGAATTCCTTTATTACCTAACACTTTACTTGTGAATATAAGACCCTATAAATATCCTTTAAAGAAAAGAGATATTATAGAGCAGTTAGTGCAAGAGATGCTGGATAGAGGAATCATACACGACAGCTGCAGTCCTTTTGCGTCACCAGTAGTGCTAGTGGGAAAAAGAGATGGTACTTGGAGACTTTGTGTGGATTACAGAGCTCTAAATAAGAAGACCATTAAAGATAAGTTTCCAATTCTAGTTATTGAAGAGCTAATTGATGAATTAGCTGGGGCTACAGTTTTCACTAAGCTAGACTTAAGGGCTGGCTATCACCAATTAAGGGTGCATCCTGATGATGTTTACAAAACAGCCTTCAAAACACATACAGGGCACTATGAATTCCTTGTAATGCCCTTTGGTCTTACAAATGCACCTGCTTCTTTTCAAATGTGCATGAATCAAGTCTTCAAATCTTTGCTCAGGAAATGTGTTCATATATTTTGTGATGATATTTTGATATACAGTGACTCAATAGAACATCATATGAATCATTTGGCATTGGTCTTTGATCTCATAAGACAACACCACATGTATGTCAAGGAAAGTAAATGTTCTTTTGTGCAGTCCAAAATGGAATACTTAGGACATTTCATTTCTGCCTCTGGAATTGAGACCGATCCTAGGAAAGTTGCTGTAGTAGCTAAATGGCAACCACCACATAACATCATAGAGCTAAGGAGCTTCCTTGGCTTAATTGGATATTATAGGAGATTCATTCCTCAGTATGCTATCATTTGCAGACCCCTACATGATCTACTTAAAAAGGGAGCCTATGCTTGGTCTGATGAAGCTCAAATTGCTTTTGAGTCATTAAAAAAAGCATTAGTTACTGCAACCTCTTTAGTAGTGCCTGATTGTAATAAACTGTTTGTTGTGGAAACTGATGCTTCAAGCTTTGGAATTGAGGCTATGCTTATGCAAGAGGGAAGACCTTTAGCCTACATTAGCAAGACTTTGGGTCCTAAGTGGCAGAAGCTCTCAGTTTATGAGAAAGAATTATTAGCTATTGTCTATGCTGTTCAAAAATGGGAGCAGTACCTATTGGGTAGTCATTTCTTGATCTGAACAGATCAAAAGAGCCTCAAATGGCTCTTGGAACAAAAAATTTCTACACCTTTTCAACAGTTCTGGCTTTCAAAATGATGGGATTTGATTATAACATTCAATATCGGAGTGGCAAAGATAATGTGGCTGCTGATGCTCTTTCAAGAGTTGCTAGTTCAGAGATTCTTTTTATGACCATTTCTATAGTAGATTCCAACATGGTTTCCTTGATAAAAAAAAGCTACCACTTGGATAACAATCTCATCAGCATAGTGGAAGAATTGCAGGATTTAACTCAATTTGATGGTTTTGAGTTGAAGAATGGTTTGCTGAGGAAGAAAGGCAAAATAGTAATTGGTCCTGATGATCATTTAAGACTTAAATTGATTCAGTGGCACCATTCAGCTCCAGAGAGTGGACATTCTAGTAGGGATTTGACCTTAAAAAGGGTGAGGCAATTGTTTCATTGGAAGGGCTTACACAAACATGTCAGAAGGTTTATCAGGGAATGCCCCACATGCCAAGCATCTAAGTATGATTGTGCTGCTAGTCCAGGGTTCTTACCACCTTAGCCAGCTCCTAGTGAAGTATGGTTTGATATTAGTATGGATTTCATCACAGGACTTCCAAAGTCCATGGGCAAGGATGTAATATTTGTGGTAGTAGACAGACTAAGCAAATATGCTCATTTTATTGCTCTTGCACATCCTTTTACTATTGTTCAAGTAGCACAAGCTTACCTAGACAATGTGTTTAAGTTACATGGGTGGCCTAGAAGCATTGTTAGTGATAGGGATCTATATTCTTAAGTAATTTCTGGAAAAGACTTTTTACAGTACATGGTACTTATTTCCTACTATCCTCTTCCTACCACCCTCAAACTGATGGTCAAACAGAGGTGGTTAATCGGTGTTTGGAAACATATTTGAGATGTATGTGAGGTGATAAAATCAAAGAATGGTGCATGTGGCTGCCTCTAGCAGAATGGTGGTACAACACTCACATCCACACACTAATTCAAGTAACCCCGTATGAAGTGGTATACAACCAACCTCCTCTAATTCATCTACCTTATTTTTCTTGGGATTCTACAAATGATGCTCTAGACAGAAGCCTCCAAAGAAGAAAATCTATGATCCAGTTACTGAAATTTCATCTTACAAGGGCACTAGTGAGAATGAAGAACCAAGTAGACAAGAGAAGATCTGACAGGCAATTTCAAATACACGATTGGGTTTGGCTTAAATTGCAGCCCAATATACAGCACTCAGTCACTCATAGGCCTAACCAAAAGCTCTCTCCTCGATATTTTTGTCCTTTTCAGGTGATGGACAAGATTGGAAAAGTAGCATACAAGTTGGCTCTTCCTCAAGGGGCAAAAATCCATGATGTTTTTCATGTTTCTCAACTGAAAAAATTCCATGGGCAGCTACCTGTTGTGACTCAATTACCTCCTTGGTTCAATGAACCACTTGAAATAGTAGTTGTAAAGCCACTATCCATTCTAAGTAGACGGATCATCAAGCACAATAATCAAGCCTTAAGCCAATATCTGATTCAATGGGAAGGTTTTGGACCTCATGAAGCTACTTGGGAAAATGCCAGTGAATTTGAAGCCAAGTTTCCTGATTTTATGTTTCAACAGACCTGAGGACAAGTCTTCTATAAGGGGGAAAGTATGTTGTAGGAATCTCGTGATGTGCACGTGGGTTCTATTTTTTGATAGTTAGTAAGCTTCTATTTTGTTTGTTGACTTGTTTTGTATATAAGAGACTTTTGTCCTCAAATCAAAAACTGAGAAATAATAATACAATTCATTCTTCTTATCTTTCCTTCTGTTTTCCCTCTCCTGTTCTTTCCTTTCTATGTTCTTTAATTTTTATTCTTTTGTGTACTAATTGTCTTGTGTCATTTGCTGTTTTGTCATCCATATCATTGGTATCAGAGCCGTTGCTCCCCACTCTCATCTTATTGCCTAAAATCTCCATCTTAGTAATTCTGGCCCTAACAACTAGGAAGATGACTGCCGTCGAAAAGCGGGTTAAAAATCTTAAAAAGAAAATTAAGGAGCAGAATAATAACATGCAATTGTTGATGCAAATGGTTCGTGAAATGAAAGAAACAAAGTCCCAAGATTCACCAAGAAACCTTCACAATGGGTCTAATTCAGTAAAGCCTCAGGGCGTGACTCCAAAACTGCAATGTCCATCCTTTGATGGAAGTAATCCCAGAGTATGGATAAAGAAATGCAGCAGGTACGTTAGTTTGTGCAATAATAATACAATTCATTCTTCTTATCTTTCCTTCTGTTTTCCCTCTCCTGTTCTTTCCTTTCTATGTTCTTTTCTTTCTATTCTTTTGCGTACTAATTGTCTTGTGTCATTTTTTGTTTTGTCATCCATATCATAATTACTATTATTATCATCAAATTGCACTTATAACAAATCGCGACAGAAATCGGTAGGACAATCAGAAACCGTAAATCAAACACCAACCCAGAGAATTTCATCTCTGGCAATTTTAAACTAACAATTCTCAATTAGATTCCAAATCATACAAACTAGTAACTAAACAGATCTAATACAATCACAAAATTCCATTACATCAAACGAAATAAACGTAAAGAATAATCACAAATCGATGGATACCTTAGCTCGAGGATGCCGGTGAAGGAAGAATTAATCGAAATCCTAAAGAAAAAGATAAGTAGAAAAGATTACCGTAATTTACCTGATTTAGGTTGAATAAATGTAGAAGAAGCAATAAAATAGCAAGAAATCAATTAAAGCCAAAACATTTCAAAATTTGCTACACAGTACAAGTGAAAATAAGGAACAAAGTGGACAAAAACAGCTGATTTCTTCAACAAATCAAAGCACAAACCCTAAATCGAAACAATAATTATTTAATAAACAGTCAAAATACACTAAAATGCCAAATCCAACAACAAAAAATCATCAAAAATGGAAATGTGAGGAACTGCCAAAAAATATAAACAAAGACAGATGTGTGTACTGTGTACAATTCATTTATTTTAACTTTGTATACAGGCAAATTTCATTTATGTAACTCGTTACTCTATCTGGACATTTTCAGATCAATAATTAAGAATAATGTTTTATGAACAAATTCATTAACTTCTGCAATACTGGGAAATAAATACGACTAAGTGCAGAAGTAATCATGAAAATAGAGTAGGAAAAGACAATTGTAGAATATTAACATGCATGTATCAACCATTTTCCACAATAAAATTATGTAAAGTAAATCAACATAAAATATTTAGCAGATTGTGATAAAAAGAACTTGTGCTAATATAGAGGACAAAACAACAATGCCAAAATCTATTTCCCAACTATATGGGTCATTGCATAAACAAAAACAAATCAATGTGAGAGATTGTCACTAACAGAGTATATTGTATTCGGTTCTAATCCTAAATACTATTCCTTCCGTTCCTTAAAAAGTTGTTCTTATTTGCCATTTTGGGTCGTTAGCATTTGTTGTTCCGATAAAAGAATCTTTCTAGTTTCTATTTATTTTAGAGATTACAATGTCAATCACAATCTCAATCCACACTAAAAAAGGATTTCTTCTTCGTAAAGAAACCAGTTTACAAACAAATAAAAATAAAATTCAAACCCAAATTAAATCTTACTATTTCTTGATGGCCTAAGAATAGTAAATGAAGCAATGACAAAAAAAGAAAACTATTCATCTTCAGTTTGCAAATAAAAAAAATGATGAATTGAAATTGAAGCTTATGAAGTGAGAAATACTTTACCCAAAAATCAAAGACCTCCAAATCCTTCTTTCATTAAGATATAAAAAAGGAAAACTGAAATTGATCAAAGACCTTCAAATGTACCTGTATTTTTAACCGATCAAAAAGGAAAAACCAATTGAAACACTTGACCAAGAAAAAGGAAATGTGGATCAACCAGAAAAATATGACATAATTTAGCTGGTAGTAAGAAACCAGAAAGAATTAGAAATGCACCTGCGTTTGCATCTGAACCATGACTTGCCACAAAATCAGACGTAGACACATCTATGCTACCATTCTGTTTGAAACCTGGAGATGGATCATTTTCTTCATCGGCAAAAAGTATTCCAGAAGGTCCCATGAATGCCATTTCAGGCTGCACCATAGCCTGCATTGTAACAAATTGAAAATGGGGTGAATCCAACAAGCAGTCATCATCATCAACATTATAAAAGAACATTTAAAATCAAACTAATCTAAGTAAAAATAAAAGTCAACACTCTTGACTACAATCTGAAGCATATAAAATCAATCTAATCTACAGATTAATGGATAAAAGAATAACCAAAATTACCGTGATATAAGCTGACTACTAACAACACCTCTACTGTTGAGAACCCTAAAAAATCTGGAAAATCAAAATCAACCACAAACTACAATGAAAATCAACCTCTGCTGTTGAGAACCCTAAGAAAATAAGAAAAATCAAAATCAACCACAAACTACAATGAAAATCAAAGTTAACAAATTGAAGATTGGGAAAGAAGATAGAAGAAATGGCATGTGATTTTTGATAAAAACTGAATATGGAGAAAGAGGAGAGAAGAACTTCATCAAAATCCAAAAATAAACTGATTTTTCATTCAAAAATAAACCAAAAACCTGAATTAATTCCAAAATATAACCCTAATTTTTTCATCCCCAACTCCAAATGAAAATATAGAGAAGAACTTCATCAAAATCCAAAAATAAACTGATTTTTCATTAAAAAATAAACCAAAAAACCTGAATTAATTCCAAAATATAACCCTAATTTTTTCATCCCTAACTCCAAATGAAAACATAATCTGAAAGCTCTCAATTACCTGAAATGTAGCAAAAATATGGACAAATTAAGAACCGAAGAAGCTCAACAAGTCACCTAAAATAAAGCAACAGACGACATGATGAAGAAATGGACAATTCAAGAAGAGATGAAGGTAGATGAAAATTCAAAGAGGGAAGGTGAGCGAAGGTGAAGGAAGGTGAGCGAAGGTGAAGGAATTGAGTAGGTTGTAGGACTGTGAAAGTGAGATGCAAGAAAGAAGATCAGTAGAGTAATTGAAAAGGATGATGAATGAACAGGTGAGAGTTGTCACGTGTAATAATCTGGATACTTTCAACAACACGTGTCAAAAGCTTAAATCTAACTATTCATTAGATGCAAAAATGAATAGTTAAAAAAGTTCCTCTCTTTTTATATGTAACTAGTTGTGGGGGTCCCCAAGTTACACTATCGAATTCGATAATGTTATTTTAAATGCTTTTATTAACAATAAAATAAATGTAAATATTAGAATGTCATTAAGTTGCAAAGGGGTGAAAATGCAAATGTTAAAGATGTATAGGAAGTAGTAGGAGCATCAAATTAGGGATGAAAACGTAGTAAAGACTTTATAGTAACAGGTGCTCTCTTGAGAGACCGTCTTTTGTAAATAGTAAATCACAGCTTGAATTTATAGTGATCATTGAACTAATACTATAAGTCGCAAACAATAAATAAATTTTTAAATCAAGTGTTTCTATGAGTGTTTTTTGTTTGGCTATAACCCAATCAAGAAAAGGTACACATTATAGATTAAATTGATTTCGAATGAACTTGTAGCTAATTTAAATAAAATGAACCTTATCGTAGCAAACACAAAGATAGGAATGTTACTTACGAAGTTTGATAAGCATCGCATAGTTAGAAAGTTGCAACGCTAAAAGCCACAAAAAAACAATGTTTACAAGATAATTGTGACATGAGATTACCACATTCCATATTAAAAATAGATCATAACTAACCTTCTCATTCCTTTTACCTAAATAATTTTTGACCAAGATAACTCACATAATTTCTTTAACAACAACAGAGTGGATTGCCAAAAGCAAGTCACATTGTTCCAATTGGATTATTGTACATGAGTGAGTGCTACCAAAAGCAGAGGAAGACAACCTTAATTTAATTACAAATAAACATGGTCTTTGTAATAAGTTATTTCACAAAAGTTCAATCAGACAAAATCTTTTTGTACTCGATCAACAAAATAATTCTTAGTCCTGACTTCTATAATACAGTTGTATATCTCAGTCCCATCGTTATCCTACCTTTTCCAAAACCTTTGACTGCGCTTGCATTTTCCTCGCTTCGTTTACAATCCAAAATCTGCATAAAGAAATATCACAAAAATATATGAGGAAAACATGATTCTTAGTTGAACAAAACTATGTCTCACATAAGTACATATGCCCATGTATCGTATCGAGTTACATTATGAACTTATGGAAACAACATGCTAATTATCCAGCTACTCAATTGCCACAGCTAAACCCCTTGAAAAGAGAGACATCAACTTTCTGTATAAACGTAGTCTATCACATTATGAAACAAATATTTCCCGACGTCAACTCATTCATTCACACATCATTTTAAAGCATCAATCTAAATTGAATGCACTGTTCCATTTGTGAGCTGTTGTTGTTAAAGAAATAAGAAAAGAGTTGATCATCATCAAAGGCCTTCTTCACATTCAATTACATAACTAAAGAAATATATATCATAATATCATAGATGTATTTATGTATTAGCAGAAGCAAAAAGGACTCCTTCCCAAGAAGCCTAGTATTTAGAAAAGGCTACTTTGATATTGAAGTTTTGAAAACCATGTAGAAATTTATTTGGATGAATCAATCTAAATTATTTAAAATATAAATTCACTTGTAGAGAAGACAAAGGAAAACATTAATTAATGATCAATAATCACTAAAATGTTGACAATCATTTATTCATAGTGAATTACAAAGTAGGCAGGAAATCAACAAAATGAGCTAATTGCACTTGGTGATCTAGCATTTCTAATTGTTTAAGATTTATTTGTTTTCCCAATCCAAAATAAGTGGCCAAAGTAGCCTCTGAAAATTAAAATTCTCAAAAAATCAATCAGCAACTATAGATATTTAGGATTTAACACAAAACAGAGCAAGTCAAAAAGATTTTAAAAATTATCCAAAATTAAGTTATCATCTTATCAAATATAGGTAACAAAACCTTCGATTGCATCTGCAAATCCAGAAACCAAACTTAACAAAGGTAAAAATAGCAATTAAATTAAGGAAATAAGAGCACTATTGAGCGAAAAAAAGAGAAAATTAGTAAAATATCAAGGTATAGAACGAGATTCACGTTTCTGAAACAAATTGACAACCAATCTCGGTGGCAAATACGTTTACGGAAACGATCGCGGTGTCGCAAAAACCAACTATAACGGAGTAATAACGCGAATCACAGCCAATGCGGTTTGAACTTTTGAAAAAAATCACATATGGGGTGTTTCAGACTTATAATCGCTTTTTCTTGTTAAAATACTATATTAAATTATAGTGCATAATTAATCAATGTATAAAATTTTTTTAAATGTAATTAATTTATAGCTATTTAGTTTAATATTTAAAACTATGTGTGATAATAATATAAGTGATCTTTAATAATTATAGTTAGTAAGTACTAACAGAATTTTAATAGGGAGACAAATAATATTGTAACGGTGAAATATAGGTGTAACTGCAAAAACCGAGTGTCAGATGTTACGTAATGGTCAATGCGGCGATTTGACAGTGAAAACTCATGCACCGTTATATAACGAAATTTACCGTCGTGACAACTCTCAAATAGGTTTTATAACGAGGGAGTTTTTATTCCATGATTGTCATACATTAGTAAATCCCACCACAAACCAATCAGAAATGTTGCTAAGTTATGAATAAAACAACTCAACTATAAATTCACCAAGGAAAAAGCAAAAAATATCCAAATTCAAAGAAAAAGAAAGGTATATCAAAGTACTGAATGTCTTGACTTGATGCTGCTTGTCTTTCTCATTTTGTTGATCGTCTTTCTCAATATCTGTCAACCATAAAAATTATCAAAAACTTCACTACATTATAGTGTTGCTGTTCAAAAGGAGTACATAATTTATCAGATTAAAACCAAAACAAAACTATGATTAAAATGTAAACAAAAAAGGGGTTAACATAATAAGAGGTAAGAATCAATGGGTATACATTGTTTTCAAGTTTTGACGTGTGCATCAATGATTCACCCTCAAAGCAAAAAAACTGATAACTTCAACCTGAAAGAAGAAAAATAGATACTGCTAGTAGCAATAACAAACTACTATCAGTCATTAATTGATAATAATGAAAACTTCAACCTCAAAGAACAAAAACAGCAAATCCAATTCTAGTAAACTATCATTTAAAAACATTAAGCCCATAAACTACAAATTAAGAAAAATGAAAAGCAAATCATTATTCCATAAAGTTTCTTCTCTAAAAAGCACAATGCCAAGGCTATAATATGATAAAATTTGCAGCTAAAATGGCGAGACAACAATAGTTAACAAATAATATATTTATATATTTATATGATATTGATTTAGTATGTGAAATGTGCTAGTGATATAGTATGTGAAAGAAAGAACCAAACTTTTTGGAATAGTGAGAACAATCACCCGTAAAAAAACACAAGGTCCTAAACCAGCATGTCTCATATTCATTTCATTGGTGTAGCAAGGACAACTACACCAAAAATACATAGTCAAGATCAAGAATAAGTTCAATAGGATTAGCAACAATTCAAAATTCAATACCAAACGAAAGTTAGAAAGAAAAAACATTAGATCTAGAAACCGAATACCCACCCAAAATCATGATATCCTCCAAAGTAATGGTACATTCACCCCATGAAAAAGAATGAAGGTATTAGTTTCAGGACACCATATTTCAACTAAGCATAGGACTAACTCATCATTTCTGAGAATCTTGTAAGTTGAAAATCTAATTGCATTAAAAATCCCAACTCTTTTCCAAACACTCTGGTGGGTTTTTGTAATTGATTAACCCATGATTTTCATCCTTTCTGTCGTTTTGTTCTACCCTTGAAATGTACTTGTTTTAACAGTTCTTTGAAGTTGGGTTTTGATGAAGGAGAAAAAGATGGGAGTTCTGGTAATGGCGTTGGTTATTAGGGTTTAACAGAGGTTTGAGAAAATGGGATTTTCTTTAAGTTGGAATTCTACCATCGGATGGAACCATGAGCTCCATTCTTTCCTCAGTTATGGTATTATCATCTTCATTTTCTTGTTTCAGAGGATAATGGGAAGCCATAATGTTGGTAGAGAGTAGAAAAACTGGAAGTTTTTTGGAGTATTTCTCCTGAGATTTCAGATAGTATTGTAGTGTACTTGCAAACCTACGAATTGTGCAGATATCAAGCCAACAGCCACACATCAATAACCAAAACCAAATCGAACAAAAAGATAAAAACAACATACCTGCTAGAAAAAACCATACCCAAATTGATTGTTCAAGATGATACTTAAACCCCTATAAACACTAATGAAGAAACATTAACTTAGTAAAAAAAAGAACCCAAAAATTATGCCTGAAATTATACCAAAACCCTAACTTCTTTTGAATTTTTACCATCAAATCAAATTACCTCAAGTAAGACAAACAAATTGAAATAAACTAGCAAAAGCAAGCATAATTCGGATCAAAACCTGTGTTCGCGTGAAAATCGCATGATGCTTGAACCCTAACGTTTTGGATGAAGAAGAAATTCGACCAAAAGGAATGAAAACAAGATGAAGATCGACACTTTGATAAGAAAAGAAGGAGAACCAACAAATTGTTTCTTCGAAAGTCAGAAAAAATTGAAGAACAATGTTTATATACAACAATGTAAATAACAGTAAATAAACACAACAAATTCAATTCCGAAAAAAAAGCAAATCAACATTCAACCAAAATTAAACACAAAATCAACCCAAATTCAAGAATATCTGTTATCTAAAAGGAATTGAACTAACCTCATGAAATGGAAATCAATTCGTGAATCATCAAAACAACGGTCAAAAGTAGACTTGACAAAATAACCTAAACTTAAAAAACAAAGAGAAAATGTTGCCTTGTTCATTCGGATTTGTGGTCAAAATGAAGCAAGGTACATTATGAACAAAAAATACTAAATTGAAAAAAAAAAGGAAATACCTTGTTCATTCGGATTTATGGACAAAATGAAGCAAAAGAGGAGGATTGGGGCAACATGAAGAAATAGACAATTGAGAATGAGATGAATGTACATGGAAAGAAGAGGAATCAGAGATGAAAAGAAGAGAATTCAGAAGATGAATATAGGAGGAATGTGAGAACTGAGGGAGGTGGAGCAGCAGATGTGAAAGATGACAAATATCAAACAGTAAATTCAATATTCATTTTGCAAAAATGAATAGTGATGAATCCTTGGAGGTTTTTTATAGTTTATAGATAATAAAATAATAGAATAGACAATAGATTTGATCTATTATAGTGTAGGAAAGGTGTATCTAAGATAATTTAAAGTTTGGGTAAAAATTGTTGTACATGTTATAACAAGTTATGCAACTTGTACTATATGTTTAAAAATCACTTGTATATGTGTATGAAATATTTCGTTTTCTCATCAAGGTTAAATAATATGCTCGAGTAATAATTAAAATTTTCTCGAACTGTTATCGGCGTAGTTGCTCAACTTTAAGTTTTACTTTCAAAGTTTACGTTACTTGTTATGATTCATAATCACGTTACGAATTAACAAGTTTCTAATCATCGTAGAAGTTTCTCAAATTACTACTATCACTAAATAAATTTTAATTAGTGACGGAAAACAATATTAAAAAAAAAAATTAGGCGCTAAAAATGACTAATTAAATCTCATCAATAATGCGACTGTTTCACTTCTACTACCTTTCTTGCTTCTTCATTGCTTTGTGACTTCAACACAAGATTGTAAAACTTACGTCGCATGCTTTGTCACCATGTAAGTGTAGAAATTATGGGGGGTTTCAAGCCTATAGGTGGGCATTGGTTACCATAAAGCGTATCTCATATATCCTTCTTTAATTTGCATTCTTTGTCCATCTTGGTAGAATATACATGAATAATATTTTTTGCACGGCATGTAGATGAAGAGCCCGTAAACAATGGCAACATAACCATCCATTTAATTCAAAGTTCTCACAAGTACAATCAACATGTATAGTGTCATTGTGTTTGGTGTATTGAACTTCATGCATGTTGATATCATTATAGCCCTCAAACCAGACTCTGTTAAGATTCAAATTGAGGTTATTAACATTGAAACTGATACATTTTAATGCCTAAGTAATAATATTGACAAATAAGGTAATCATAAAATTGAATAGAATAAAACGTAAATTGAATAACTTAACAATGAAACTGAATATAATAAAAACATACCTGTATATTTTTTTATCCCCTATGTCGACAACCTGTTCAATTGAAGATGATATTTTCATCTTGAACTCCTGTTCAAAGTCTCTAAATAATGTTGCTGTGTACACTTCTGATGCATGTCGTAATAAACCAGTAAGTCGAAATGCAGACGTTGGGGTTGTTGTTGTGCAGTAGAACTCTAAAGCAATCTCCCTTTCCCTCAATCTCTCTATAGTTTTTTGGAAAAGTTTGAAGAATTGATACAAGCTTGTACTTTTCGTTGCTTCGAAGCCGATAGCGTTGTTTGTGGATTCACTTCGTTGAGAAGACAATATTCCGGATGAAAAGAAGTCTTTGCTTAATGCAATACATCATTTGTCTCTTATATTGTACAATCCATCAAAGTATTTGTAGTAAGCTTTATTCCTTTTGAGCTTGAACTTATCTACCATTTTTTCCCAACATTCCTGGAATTCAACTTCATTGCTACAACCTATTAAGCATCTATTAAATGCATCTTTGAAGTTTGCATCTGACTTTAATATTCCATAATGTGAAACTGCATTATTTAATATATGCCATAAATATAGCCTATGCCTTGAGGATGGATAGACCTAACAACAGATTTAGAAAATGTAAGGTTTAAAAGGAAAACTGAAACTCATAACAGTTAAATTGATTAATATAATACTATTACAAATACCTGCTCTACCGCTCTTGCAATGGTTGCGTCTTGGCCTGTGAAAATTGATACTGAATTTTTTCCTTCCATTGCTTCTTTGAATTGCTCAAGAACCCAAACAAATGATTCAACTTTCTCATCTGCTATGAATGCACAACCAAATATTGTTGTGTTCCAATGGTTATTTATTCCAACTATTGGTGCACAAATCAAGTTGTATTTGTTTGTACAATATGTTGTATCAAAGATGACAACATCCCCATAGACTTTTTGAAGTCTTCTTTCATCAAAGAGTCGCACCAAAACAGTGCCACAAGCTTTGCATCATCATCAAGTTACCTATTCCAAAAGAAACCATTGTCTATTTGTGCCAACATAATCAATTGTGTGATCACAGTTTGAGCATCCTCAGCCTCAATTTCTTTCATTCTCATTCTGTTTACGTAGTTGAGATGATCTCGTAAAGTATGCCCTACACGTTCAGTCCCTCTAGTATGCTTTGCCAAATATCTATACGCTGTAGTAGGCGTTACTTGTGCATCCTCAAAGCCTTCATGGCCCGTTTGGTAGGTGGTATTAAACGGTGGTAATGGAAATGAAAAACAAGTGTAATTTTGGTTAAAAACTCTCTTGGTTACCTTGATGACATGCTTGTCCAACTTCAATCATCTCATTTTCTTCATAAAATTCATTCCAATGCATTACCATTAAAAGAGGTGGTATTAGGTGGTAATGGAAATTTGCAAACAGAAAAACTTTTTTGTGATCAAGTTTCATTACCATGGGAATGATATGGAACTTTGAAGAAATTTTACACTATAAATCATTCCCATTACCGCGATTTAGTACCACGAACCAGACGGGTCGTCAATGGTTTCCATTGTTTCCTTCAAAGTTGTGGTCCTCTCAGATCGTTGCAAGTATTGCCATTCCACTCTTGCTAAAGTATGGTTATGTGACACGACATGTTGTTTTACAAAGATTTCTCCACTACATACATCTAGTTTAATCCTTATGTGTGCATCACAATCACATCGTTTGGTTGGAACTAATTTCCTCTTGCTACTTTGTTTTTCAGTTTCCTTTGTTTTTTTCTCCGTTGTCCCTTGTTTAGAACAAACAAAGTATCTCTCGTGTACAACACCCTCTATTTTCTTTATGGTGGATTTGCGAACACTAAACCTCGTTGCTCTAGCATGATTATGATACAACAGTTTAAGTTCTTCCCAATTGCCTGCTCTCATACCCTCCAATGAACCCTTTATGTCAAAGTATGTCCTTGCAGCTAAAGGTTCGGTTTGCACGCATTGTATTGCATTTGTTTTATCTGAAACTTACAAATTTATTAATATAATTGAATACTTTAAAGGAAAGATTCTTTAATGTGTAGTGTAATTCATTGTGCATTTGGAAAAAAGAATAAGAAGATGAATTGTGCTTAAAATCTTGCGCAATGGAGAATTCATCAATTTAGTCATGAAACTGAATGATATAATGTAAAAATTCATTATTCTTGTATGCAGTATATTAATGTATTTCAATTCATATTGTAAACATTAAAAGCATAATTTAAAAGCTAATTAAAACTTCAATGTACTGTAAAGTATGCATTTGTAGAACAAAATCACAACATGAATTATGCTTTAAATATTGCACAATGGAGAACTGAACATTTTAATCATGAAACTGAAAGTTTTAATGTCAAATTTTATTATACCTATATGAGGTATACTATTGTAATTCAATATACATATATTTAAACATCAATGAAACAATTGAGCAAATGAATAGCATAATCTATTACCTATAAAAAGCGAGGAAGAAAAGTTACTGTTCATTTGAGATCTAATGAACAGTTCACATCCTCCATTCGACACGTCTTTGCAGTTTACCCGGAGATCCTTCCACGTCCATGCCTTCAGCTCTGCTCCGAGTTCGCCTTCACCTTCTTCGAATACCTGCTCCATTCCACTCATCCCAGAGCATCTTCAGCTGACCTGAGTTCGCCTTCACCTTCTCTGAATACCTACTCCATTCCATCACTCGATACCTGCTTCATTCCAGCGCAACTTCAGCTGACCTTTCATCACTTTACCTCAGCTAACTCAACCATGCTTGTCTTCCCTTCTTTCATCTCCTTAATTTGTGGGCATTTAATGCTCTTCTGTTGTACTGATTTTTTGAGTTGCAAGCTTCTATCAAGCAAATTGAAATTGAATCAACACCTTTCAATTGAGCTACCTACTCACTTCAAACTTGACAAGGTAATTCAATTATGTTATTACTGTTCTGCTTTTCAATTCAATGTTAATGCATTTGGGATTTTCAATTCAACGTTAATTTAATTTTAAATTTTGGATTTTTGGATTTAATCCAATTGCCTTGGTATGTACTGTTCTGCACTTGCCATTAATTGCCATTAATTTTTGTCCTGCAATTCAATTCAAGAATTCAGTTGCCATTAATTTTCTCTTGCTGTTCTGCACTTATTTGATTCACCTATACTGTTTATATTATATTGTTTTGTGTACGTTTAATGTTGAATTTGTTGGATTGTTTTTGGTCCTGCAATTCAACTATACTGTTTTTGTCCTGCAATTCAACTATACAGATCTTTAATGTACTGATCTTGGTATGTTCTGATCTTTAATGTTGGATTTGTTGGTTTTGTTGGATTATGTGTGTTGGCCCAATTGAGTTTTGACGATGACTTAACTTTTATAAACAAACAAGTTATTTTTGAGATTGTTTTTATAGGTCATATATCCGATTATCAAAGATCGTCGATAGCACCTTAGAAGGCTGTGGAAGAACATTACAAGTCTACGTCAAATACTTAAGTCACATGGACCAGTTTCAGATTGGTCAAAATTGAAGACTGTCCAGACGGAGACAACACGGTGTTCCCAACGCAACCAGTCAGAGAAAAAGTCAACGAGAAATAAGGGAAATAAAATTTAATTTTATTTTTCTTTTTATTAAGTTGTACGGGTGAAAAACTGATTAGCATAAGGATTTTAATTGGCAATTAATAACTAACCACTTAAGAGAACTTAAAATTTTAGATCCTATTTTATCTCCACAAAAATAGGACTTCCTATTTTTGACCTAGTACTCAACCGTATACTTGGAGTAACTCCCAAGTTTCATACCCACTACTCCCAAATTTCTTGCCCACTACTCCCACGTTTTAGAACATGGGTTTATGGCCAAAATTATTCTCATGGGTATATAAATAGGATTCTATAACCGGCACAATTTGGAGAGAGACATTCATACGTAAATTTTGTCGAGTGGCCATCAAGATATTTCGTGAGATCTAAATCAAGAAGAGGAAAAATTTAATTGTTCTTAATTGCCAATTAATCAATTTAATTTTTCCTTATGCTTTTCTTAGTTTTTCATCCAATTTGAGAATTCTTTTTGAAAAGGTTTTATTGAGTGTGTAAACTTAGACTTTGGGAAGTCTAAGGGGGAATTTAGAGAATTTTATGTAAAGAGAGAAAAGAAACGAGAAGGAGAACCGAGAAGGAGAAGGAGAATTAGGCCTAGAGAAGAGAAGGAGAAATTTTATGTAATAGAGTTGTAAATTACATAAAAGTTTAATAAGAGAAGTTGAAATCCCAAGTGGTCGTGGCTTTCTTTCTTTTAAGGCCAAGAAAGTTTCCACGTTAAATCTTTGAGTTCTTTAAAGTTTCTTTTTATTGCTTAGAGTATTTTTATTGTAAAAATTCCGCAAGAAAAACAGGGCAAAAATACTCCTAAGGGCAACACAACAATTCACCCCCCCGCTTGTTGCGTTCTTTATCTCTAAGTGTTTCTACAATTGGTATCAGAGCCCTGTTCCTCATTTGATCAGGAAACCCTGAGAGTCGTATCTTGGTGTATTAGAGATGTTGAAAATGAATGAACGCATGGAAGAAGGTTACTCTACTAAGAGACCACCAATGTTCGATGGTAAATTCTACACGTACTGGAAGAATAGGATGGAAATCTTCATCAAAGCCGAGAACTATCAATTTTGGAGAGTCATTGAAATTGGAGATTTTGAGGTAACAACTACCAACTCCAATAACGAGACTGTTCCCAAACCGATAACAGAATATGAGAAGGATAATTTTCAGAAAATGGAGATGAATGCTCTTGCTATCAAATTACTTCAATGTGGGCTTGGTCCAAACGAACACAATCGCATTATGGGTTGCAAAACAGCCAATCTCTGTCTCATGGCTACACATGAAGAGAAGTCCAAAGGAAAAGAGGTATTGTCTTCTAATTCATTTCCTAATTACCTATTCAAATTGGATAAACATAAATTGATTAAAATGATCTTAGAGACACAAGATAATCTAGAAAAAAGAACTGCCATCTGTCTCCAAATAGAAAAAGACCTTAAGGTTAATTAGTAAAGCCCAAATATCCCACCTAAATTCTTTTAGGTCCGATGTGCAAACTCAATTCTTTGATTTACTTGATAAAAACGTGATGTTAAAAGAAGCTATAGAAAAGGTTAAACAAGAAAACATCATGTTAAATATTGAATTAAATCAATATAAATTGTTAGGAATAGAATTAAAGACCGAGTCCATTCAAGAGATTAAATATGATTTTAATAAAATAAAGTTAGACCTATAATCCGCCAAAAATGAAAATGAACAACTTAAGCTTAAATTAAATTCAAGAGGAAAAGGGAAAATCAAAGAGGTTCCCAAGTGGATTCTTAACGCTAAAACCAAAGGAACTGAAGGTCTAGGATATATTAAATTTGATAAAAAGAAGAAGGTCTATGTCGATCTCCCAAGTAGTAAGATCTGTTCCTTTTGTGGCAAGACGGGGCACCTGAAACATCAATGTTTAAGAAAGGAGCAGCATAACAAAACGAACCAAATATATGTCAATAGAGTTTGGATTAAGAAATATGATTCATGTATATTCAACAAGGAACCCAAGGATGGCTGGGTTCCACCCTTTAACAACTAAGTTCGTTTTGCAGGTTCTAGTGAGGGGGAACAGCTCATGGTATCTCGACAGTGGCTGTGCCAAGCACATGACAGGCGATAGTTCAAAGTTTCTCTCACTGGAAGCCTATGATGGAGGAACTGTGACCTTTGGCGATAATATGAAAGGAGAAATAATTGCAAAAGGAAAGATAAGAAGGTCAAGTTCCCATGCTATAGACAATGTATTTTTAGTCGAGAATTTAAAACGCAATCTTTTAAGTATCTCTGAATTTTGCGACAAAGGTAACTCTGTAAACTTTACTTCTGAAAAGTGCATCATTTCTAGGAACAACACAGGAGACACCATACTGGAAGGAATCAGAAAAGGGAACACCTACGTGGTGGACCTGCACACTGTTCCTAAAACCAGTCTAACGTGTCTGAGCGTTATAGAAGATGACCCTCTTCTTTGGCATAAACGATTAGGTCATGCTAGTTTTTCATTACTTAATACTTTACGATCTAATGACCTAGTAAGAGGATTACCGTCCCTTAAATTTCAAAAGGATGAAGTATGTGATCCTTGTGCCAAAGGAATACATGTAAGGTCGTCCTTCAAACCTAAAAATGTCGTGACCACCTCAAAGCCACTTGAATTAATTCATATGGATCTTTGTGGACCAATGAGAATCCAAAGTCGCAGCGGTAAGCAATATGTATTTGTTATTGTTGATGATTACAGTAGATTTACATGGACTTTATTTTTATCTAGCAAAGATGAGTCTTTTGATGAATTTGTTGCATTTGCCACTAAAATTCAAAAATCTAGTAACAATCAACTTGTCCACATAAGATCGGATCATGCTAAGGAATTCGAAAATTCAAGATTTATGAACTATTGTAATGAGCATGGTTTAAGTCACAATTTTTTCGCACCTAGAACACCACAACAAAATGGTGTGGTTGAACGTAAAAATAGAACCTTAGAGGAAATGGCTAGAACCATGTTAATAGCTAGTGGTCTACCTAGACATTTTTGGGCCGAAGCCGTTAATACTGCATGCTATATATTAAATCGTGTATTAATAAGACCGATCACTTCTAAAACCCCCTACGAACTATTTAAAGGAAATAAACCTAATATTTCATATTTTCGAGTCTTGGGATGTCGATGTTTTGTGCATGTAAATGGAAAAAGAAATATAGGTAAATTCGATGAAAGAAGTGATGAAGCAGTATTTCTTGGCTATTCATCTCACAGTAAAGCTTATAGAGTTTAAAATAAGAAAACTCTGTGTGTTGAGGAATCTGTTCACATTATGTTTGATGAAAATAATTTTATGACAAGTGAACAAGAAACAGGTGATTTTAAAATACGTCTTGCTAATCTTGACGATGAAGAAAATATACAAAAGGAGCAAGATCAAGAAGAACAACAACAGGGTCAGAATGCTGAACCAAATCAAGTTCAGGAACAACAGGCAGATCTGGAACAGCCTGCCGTTCCTAATCCAGATATCCCTAGAGAAGTTCAAGAAGAAAGAATTGAAGTTGAACCAAATCAGAACCAAGTCAGTGAACCTGCTTCCACATCTGTCTCCACAAGAGACTTTGTTCCAAAGCCGTGGAAACATCAAAAGTCACATCCACTAGACTTGATTCTAAGCGACATGGGAAAAGGCATACAAACAAGGTCCCAAATAAGAAACTTCTGTGCACACTTTGCTCTTCTATCAACGTTGGAACCCAAGAATCATGAAGAATAAAGGTTCGGATATTTTAGTTGTTCAAATATATGTTGATGATATTATTTTTGGTGCTACTAATGAATCGTTATGTAAAGAATTTGCTGACCTATTGAGTGCTGAATTTGAAATGAGTAGGATGGGAGAATTAAATTTCTTCCTTGGTTTGCAAATTAAACAAACTGCTAACGGTATCTTTATTCATCAACAAAAATATTTAAAAGAACTTCTAAAGAAATATGGACTAGATAATGCTAAGACAAACCACACACCCATGGCCACTAACATTAGATTAGATGAAGACTCTAACGGAATTAGTGTTGACCAAACAATGTATAGAGGCATGATAGGATCACTACTATACTTAACTGCTAGTAGACCCGATATATCCTTTAGTGTTGGTTTGTGTGCTAGGTTTCAATCAAATCCTAAAGAATCACATCATACAGCAGTAAAAAGAATTCTAAGGTATTTAAAGGGAACAAATGACTTATCCCTATTTTATCCGAAAAGTGATGTCTATGACTTGAAAGGATATAGTGATGCAGATTATGCAGGTGATCTTGTGAATAGAAAATGTACATCAGGAATGGTACAGTTTCTTGGATCTTGTTTGGTATCATGGAGTTCCAAGAAACAGAACACAGTAGCTTTATCCACTGCAGAAGCTGAATATGTAGCAGCAGCAGCCTGCTGTTCCCAAATGCTGTGGATTAAACAACAGCTAAGAGATTTCGGTATTAAACTTGAATGTGTTCCTATTTATTGTGATAATACTAGTGCCATTTGCATTTCTAAAGATCCGGTGCATCATTCTAGAATTAAACATAACATATTAGGCATCATTTTCTTAAGGATAATGTTGAGCATAAAAATATTATTGTTAAACATGTCAATACTAGTGATCAAGTTGCAGATATAATGACTAAACCGCTTCCAAGGGAACAATTCGAAAAGATGAGGTTGGAGCTAGGTATGATCAAGCTTCACTAAAGTTTAATGCTAGTATTCCTCCTCTAAGCAACGTGACAATTTGAAGGGTTACATCAACCACAACAACCAAGATTGAAAATTCAATCATTGAGAGATTTAGGTACGCAACTATCTAAGTATGTGCCATGAATATTGTCTTGATTGCTTGCCTAACTGATTAGACCATGTAGCATAATTTATTTTATCTTATTATTATTATCCACATATTATAAAATGAAAAAATATTTTATTACTCCACATAAATTCCAGCATTTTATTTATTTTCGATGAGCCAACTTAATTTAAAAAGGGGAAGACGGATCATTAGGGTGTTTCGAAAATCAATTACGTAAACCGCCACATTCAACGTACCTACACTTTAAAACTACTTGTTAAACCACTCAATATACATGCAAAACCGTCAATTTGGAAGTTGTACAAACCCTTCACAAACCGTCCCTTCATATCTTTAATACCCACTCCTCACGTCCCATCAATCCCATTCTCCATAATTACCAAAGTACATTTCCATTTCAATTCACCAAAACCGTCCTTAAAGCTCTATTCTCTCTCCTCCAAAAACCCTCATCTTCATCCTCAACATAACCATGAAATCGCCAAGATCATCATCAATTAACAAGGGAAAAGCCCTATATTCATCCAACCCGAACCCTTACAAGTAATCCATCCTTCACCTAGTGAAATACCACAGTCATCTTCACAAAAACGCCAACGATCAACCACTCCAAAAGCCATGCAAGGAGGCACGAAAAGAACCCAATCTAAAGGGGCTTCATCATCCAGACCGGTAAAAAGGGCCAAGCAAGTGGACCCTAACAGTGCAGAGGAAATCGCCAAAGAAATGTCCGTAGGTTTTGGACTAGACAAGTACTGGTATGATTCTAACTCTTTCCCTCAATTGCATGCGATTCTGAGTAATTAAGGCTGGGAGGTTCTTATGTATTATCTTGCAATTCAATTTATCCACATTTGAGGCGAGTGTTTATTAGTAATTTTTTGATTAACAATGGTGTATGTTCAAGTACTGTGAAGGAAATTAAGATTGAATTTAACAGTTTGATGTTAGGTGAATGGTTTGGGGTACCTGCTGTGGGATTCGACACATACTATGTTGGTTCTAAGATTGTTCTTTCAGGTATTAATGAAAAAACGGTATTAAAATTTTTAGGTGTTCATGACAAGAAACGGTTCAGTCACAACTCACTTTCTCCACTTCATAAATTGTTGTATAACATTGCTAGGAGGTTTATCTTACCACGTAGGTCAAAACGTAGTGAGGTGAACTTAAGAGATGCGACTTTGATTTACTGCTTATGAATCATATAAAAATTAATTTTCCGTTTTTGATGATATCACATTTGGCCGATTGCATTGAAAAGAAAACTATGGTTGGATATGGTGGCTTGTTAACCCATATCTTTAAAAAGTTTGATGTGCCTCTTGAAGGCCTTGAATTCCCAATGGGTGCTAATAATAAAATAGGTGTTAAGTGTCTTAACAACTTGCATCTTAAATTGAATGACAATGGGATTCTAGAGGATGTAGAAGAAGATGTTGAGTATGTAAGTTCCGGTGAGGAACAAGAGGAAGAAGAAACAGAAGTAGATGGGGAGGATTTGGAAGAAGAAAATCAGGAGACTGTTCTCACTGCCACTAATGAGGCAGAGACAGAAAAGGAACAGGGTGAAGTAGCTAGTAAGGGGGAAGAATTTGAGGAAGAGGAAAACGTTGAACTGGAGGAAGTACAGTCCAGTTCAGAGGAAGAGGAAATGAATGTGCCACTCAAGAACATCATGAGACAACTTGTGCTCACACCAAGAAAGAGCAGAAGGTTGGAGTCCAAACATTCTTCGTGCTTAGATGATGACATTACATCTCAGACTCCTCCATCACCAATGCCAGACACACCTACACCATCCCATATTCCATCACCACCACCATCACCTATTCCTACTTCACAACCACCACACCCAATTGAGTTTTGATGATGACTAAACTTTTATAAACAAACAAGTTATTGTTGAGATTGTTTTTATAGGTCATATATCCGATTATAAAAGATCGTCGATAGCACCTTAGAAGGTTGTGGAAGAACATTACAAGTCTACGTCAAATACTTAAGTCACATGGACCAGTTTCAGATTGGTCAAAATTGAAGACTGTCCAGACGGAGACAACACGGTGTTCCCCAACGCAACCAGTCAGAGAAATAAGGGAAATAAATTTTAATTTTATTTTTCTTTTTATTAAGTTGTACGGGTGAAAAACTGATTAGCATAAGGATTTTAATTGGCAATTAATAACTAACCATTTAAGAGAACTTAAAATTTTAGATCCTATTTTATCTCCACAAAAATAAGACTTCCTATTTTTGACCTAGTACTCAACCGTATACTTGGAGTAACTCCCAAGTTTCATACCCCACTACTCCCAAATTTCTTGCCCACTACTCCCACGTTTTAGAACATGGGTTTATGGCCAAAAATATTCTCATGGGTATATAAATAGGATTCTATAACCGACACAATTTGGAGAGAGACATTCATACGTAAATTTTGTCGAGTGCCCATCAAGAGATTTCGTGAGATCTAAATCAAGAAGAGAAATTTAATTGTTCTTAGTTGCCAATTAATCCATTTAATTTTTCCTCGTGCTTTTCTTAGACTTTGGGAAGTCTAAGGGGGAATTTAGAGAATTTTATGTAAAGAGAGAAAAGAAATGAGAAGGAGAACCGAGAAGGAGAAGGAGAATTAGGCCTAGAGAAAGAGAAGGAGAAATTTTATGTAATAGAGTTGTAAATTACATAAAAGTTTAATAAGAGAAGTTGAAATCCCAAGTGGTCGTGGCTTTCTTTCTTTTAAGGCCAAGAAAGTTTCCACGTTAAATCTTTGAGTTCTTTAAAGTTTCTTTTTATTTCTTAGAGTATTTTTATTGTAAAAATTCCGCAAGAAAAACAGGGCAAAAATACTCCTAAGGGCAACACAACAATTCACCCCCTTCTTGTTGCGTTCTTTATCTCTAAGTGTTTCTACAATGTACTGATGTACAATACAATTCAACTATACCAATCCAATTGTGTTGGTATGTACTGATCTTTAAATGTTGGATTTGTTGGATTTGTTGGTATGTACTGATCTTTAAATGTTGGATTTGTTGGATTTGCTGGATTATGTTTTGTCCTGCAATTCAACTATACTGTTATGCAATTCAACTATACTGTTTCTTTCCTGCAATACATTCTCAAGGCGGCTTCCCCTATGATTATTTTTGAGATTGTTGTTCTGCATTTGTTGGATTCATATACTGATCGTATCATACTATTTGATTATTGTAATTGTAATTTGGTTTGTATGATATGGTGAAGTTGAGCTTAGTTTAGTTTAGTGTTAGCAATCAATGACCTTAGTAATTGGAGTCATTATGACTGGAACCGTAGTGCATTTAGGATCAATAGTTGAGTTTTGTGACAGGTTATGGATAATGTGAACATTGCTTTGGGCTATTTTTGGAGGCTAAGGGGAACCTTAGTGCATTTAGGATCAATACAGTTGATTGACTTTATGAACTTATTGTATGAAATTGGGATTTGCTAAGTTTGTTTCATGGATTGGTGAACGTTGTCTTCGAGAGTCTAATGAATTAGAGTGGCTCGTAGGCGATGATTGTTCTAAGGTGTTTTAACATAAATAATGATATGCTTCTTAGAAGCAACAATTAATTAGTTCTTTTATCATATCTTTGTGGTGTAGTGTGTGTTAGTTTGCCTCTCTTAGAAGCAACAATTAGTTAGATGTGTTTTGGTGTTCGCTTACTTTAGTAAAGGATTTTAGTAGATCGCATTCAATATAATGTAGTCCTCCTTATTTATGCATAAATTCCATGCTTTTGTAATGTATCCTCTTACTTATCAATCTATGAATATTCGATAGCTCACAATTGTTTCATATCTCGATACAGAGATACCGCCAAAACAATGGTAGATCCACCAAATGTTGGTATAGTTATTAGGGAATATAGTAGTCGACGCATGCCCCCCAAAAACCCAAATGATTGCAGCTTGCGTGGCAAACAGGACAAAAGAAAACGTGTTTTGGGGAACATTACTCCCCCTAGATCTATATTAGTTCCTGTGGAGTCCGCACAGGCCGCGCCCTCCACTTCTACTCCTGCAAAACGAAAGCGCAAAGGTCTTACTGCCTTTTAAATGCAATTATGCTTTTTTATAGCTCTTATATATGCAGAACGCTCCTAAGAAGTAGTGTTACCAATGTTCCTTTTATGTAATCCAGCCGAGAAGACGATCAAAGATCTACATTCGAGTGCGACTGTGAAAGGCAAGCAAATGTTAGGAGGTATTCACGTGTTGTGGAAACCCAATTTTTCTTCGGTTTTTGTTAAAGCCCAAATTAGACACCACTAATTCATAAAGTGTTATATTAGATTATGCACATGTTTGTTTTGCTACAAGGTATGATAAATACCTTTATTACCAGCACTGCATATACATTATATTAGTTATAGATCCGACTGCTCCCGTTAAGCTGCACGACCCCACGCATTGTACTGCATGTGGTGCCAAGCTGTTTGCTTTCGAGTCAGCGCTTTTTTGTTGTTCTGGAGGTGAAATTATAATAGCATCTAATGAGTACCCTCCTCAACTCATTGATTTATTTTACTCTCAAAGTGAAATTGCGGTTCATTTTAGGCAATATGCTTGCCTTTACAATAATATGTTTGCATTTAGTTCACTGGGGGGTCTATTGATGCACGTACATACAAGGGTATCTATGTCTTCAAGCTACATCGCCAGCTGTATCACTTTGTACCAAATTTGATACCTGATGATGATAAGGTGCCTAAATTCTTACAACTATACTTCTACGATGCTCAATATGAGAAAGATCTTCGTTCCAACTTATTCCCTAAAATCAGACCTGATGTGGTTGTTATGTTAATGGAAATCATGGATCGTAACCCATATGCACAATTCTTCCGATCTTTGCGTGATATAGATGTTGACGAGAGTACAAAGATTTTGTTGAATAAGAGTTCGCGTTTAGATCAAAGGGTATACAATGCTCCCTCGTCTTCTGAAGTTGCTGCCATTTGGGTTGATGATTTCCCATCTACTGATTCAACAAGTCCATATATAGCTGTTTGGGGGAAATCAAACAAGTCTCACCGAATCTATCATTATTATGGATGTTACGATCCCTTACAATTTCCATTATTCACTAGTGGAAAAAAAGCTATTGGCTGCTACTAAATGGCTGCGGTTTTTATATATACGTAGCTAATATGATCAATGGCTGCGGACATGGGCCAAAACCGCAGCCAATAGCCCAATTATAAAAAATATAAACACTCAATGCCTGCGGTTCCATCTTGTCCGCAGCCAATAACCCAATAATTAAAAAAAAGCCCTAAACTAAGCCCAAAAGCAAAAAAACCCTATTTGGCCGGTCTTCAAATTTAAAAACCCTAAACGGCGCATAGTCTTCTTCATTCTTTGAAACGGCGCATATAGTCTTCTTTAAAAACCCTAAAGATTAATGCCTTCTTCTTCTTCTTTAAAACCCTAAACGAAAAACGCATAGTCTTCTTCGAAACCCTAAACGAAAAACGAAAAACCCTGCGGACATAGTCTCTCTCTTCTTCGAAACCCTAAACGAAAAACGCATAGTCTTCTTCTTCATTCTTTGAAACGGCCTTCTTCTTCACTGATCTCTTCTTCTTCTTCCTCTGATTTTGAAAAACGCATGCAAGCTAAGTCTTGTTGGTCTTCGAAAAGCATAGAACCCTAAACGCTCCTCTCCATGGTCTTCCTAAACGCAAAAAACGAAAAGCATAGAACCCTAAACGAAAATCAATGGCTGTCAAAAAACGAAGATCAATGGCTGTCAAAAAACGAAGATCTTCTAATTTCTTCATCTGATTCTCTAATTTTTCTGGGTTAGATTGTAATTTTTTTTGTTTCTTGTTCTTTATTTTCTGTGTTATTTTCGATTATTTGTAATTTTTCTGGGTTAGATTGTAATTTTGAGTTTTAATGTAGATCTGGGTAATCTTTGTATTTTTAGTTTTAATTTTCGATCTTTGTATTTTTAGATCTGGGTTATTTTAATTTTAGATTGTAATTTTTGATTTCTTTCTTTTTTCCTAGCATAAAAACGTTCGTTTCGTGTTATTTCTTTCAGATCTTTAATGCTTTTTTGATTTAGTTTAGTGTTATTTTAGATCTTGTTCTATCTTTCTTTTTTCTTGATTTAGTTTTGATTTCTTTCGTTTGTTGTTAATAGTAAGACTCGAAAATTCACATCTAACCCAGAAACGTTCGTTTTGATTTAGTTTTGATTTCTTTCTCTTGATCCTAGCATAAAAACGAATTAAAAAAAAAATAAAAAAAAAAGCCATCAAAGGCTGCGGACATAACCGCAGCCTTTGATGGCTTTTTTTTTGTCTAAAAATGGGGTATTGGCTGCGATTTTTATGTCCGCAGCCAATAACTTTTTTTTATTTGCTGCTACTCCAAGGGTTGCGAGACAAAACCGCAGCCAATACCCCTAAAAAAACCGCAGCCAATAAGCTTTTTTCCAATAGTGATTGTTTCCGTTCGACGATTTAGGTTGGCCTCAAGGGATAAGAAAACGTTGTAGTGGTGTGCGAAAATCTAGTCGTACTGGTAAAAACCCTATTAGTCCACTATTGGCTAATACCGTGGAAGAATTGCTTTTGGATGAGGCTACAGGTAAATGAATTGGTTTTAGAAATGTATGATTTGAGAAATATTATATATGCTTATGTATGAATGCTATTAGTGCAGTTGCACAAGATGGTTTCAAGAAACGCGAGGAAAGGGTTTCATGTCGAGAATACTATGCTTATAGACTTCAAATTCGGCCTCGCAATTACATTCTTAGAACTACTAGGCTATTTCAGCAGTTTGTTGTAGATATATATGTGAAAATAGAGAATACCCAATGGACTTTTGCCGTAACAATCAAACACAACTATGTGCAGAACTCTACGAAGGGATTATGGACACAATGAATGCCGGTGAATTTAGCGCTGCAAATGTAGGGCGCCTTATCATTCTGCCACCTTCATTTATTGGTGGGCCTAGAGACATGAAGAAGAGATATTTGAATGCTATGGCCCTTGTCCAAAGATACGGCAAACATGATGTCTTCCTTACTATCACTTGTAATCCAAAGTGGATTGAAATAACAAAAGAGTTAGCTGAAGGTGAAAATGTTCAGGATAGACCCGAGTTGGTATCTAGAATATTTATAGCTAAGTTAGTGATTTTGAAAAAGAAACTTAAAATGAAAAGCTCTTTGGTGAACCAGCTGCAATGATACATGTTGTTGAATTTCAAAAGCGTGGTCTTCCACATGCTCATTTCCTTATTATTTTGCAACCTTCTTCGAAAATTAGGTACCCAGAGCAATTTGATGAATATGTGAGTGCTGAGATACCAGATGTCTCTAATTCGTATTTACGAAGCATTGTATTACGTCATATGATGCATGGCCCATGTGGAGCATTCGATCCACAGTGCGCTTGTATGATCATACAAAATGGAAGGCCTCAATGCAAGCATCACTACCCTAGGGATTTCTCAGCTTTCACCACACATGCAGATGATGGTTATCCTACATACAGAAGACACAATACTGGCGAGACTGTCCGGGTTCGTAAAGTTGAGCTAGACAATCGGTGGGTTATTCCTTATAATCCGTATCTTCTTGCTTATTTTGATTGTCATATAAATGTTGAAATTTGCTTAACAATTAAGGCTGTTAAATATCTTTATAAATATGTATACAAGGGCCATGATAAAATTTCATTTAGTGTTGGGTCTAATAGTGAGCAACAAGTGGTTGATGAGATTCAGGCATACCAATCCGGTAGATGGGTTTCGCCGGCGGAAGCTGCATGGAGAATATTTGGTTTTGACCTTTATGATATGAAACCATCGGTTATGCCTTTACAGGTGCATTTGCCTAATATGCAGAGCATTTGTTTTAATGCTACGGAAAGCCTTGCACAAGTTGCAAATAGTCAAAGTAGAGCTAAAACTGTTTTGACCGAGTTCTTTTCTTATAATGCAACACATCCATTTGAACCTAAATATTGCTTTCCGGAGTTTGTTGAGCATCATGTTTGGCATGCACAAAGCAAGAGTTGGAACAAACGGAAGCGAGGTATATCGATTGGTCGACTTACATTTGTTGCACCTTCCGAAGGTGAACGGTATTTTTACGATTGTTGCTGGCACGCGTTGCTGGCCCATGTTCTTTTGCTGATCTCCTCACAGTTGACGGCCACAAATGTTCAACATTCCATGAAGCTGCTTTGAAACGTGGTTTAGTTGAACCTGATGATTGGATTGATCGATGCTTAGATGAAGCTGTTACTGTACAAATGCCTCATGCTTTACGCAGGCTGTTTGCCACAATTCTTGTGTTTCTCGAACCGAGTAAGCCTGCTCAACTATGGGATAGGTATTATGTTCACTTATTAGAAGATTATGTAGTTAGACATCCATGTCAACCTAACAAAATTTTATCTCTGACTTGCCAATCAATTACTTCTTTTTTAGAGAACATGGGGAAAAGTCTTAAAGATTATGGTTTACAACACCTTTGTAACACCGAAGATATTTTGGTACAAAGGACAAGAGATGTAATTGATGCACTTGATGCTCCTATTCCAGAAGCATGTAATGCTGCAAGGAGACAACTCAACAATGAACAACGTACTGCATACAAGTGTATTATTTCTCATGTGAAAGAGAAAAAATCGGGGCTCTTTTTCATTGATGGCCCAGGGGGGAGTGGCATGATCTTTTTGTACTGTGCACTGTATGCAAAGGTACGATTGCTCAACCAAATTATGCTTCCAACAGCAACTTCTGGTATTGCGGCTTCCAACATGCCGACGTGTCGCACTGTGCATTCTAGGTTAAAACTACCAGTTGATTGTGGCCAATCCTTCACATGTAACGTCGGTAAGCAATCAAGTCTCGCTGCTCTAATAAAGGAAAGTTCACTGATTATTTGGGATGAAGCTTCCATGGCTCGTAGAGAGAACATCGAGTCCCTTGATTTGCTTTTACGAGATTTATGTTTAGCTGATGTACCCTTTGGTGGTAAGGTTGTTGTTTTTGGTGGTGACTTTCGCCAAACTGTTCCAATTGTTCCCAAGAAATCACAACAAGAAACAATTGGTTACATTTTAGTTAGCTCTCACTTGTGGCCTCTTTTCACCCGATTTGAACTTACAGTAAATATGCGAGCTCGAGAAGATCCAGAATTTTCCAAGTTTTTGCTAGCATTGGGCAACGGCAAACTACAGATGCAGGAAACTGAGGCCGTGAGTATTCCAAAGAGCTTGAATTTGAATAGTGGAGAATCAGCTGCAACCCTTGAGGATCTATTGCAAGCAGTGTATCCCATTATTTCGACTCAGTGTATCCCATCAATCTATTTTTGCTGAACGCGCTATCTTGACACCTCGGAATAAAGATGTTGATTTGATTAATTCAAAGCTAATTGATAAGTTCTTTGGAAATGCATGTATGTATAAAAGCTTTGATTCAGTTATTGATGATCATTGTAACATTTATCCAACTGAATTTTTGAATACACTTTGTCCCGGAGGCATGAGTCCACATGAATTGGTTTTGAAGTTGAATTGCCCATCATTTTGTTGCGCAACCTTGATCCATCAAGTGACTTGTGTAATGGAACAAGGCTTATTTGCAAAAAGTTCATGCCAAATATTATACAATGCGAGATTTCTACAGGCTTCTCAAGGGGTGAGTGTGTGATGTTGCCGCGCATTAATCTCAGGCCCTGAGAATCATCGGGTTATCCATTCCAATTTCAAAGATTACGATTTCCAATCAAGTTGTGCTTCGTAATGACTATAAATAAATCACAAGGTCAAACTCTACATGAAGTTGGAGTTTACATTCGACAACCATGTTTCTCTTATGGGCAACTGTACGTGGCACTTTCTCAAGCCAGGAAAGCCAACAACATAAAGGTGTTAGACGAAAGTTCAATAGAAGAGAAGGCAACATCACCGGGTGTTACAAATGTGGTTTCATATGATCTTTTGAAAAAAGCAGGCATTATATGACAATATTATGATATGGTATACGGATTGCACGATTACCAATTCATAATAGACTACACACCTGCCTTCAAACTGCTGGTTGTTCTTGTGTGTGCAAATTATCTATAAAACAAATTCCGCATTTTTGGAATGTTAAAAATAGATCATGATTTTGATTTACTTATTGGCTCTATGTTGCATAATTACTTTAATTGAACAACATAATTTTGTGTTTGCAGGGGAAGCTTAAACATAGAAAGATAGTGCAATTAAAGTTTTGCTTGCTGAATCACAAGGCTAGCGTGAGTTGCTAGCTGAGCTTAAGGTGATTTCAAAGGTACAACGTGAAGCTTGATTAAGTACAACTACAACCTTAGATGGAGTACTCTTAGTAATGTATTTGTTATTGGATTGCTATTACAAAGTTGCACGATCTTGCATGTATGCCTTCTAAGGAGAATTATGCATCTTTGATTACTTGGGATGTGGCCATTACTGTGATTGATATGATGTAATCAATTTAAAGGTTTACTTAGTTAAATAGATGTTTAATTACATACTTTAAGTTCTAATTATTTGTTATTAAATATAGGGTGTCTACAAAGAGGATGTTACGTCGGGCTTCAAAGCTACTGTGGTGGTTGCTGCTCCATGGACAAGCTACCGTTGTCGTGGCTGCTGCTGCCTTTGACATAATAGAATGCTCAGATTATCACATGTGAATGCCTGTAACATATAAAGTCAGGTAATCTGAGTGTTCACATAGTATTATTTTCATCTGTGCAATGATAGTCTATCACTTGTATATCGAAAATGATGAATCATATGTGTTATGTCGGTTGATTTTTTTTCCAGCAACATATAATGTTGAGACGAAAAAGTGAGTAGAAGTAGAATTTGTTTGCACAACATTAATGTACCATGAAAATGTGATTATAAATTTCAACATGGTTATGTCTTTTGAATTTCTTGAACTCTATTTAGGGTGAATTTGTATGATAAATGTGCTTCTGCTGTGTGCTTGATAACAGGTGAATGAAACACTCTTGGAATAATGGTAACCAAACAGTGGCTTACTAACTAGGTTGACAATTATTATGTACGCCTTTGTAACCAAATACTTACATTATTTAACATTTTATTTTCAAGTTTAGTTTGTGGGTTGGTTAGGGTTATGTCTTTACTATAAGTCTTGTAGACTAATTTTGTAAGACATAAGATGTGAAGCTTCTACATAATACCCAACATCTCTAGACTGTGTTGCTTAATTCCATTCTTATGAGACTGAATTCTGATGTTGTGCATTGCTAGAATCAGTAGGCTGCTGGTATTGTTGCATAGTCCTTATAATGAGTGCATTATCATTGGTTTATGTTAGTTGGTAGTCTGTTTTCTCACTGCAGCAATTGTTCTAACCAGAGAAATGCATGATCTATACGCAGCTCTTCCTTAGTGAGGGTGCTTTAAATCTTGATGCTGTAGACCGTTGTCATCCTAATGTAGATGATCACCAGCTTATTCAGGAGGCTGCTAAAATGAACTTATTGCGTGAGCTAATCATAATTTATGTTGATCAACAGCAATCAGCATTCTTTCATCTCTTCTCATTTTATTTTTACATTTAATTTTCATTTTAGTTTTGATTTTCATTTGATTTGTTTTGCTAAGGCTTTAGTTGCCAATATTTGATTTTGTTATTGTTTTTGATTGCTTTTATGTTCTTTAGAGGTTCATGTTCATCAGGTTTAAGAAAGAGGTGTTAATCAAGCCAACTACCTCATATTTAAGTGCATCCCTGATTTGCTACACGTGCTTTATTTTCTACAGATTCGAAGAAAATACTAACTCAGTTCTCCCAAACTTCATGCTTGAATAATCATTCTCTTTCTTTTTTGACTTATGCATATATGTAATGTGTCATATATACGTCGCTATTAATGTAGTAAAACTCTTTCTTTCTTTAATATGATGAATGTTAGGTAGGTTCTCAAAGTATCTTTGCTGCTCCATCGGGTGGGATTGGGAAAGCGTCAGCTAAAAAGTCAATTAGTGGTCAAAAGAAGCCACTTGATGCACTTGGTTCCTCACCACCCCTTCCTAGGTAACTTATTGTCCTTAAAACGATTTGTTCAGTTGCTGTCAAATTTTATCCGACTTACAAAATTATATTGACTTCATGGCTTGTAGTAAAAAGCAGAAGGTTTCTGATGCCTTTTCTGATCAAAGTATTGTACATCTCAATGATGTTACTGCCGTTAGTGGGGTTAATCTTAGAGTATGTTGTTCATTTCCAGTGTTGTTTCTCTTTCAGCTACCATAACATAAATTGGTTTTCTTGGTTCTTTCTTGTTTTTAAACAACTAATTTATGTCTGTTGTGATATATTAGGAACAGGATGAACAATTATTTTATGTTCCCAAGGATCATAGCAAAGTATCAGAAGCGTCACGTAAGGTTGTTCAAAAAGAAGAAGATAGACTGATTCTGCAAAAGGGTTCCTCTTCAGAAGAAATTGACAGAAATAAGTTATTATTCAATCATTTTTACAAGTTTTCTTTAACTTTGTTAAAAGGGTAAAATTCTGTAATGTTGCTTATCTTTCTTACTGTGTGTTCAACAGTGTCAAAGTATGGATTGAAGAACTTGAGCAATGATGTAGAGCTGTGCATCTCATTCGTAAGATTTTAAGCTAACTGCTTCATTCTTATGATCTCTTGACGCTTTCAGTTTCCATAAACCCTTCCATCTTTAGTGTGTAGAGGAAATAATGCGTGGTTTGATAAGCAGTCTGATCAGAGTATGAAATTTGAAGTTATTATCACTTCAATTTGATTGGTTAAAGAAGGTTCTGATCTCCTTGATCTTTGGAGTAACTTTTAATCATTAATTGGGTATTTTGTTAGGTTGATTTTGATGAAATTGGAGCTGAAATGGTTGTGTAAATTGAGCTTAAATTAGTGATTAATATGGTTAAAATAGTGAAAACAATGCTGGGTTTGATTGTTTTCTGTTTAAAATTGTAGTGAAGAAGAAAAAGATTGTTTTTTTGGGTAATTATTTTGTGGGTTTGATTGTTGAAAGTGGGTTTTTGCAATCATGAAAGCTCCTACAAATGGTGTCATGGCTAACTCTGGAGAAGGTGATGAAACTTAATTTTATATTTTTTTTTTATGATTTCTTTTTATTGTTTGACATTTTATTGAGTTGGGTTTAATCTTGTTTTTATTTGGAAATTATAATTTCCCAAAATTTCATTTTTTTTTTTAGATTTTGGGTGATAGTTTTTTTGATGGTTTGATTGAATTCCTGTGATGATTTATTTGGAATTATAATTTCCCAAAAATTTATTTAAAATTATAAGCCTTTTTTTTTATTTTGATTCGCAAAAGTATTCCATCTTTTGGTGTTTGGCATCAATATTTTGGCTTTCTACTTACTTTTGTTGTTTGCATATATATTTGAGGCATAAGAGAACATAATCCATCCAAAATAAGCAGGAAAAAAAAACAAAATTCAAAATAGAACAGAAAGAAATAAAGAAAATAAGAAGAGCATAATCAATAACAGGATAAAGATTGATGTTGACATTTTTGTTTCACTTGCAACTCTAAAAGAGCTCTGAAACTTCTGCTTTCATGTTTGCTACCAAATCCTTTGCCAAATGCATTCAACACTCAAAAAGTACAGTCCACAGTGTTTAATTTGCTTGTAGTTTAGTTTTAATTTAGTTGCATATTTTATGTAAAGTGTGTAATTTAGTTTTAGTTTGCTTGTAGTTTCTTAAAAAAGTACAATCCATAGTGTTTCTTGCACAAATTGTTGCTTTGTATCTTCCATAATATCAATACCTTGCAAGTAACTAGATACACAGCTGCACAAAATCAAAACAGTTGCTTGCACATGATTCTGTGTTCTGGCAGACAGCTTTTTACTTACTGAGTTGCTGTTACTCCATTTCAACCACTTCAACTATCTATAAAATCCAAGTCTTCACATATATTTTATCCTACAACCATACATAAACTCTTGCACTTAAAAAGGTATACAAATAACTCAAATTAGTTCTTTCAAATTTATCTAATTACAGAAACATAAACATGTGCTTTGTTAATTTAATTTGTGTTTTCATTTGCTACAAATTACAGGAAACTAATTGCTACAACTTCACTTCACTCTCAGTTAAATATAGGTATGCATACACTTGTTTTCTTTTATGTTCTTTTTAATTTTAACATGTTATTGAGGCCACTTAATTAGTCAGAATGCGATGAATTTTGTTATAGATGAGCATTAATAGTAACATATTAATTTTGTTATAGAAACATATTACTACTGGTTGTAGTGCAAAGATAAGCATTAATAGAGAATGTAATGAATTTAAGAAGATGAGAATGTGGTGTAGGTGCAACATTTTGTTATAGATCATACTAAAGACTCAAAGCAATTACTTAAAATGCACTACAACCAACATTAATGGTTACTGTTTATAAGTTTCTAACCTATTTTATTTGTGAATGTTGTGATCCATATTTGTTGAACGTATTTACTGTTCTTCCAAAGCTTTTCCCTATTTTCTTGCTTTCTTGTAAAGTTTTAATGTTTAACATGGAAATAAAATGAAATTTATTGAACATCTATTTATGTGTCTCTGATTTTCTGAAATGTTAAATAATGATTAAGTTTGTTGTTCTTATTCTTCATCAAATCAATTAGGATATGTAAGAGCATTTCACAATGAATAGAATGAATGGAAAAGAATATGTAGATGATCCTTGGAATTGATTTTTCAGTTGTAGAAAAGTATTAGATAGAGGAAATAAAGTATAATCTCGTGATGATTTTCCACGTGGATTTGTTTTTGTTAATGTAGTCGAACACTATTATTGGGATTAAGTCTTTGAAACTATTGTTGGTGTTCGACTACATGAACAAAAACAAATCAACATATTCAAATTCTGAACAAATTTAACATAGAATTATTCATTGTCAGATGTCACCAAGCTCTGAATATTTTTTTTAAAAAGCAATCTTCCAGGACCCTCAAAGAAAAGGTTCCAAGTATAAACGCAAAATCTATAAGAGAGTTCATATTCCAAAAGCATCTGACTTTCAGGTCTCTAAAACTGCCAGTCCATAAATAAGGTACAACTATAATGATGCATATGATTGAGCATACTGAAAAACAAACCAATGATTGAATAAACTCCAAAAGAAACATACCTTAATGGGAATGATAGCTTCATACAACAAAAGAACATCTCTTGCAGCATGATAAAATTCCAAAGCCACTCGTGGGGATGACAAGAAAACATCCTATAGAAATCCAGAAGCAAGCTCATAATCTACTGTGCAATAATATAAAATCATAAACATGCAATGCAAAATTAGACGGCAAAAGCTCTGAACTCTACAGAGTGTTTGAGAGGTGATCAGAACTATCATACTTTATCACAAGAAACTAATTGCTGCAAATTTACTCTCAACTAAATATAGGTATGCATACACTTGTTTTCTTTTATGTTCTTTATAATTTTAACATGTTAATTGACAATCCTATATCAAGCCTTCATTCCCTATTCCCTATCTCATCCTGTGTTTGTTAATGGAGTAGAACTAAGTGCATATAATTTAAAGAGTCATTTTAATATAGTACATTATACTATCCAACTTCACGTTCTGTTTAAAGAACCTTAGCTACTACACTAGCATCTTTTGCCTCAGATTAGTGTAGAATGATTGATTACTGTGACAATGCAGACATGAAGGAAAAGTATTCTACTTTGCATGAATTAGCAAACACATCAGCAGTACATAAAGTTAAAATCAAAGTCATTGAGAAGTCCAGATCGTTTCAATCTCCCGGGAAAAAGAAGTACCAACGTCTTCTACTGCAAGATGAAAAGGTATATACACAAAACAATAACAACTTCTTCGTTCAATCAACCTTCCTTTTTTAACAGGTTTTACCTAACTGTTATTTCATCCTTGCTATTATTAGGGCGATGTTATGAGAGCAACCCTCTTCGAAGATGACGTACAAGCTTATGATTCTTAATTCAACAGAATCATGAATATCTGATTTCGATCCTACAATTAAGGCCGTTGACGAAAGGTATCAAACCAGAACTGGGGAATATCAAATGACATTCAGTAATCGGACTGTAATTCAAGCCATTGGTTCCCCTTCACAAGCTTCCGGTCCAGTCTATCATTCAATAGAAACTATTCCTAGAACATCAGGTCCTTATGATAGATTTGGTATGTAAATTCGACAGTTGTAGTATCATTTATATCAAATATAGTTCACATCTTATGCGTATCATTACATATAAGTTATATGAACATGATCAAGAAAGTAACTTATTATCATTCATTAATTATTTAGATATAATTATTGTTCGTCTTCTCATTGGAGACAAGCGCATAGTTAGAGGTGCGTTTGAGCAACCGAACAGTGTGTCAGAAATTATTATCACTGATCATAGGTATAGTGCTACACACTTTACTTTTTAAAAATAGTTAGATATTGTATTCTATATGCTTCATTGACAAACCTTTTTTCCCACCCTTTTCTTGGCCAACTCATGCAGCTCACATCAGCCCTTAACTATTTCGGCATGGAATGATATGGCAGACTTCTGTAAAACAAAACCTGCAGAAAATCAAATCGTTGGTTTCACATCTTTAAGGGTTACATCTCACAAGGGTATACTTACTATCATAACTTTTTTCCTTTTTTTTGTGGTTCCCTTTATTACTCTAATATTAAATAAACCCATTCCCATCTTCATTTGTACGATGATAATTAGCTTTGACAATTATTAGGTTTTGGCCTATCAACTACGATGTCGACTTTAATCATACCAACACCAAATGGAGAAAAGGCGGATTCCCTAAGGCAGTTGTAAAGCACACAATCTATAAACAATTCCTAAAAATGCATTTACACACAATGATATATCTCCTTCAATACATGTTCGTTTTTTTTAACATAGGGCCTCTTCTCATGGATCCTTGCTTTGCGAGCGTAAAACACAAATCTTGAAGACCCGCATGCCCTTAAACCAAAGGCAGCTAACCACAATTGCCTTCATCAAAAGCAAGACGGTATTTAATCTAGCTTTTTAATAATACCAGTTTTTAGCTATATCCCTTTATCATTTTGGTACATATATCCTATTACAATCATTATAAGATACAATTATACATAGTATCAATCAAGTAAAACTAACCTTTTCTAATTGAGAAGGCTCAACACTATTCAAAAAGAGCGCTATTGGATAAAAGCATCGATTGAGAATTGTAGCTACAACGATATAAGAAAATTTATAGGGTGTGATCAATGCAGTAAAAAGACAGATCATGAAAGAAATGAAGTTTTTGAATGTCCATGGTGCCACAAGAAAGACAGCATCGCTAAGCCACGGTTGGTTCATTAATTAATAAGTGCAAACTTATCTATTGCAAAACTCTCATAGAGAATTTTTTGTTTTGTCATCTATTAGATTAGCACTGAGTTTCGATGCCCATGATAGCACAGGCTCTATTCAGCTAACTGCATTCAATGACACCATAGCAGAACTATTTGGAAAAACTATCGATGAGCTATATAGTCCTGTTACTAATGTAAGGCAAATATCTCTAAAATTTAAGCTTTGCAAATCCGTAACTTTAATCATTAGTACACTTACTACTATTACTTTATCTTCACTAAACAGGAACATATCGTATCTTATCAAGACATTGCGCAATCCCTCCGAGTCAAACCAATTGAGATACAACTTGGTCCAACTGTCGCTTTATCTAAATGTGGTGTGTTGAAGTGGGTTCTAAAACCGATTGCACTTGCACCAGATACTTCACCTCAATTGGCCTGCAAACCATCCGATACTCGTTCATCACAAGAAAGTGTCATAGCTCAACTAACTGATGCTACTTCTTCATGTGCTCCAGAATCATCATCAGCATCACTTATACTTAAGACCGATACTCATTCAGCACAACAAATTGTTCCTGCTCCACTAACTATTGCTCCTTTTGATGATCCACAACCATCATCCCCATCAAAGAAAGCGGGGACAGTGAAGCGCAGCTTAGATTTTTTGGATGCAACTACTTCTTCCGATGTATTGGACTTCAACGCTTGAATTGTCTACGTTGTTAGCTTTTCAAACAATATCTTTAATATTGTTGCCTTCTTTTGGACACTTGTTTGGCAACTCCAGTTAGTAGAAGCTCTAACCATGTTCATTTTGCTTAACTGTTTGTTGAACATGTAGTACTACCTTTGCTTTTGTATTACCCCTTTAAGTGAAGAGACTTCAAGTGCTTTTTACTTAATGCTCATGTATCTTGATATAACATTGCTTGATTAGCCTCTTAATATGGTAGATTATGGTTACTTAAGAAAGCGGGCTTAAGAAACTTTTGTCATTTACTATTTTGATTTATCGTGGCAATTTAGCATTTCTATTTCAGAATGTTAGGCCACTACAATTGTGGAAATTTACCTTTGAATTTCTAAATATCATGAAAGAACTAAGGTTAATGTTAAAGTTTCTTATGCCAAATTGTGTTTGTTGAAGACAAGCTTATCTTAGGTGCAATAGCTTTATCTCATTGATGTCCTATTGACAAGTGAGTGGTAGCAACAACTAACTAATTACTATGGGTTCATTATTTAGAAGAAATTGGTATTGGTCCTACATAGCTTAAGTGAGTGGTAACAACTAACTAGAAGCTCCTCACGATTAAACTGCAAATTATGTAACAGAATACCATTCGGTTTAATTAAAGTTAATTCATTGATAACTTACAATTATTTAAATAGCATTTTTAAAGGGTGCGCGTGCATAGCATTTGAACAACCAAACTCTGTTTTCATGCTTTATTCTAATGGTAATTACTTCAAAGTATAAAGAATATTTTCTTTGCTTTTAGTTCATTATGGTATTTGTAAATCAAGTTTTCTTCCATTCATATCTGAAAATACTTGTATTTTTAAAAGATAATACTCATAATGAGGTTATTCTATTTCATTCACGTCTTTTACTAATAACTCCATGATGGTATATGGTTAAATTCATCTTCCGCAAATCCTTTTTCTCTGTGCACATAAGACAATACATTGTTAGTCTTATATATTCATTCATTTTCTTGTTTATAGAAAAATATAAATTGACATTATACATTCGATAGTGTAACTTGGGGGACCGCGTGCGTAGCACGCGGCCCCACAACTAGTTGAACAAATGCATGTTGTTTTTTTAGCATAATTGAACAATTTTCCAGGTATAATCAATTTTGAACAATTTAAATAGCATAATTGAACTGAACATTTTAATCACGAAACTGAATGTTTTAATCATGAAATTGAATGTTTTAATCATGAAACTGAACATTTTAATCAAGAAAGATTGAACAATTTAAATATTGCGCAATGGAAAACTGAACATTTTAATCATAAAACTGAATGTTTTAATGTCAAAATTGATTATACATGTATGAACAACTGAACAAATTTAACAAATTTATACATATATCTAAACACCAATGAACAACTGAGCAAATAAAAAGCATAATTGAACAACTTTAAAGCATATTTAAAACCTAATTAAAACTTCAATGTATAAAATATGCATTTATAGAACAAAGATCTTGCGCATTTGAGAACTGAGAATTTTAATCATGAAACTGGACATTTCAATGGCATAATTGATCATACATGTATTATGTATATTAACATATTCATGATCTTCTTCATCTTCATCATACATCACCATCATTTGATCTTCATCAAGCATCAAATCGGAATTTTATAGATTATGAATTACATATATAAATCGTTCATCATTAATCTCATTAAAACACACGTTTTTCGTCAAATTTACCTTTAATTTCTTCATGATGTGTTCTCAATGCTTGTAACGTCATTTCCATGTCAAATACGTTCATTAGATCTTCCATTGCAGACATTTTTGAGGATTTTCTTGAACAGAATGAATGAATTGCAGAGATTTTGAATAAGATTGAGAGAAAATTGCGTTTTATTCTTCCCGTTTTTCACGCGTGGGTTGGCGGTTTTGAACATAGAAGTTTTCCTAATTTTGTCTGAGTTTAAATTTGGAAGGTTATATATTTTCTGATTTATTTTCCTTTTTTTAATTACAGTTGAAAATGAGTTGGGCCATCTCAGAATGAGACGGTCTCGCCCAAGACCGGCAGTTAATAGATTTATAATGACCAAAACTAGGGATGGCAATAGGTCGGACTCGGCTCGGATTATACATACTCCGACTTTGCAGAGTCGGATTATAATCAAACTTTATCATTGTGATATTGTACTAATGATTTTAAAGCATAAAAATCACCAAAATATATTTTTCAAATACAATTTAACAAAACAAATATGTACTTTGCATTTACGTTTAACAAGAGAAATAGTCCTACTACTACAATTTAACAAAAAACAATTAATTTCATGTGTTTATTTGATTGACATTTTATTTATATAATTAATTTGACATTTTATTTGTATGATTAATTTGAGTTCCGCAATGATAAGCTTATTTCACTTTAATAGAATTATAAAGACCAAAACTAGGGATGACAATGGGTCGGACTCATCTCGGATTATACATACCCCGACTTTACTCCAGATAATAGCCGAACTTTTTTTTCAGTCCAACTCCACTCGGAGTCGGATTATGCATACTCCAAGTTTGCTCCGACTCGGGCTCTCGGACCTCCAACGGAGTCGGATGCGGAGTCGGATTATTATCAAACTTTAATCATGAAACTTTTTTTTATATTTTTTAAAAATTTTTTTAGAATTTTTTATTTATTTTTTTTTATTTATTTATTTATTTATTGAATTGAAGTTTTCTAGGTTTCTTTTGCGTTTTTCATTTATTTTCGTTTTAGTTGAAGATTTCTGTGTTTTCGTTTTCGTTTTTTCCTTTATTTTGTTTTCGTCTTGTTGTTTTAGCTTCGATATCCTTTGTTCTTTTCTTTTTAGTACCCTTTTATATTGTTTTATTGTGCGAGTGTGTCTTTTATTTTATTAGTCCCAATTAAGTACCTTTTGCTGTTAGTTATTGTTTTAGTGTGTTTCTCTAGTTTAACCTCTGTGGGGTTTTGATTTGTTTGTGTTTGAATCTACAGCGTCACCGTCATCTATTTTTTGGTTTGGTCCACAAATAATCAAGTATAGAGTTTAGGCAGAATAATGGTAACCTAAGGTCAAGTCTAAGGAGGGGGGTGGGGCAAAGGGGGCAACGTAAGCAGGATGTTGAGCTAAGAGTGGGGACATGGAACATAGGCACGCTACAAGCCAAGTCGTTGGAGTTGGCGAATGAACTTTCAAAGTACAGGATTCAAGTGGCTTGCGTTCATGAAACTAGGTGGAAGGGGCAAAAAACAAGCGTTTTAAAGGGTTATAAGCTATGGTGTGCAGCAGTGCAGGTTTGGATGGAAAGCGTAGTGGAGTCGGTATTCTTGTAGCTAATGATCTTCTAAAGCAAGTCGTAGAAGTTAGGAGGTGCAATGATAGAATTATGCTAGTTCGAATCGTGGTGGGAGAAGAGGTCATTTCGATCATTAGTGCGTATGGACCGCAAGTTGGGCTAGACGAGAAAGTCAAACGTGAGTTTTGGGATAACCTGGGGGACCTTATAGATACCATCCCCGCCGAGGAAAAAGTTTTTATAAGTGGCGACTTCAATGGACACATAGGTAAAGAGACAGCTAACTATAACTCAAGTCATGGCGGGTTTGGTTATGGTGTAAGGAACGAGAGTGGAGAGATCTTGCTTGAGTTTGTGTTAGCAAAGGAGTTGGTCATAGTAAACTCGATCTTTAGAAATAAGGATGAACACTTGATTACGTACAAGAGTGGTGGGCATGCCACCCAAATTGACTATTGTTTGGTACGAAAGGTCGATCGGAGCTCGTGTCTGGATCGTAAGGTTGTGCTAGGTACAGAGATGCCCACTCAACATAGGTTATTAGTGCTATTGTTTCGTATGAGGAGAAAGATTGCAGAGAAGAAGAAAAAGGGTAGGCAAACGATCATGTGGGGACGTCTTAAGGGGGATATGGTCGCTACCGTGTCAAATAAGATCAAGACGGTGGGCTACCCTAGTTTAACAGACGATGCAAGCCGAAGGTGGGAGACCATGGCGGAAACCATTCGAAAGGTGGCAACAGATACATTAGGGATGTCGACGGGGGATACCAAAGGTGTACAAAGAGTCGTGGTGGTGGAACGAAGAAGTGCACAAGAAAATAAAAGATAAAAACAAGAGTTTCAAGGAGCTCATGGCTTACACGGAGGAGGAGGATAGGACACATAAGAAGGAGAGGTATAAAGAAGCAAAATGAGCAGCTAAGAAAGCAGTAGCGGAGGCAAAAGATCAAGCGTTTGAAGCCTTGTATCAAAAGCTTGAGACCAAAGAGGGGGAGAAGTATATTTATATGTTGGCAAAAGAAAGATCTAGGCAAAAGAAGGACCTGGGGACAGTGAAGTTCATTAAAGATGAAGCTGGACGAGTACTGCTTAGACAAGAGGACATCAAGCTGAGATGGCATCAATATTTCTCCCAACTACTCAATGAGACTAGGGGTCGAGAGGAGGAAATTCAACAAACGCCATACCTCCAAAGAGCACAGGAGCATGGTTCGATTATCGATATTACCACGACGGAAGTAGGAGAAGCTCTCAACAAAATGGGGAGATCAAAGGCAGTCGGACTGGATAACATTCCGATTGAAGTGTGGATGAGTTTTGGAGAGAAGGGTATTCAGTGGCTTACGAACTTCTTTAATGTCATCCTGAAGACAAAGAAGATGCCCGAAGCATGGAGGGTTAGCACACTTATCCCAATATTTAAAAACAAGGGTGATGCACAAGGTTGCGAGAACTATAGAGGGATCAAACTTCTAAGCCACACTATGAAACTATGGGAAAGAGTGATCGAGAAAAGAATTCGACGAGAAACGGTAATTAGGGAGAACCAATTTGGATTCATATTTTGCGGAGATTGATGGAAAAGTATAGGGAGCGAAAGAAGAATTTGCATCTGGTATTCATTGATCTGGAGAAAGCGTACGACAGCATACCACGAAGCCTGGTTTGGGATAGCCTCAAGAATAGAGGTATTTCACGAAGATACATCGAGGTAATACAGGACATGTATGATAGAGTGACGACTAACATACATACACCGGCGGGTATGACTAAGTCTTTCCCAATTAATGTGGGACTACATCAGGGATCAGCATTAAGTCCTTTCATTTTTACGGTCATTATGGAAGAGCTCTCTAAATCCATCTGGGAGACCGTAACATGGTGGATGCTTTTCGCCGATGATATAGTCTTGGCCGCAGAAACCAAGGAGGAAGTTAATAGTAAATTGGGAGAGTGGAAAGAAGCCTTGGAGGGAAAGGGGCTGCGCATAAGCCGTACAAAGACAAAATACCTGCGATGCAATTTCAGTGGGATAGAATCACTAGGGGAGCCAGAGGTAACCATAGGAGGTGAAGTTGTTGCGTGTACGTCCAAGTTCAAATATTTGGGTTCTGTCATTCAGAGCGACGGTGAGATTGATGGACACGTTACTAATCGTATACAAGCGGCCTGGCTTAAGTGGCGAGCAGCAACCGGGGTGCTTTGTGATAAAAAGTTTCCGAGGCGATTAAAAGGTAAATTTTACTGCGTTGCGATTAGGCCGGCGATGTTATATGGGACTGAATGTTGGCCCGTAAAGAAGGTTTTCGAACAGAGGATGGAAGTAATGGAGATGCGTATGTTGAGGTGGATGTGTGGTAAGACTATGTTGGATAGGATAAGAAACCAGGAGGTCAGGGAGATGTTAAGGGTTGCACCTATCTCTGCAAAAGATGCGGGAGAATAGGTTGAGATGGTTTGGGCATGTGTAGAGAAAGACACATGATGCCCCAGTAAGAAGGATCGAATGCATCATAATGGAGGGTAAGAGAAGTCGAGGACGACCTAAGAGAACGTGGGAGGAACAAATCAAAAGTGATATGCATGAACTTCACCTCTCTAAAGACCTGACCAAGGATAGGGCCAGTTGGTGGCGCCTTATCCAAGTCCTAGATTAGTAAACATGTCCCTTTACCCCCTCGTTCGTCTTTATCCTTTGCGTTTTTGTCGCTTTTTACCTGTTTCTTTGATCTTATCTTTGTTTTTGTGTGTGTGCTTCTATTCTATTTGCCAACTGCAGGTTCCTCTTGCTAGAAGACCGTTCTCGAGCCGGGGGACTCTTTGATCGCACTCTCCTTATGGGTATGAGCATGCCATCGTTCCTCCCTCCCCAGACCCTGATCATAGTTTTCATTAAGCGGGATACACTAGGTATGATGATGATGATGATGATGATTGTGATATTGTACTAATGATTTTAAAGTATAAAAATCAACAAAATATATTTTTCAAATACAATTTAACACAAAAAAATATGTACTTTAATTTGAATTCACGTTTATCAAGAGAAATAGTCTTACTACTACAATTTAACAAAATTTTATCGCAATTTGATTTGGCGTGTTTTTTTTCTCTTAATCCAATTTGTCGTATTTTGATTGATTTAGTCTAAATAAATAAAAATACCACGTAGTTTTTCAAAATCAAAATTTACAATTACTATGAGAGAGAACTTGAATTAGTCACGTTTAGAGTTTTAAAGGAAACCAAATATTAGGGTTAAAGTCAAATTTAAAGTCAGATTTCTTCAAGGTCAAAGTCGGGTCTGAGTGTCGGATTTTGAATAAGGTCCAACACCGGTCCGTCTCTAACTGGGACTCGGATCATATAGTCAAAGTTGGAGTCTGCGTCGGATAAATTTTTCCTCGGACTTGAATCGGATGATTTCCCTCGGACTTGAATCGGATTATTTCCCTCGGATCGAGTCGGAGTAGGGTCGGATTCGGACTGAATTGCCATCCCTAACCAAAACTGAAAATAGTTGGTTATAATTTTCTTATAAAAACCAAACGTAATTAATATCTAATTCTTAATTGGTAATAAAACTCTTTAGATTAACAAGGGATGTAAAAACCAAATATTTTATTTAACATAATATATAACACATATTTAGGAAAATTCAAATTAAATGTTACATTTAGTTTCTCAGATGTAATCTTCTCTGTATTTGTGTTCAATTACTAGCTAAAAATAACATTTTATCCGTGCTTGGCACGGGTTTCAAGCTAGTTTATGATAAAACTGAACACAATATAAACTAATTCTCTTATATTAAAAAAAAGGTCAATTCTTAAAGATGAAAATACCAAATTTAAGTTTGTGTTGAAGGTGAGAATTAATTTAAAAATGGAATTATTTACAATGTAAACTATTGTTTTAGAATCTAATTTTTTTGGTGTTATCTAATACTCCCTCCTTTTTTCAAATGTTCTTCCCGTTATACATATTAATAAAAATGTTGAAAATTAACAAGTACTCCCTAGGTGTGGTTGAACATAATTGTTTGACCCTTTAACCTTTAGGATTTCATTTAAGTGGTGTTGTGGATTTGAATGAGACTTAAAATCCACTCAACCCTTCTTGCCTTGTTTGCATCCGTTAATGAAGGGTGTAGTGGATTTGAATGTGCCTTAATCTCCCCCCTGAATTAATTGCCCAACCGTTGTTGGTGCCAAGTCTAAACATGTTGCAACGTCTCTTATGCACGTACGTTCACCCATTGGTTTTGATTCAAGCACGTGTGGTGGCACTTCAACTCTTTTTCTTCCACAATTTTTGAACTTGGCATCGACAACATAAGGCTTGTTTTCTTCTTTGCTTTCAATTGCACGTTTCCATAAGTTTCAAATTGTTCTTGGTGTGTACCCGTATATGTTTGCTATTCTAACGAATGTTCCATGTGGGAGTGTGTCACTAACTTTGAGTGACAACAAATCATGTAATATGAGATGCCTCAACTCGTTTGTAAGCCTTGGCTTACGTTGAGGTTGCTGTTTTGGTATTGCTGCATCATTTTCTTGTGGTTTCTCCTCCAACTCCGAGGCTGACTGTGGATCGTATTCGTTTGATCCAAAATACCAAGCCCCCTGTAGTTCATCTTCATTGTTTGAAGCCATTACAAGGCTAATGATGCAAAACTGGTTGCTGGACAGTTGTTTGAAGCTATTGTGATGCTGTTGTCTTGGATATTAGTGGCTGCACAATCTTGTTTTGGTTCTTTGAAGTTACTGTGATATTGCTGTGATGTTATTGTGCTTATTTCTGTGATGTTCGTAGGTTGAAGAAGTGCTGATTCATGCTCATCAGCTTTAATAGGCTGATTAGGAATTTGTAAGGTCATTTTTTTGGAGATTATACTTGTTTTAATTGAATTTACTAATCCATGTATTCCTAATTTTGCCAATGCAAAGCCAATAGTTTCTGTTTTTGGATGGCTGTATTGATGAAGATCATCCACTTAATTGTAAATATTCCCTCTTTTTTTTTTTAGAACCAAAATTGTAAACTTGCCCAATTTGGAAAGTGGTTAATTTCCCTCCATGTAATTTAACTCTCCTTAATAAAATCAGATTTTTTTTTTGATTATTTTATTATATCTACAATTATTTTCTCTCTCATCATTCCAATAACATCATTACTTTTCACTAATTTCTAATTAAAATAATACCCACTAACATCAAAGATTCGTTTTTTCTTAATATGTGTGAAATTCCCAAATAGGAAAATCATTTAGCCACGGAGGGAGTATCATCTTTAGAATAGCCTTGACAAATGTAATTATTTTAATGGATGAAAGTTGATTACATCGTACTATTTACCTAATTTAGAATATGATTTTTTTTAAAATTGGAGCTAAATTAGGTAAAGTATTTATAAATTATTATTGCATATACCTAATTTAGAATTTAATATATTTAATTAAATGAATAAGTGATATATTCGATAAATAAATTAATAAAATTCAATATTTAATTTAAGCTTTAAAAAGTCATTATTTGAGAAATTTAATCATGATAATATATACTTGCATTATTTTTTAAAGTTTTATTTTTATATATATCATACTAATAAATTCGTGCATTGCATGAGTTTTTGTACTAGTTTGGAATATTCCACCTTATAGAGAGAGAAATTTGGAAAATATTTTTGACATATATTTAGAAGATAAAATATATCCATATGAGATCTCGTTAGATTCTTCTTAATATATACTTTTTTATTATGTATTTTTTTTATAATTTTGGATGAAAGTTGATTACATCGTTAGATCTCGTTTGAAAACTGTGCAAACCCTCTACTATGATGCTTTTAATCCTTCTTACTGGGGCGTCATAAGTTTTCTCCGCACATGCCCAAACCATCTCAACATGTTCTCACGCATCTTTGCTGAGAAAGGTACAACCCCTAACTTATACCTAAACTCTTGGTTTCTATTTCTAGCTATCATTGGGTGCCCACACATCCACCTCAACTTACGCATTTATGTAACTTTCATCCTCAACAATCGCATTTTTGAAAGGTGAAAACTTAGGGCTAATAATTTTTCACTTTCACTTTCACTTTTATTTTTTCACTTACACCTTCAATCTTCAATCTCTTACACTTATTCTTCAACTTTTAACCTTCTTCAACCTTCAATCATCAACCATCAACCTTCAACCTTCAACATTTATTCAACCAACATCATCCATTTTCGATTTGTTTTCTAACATTTTTTAGTTTTTTTGATACTTCATATGTTGTTATTTGATGATAGTTTATATGTAGATTTGTTTTACGGTTTGTATGTTGTTTGTAATTTTCAGTTTGTGCTTCATGTTTTCTTTCGTTTTATAGTTTTTTATTTCTAGTTAATTTTATTGTTTATTTTTGATAATTTTTTATTTGTATGCTGTTGTACGTTTTGGTAATTTATTTGTTGGTAGATTTCTTTACTTTTTTTTATATGTAGAGTTTTGTCAATTTTTCTCTTTAGATAATAGATATTGCTTTTTAGTTATTTGTTTATATGTAGATTTTTCTGTTAGTTCACATTGTTGTATGTTGATGTTGGTATGTTTTTGTTAATTCTTGATAGTTAATTTTTATTTTAAGTTTTTTTAAATTTTAGATAAAGTCCCCATGCATCATCTGGTGGTTCAAGGGATGACAATGGGTCGAATCTAGACCGAATCCAGCTGGACCTGAATCCAGATTTGCTTTCATTAAGAGGGCCCTGATCCGAACCCGGATCCACAGGTCTAAATTTTCAGAACCCATATCCGAATCCAAGGATCTTGCGAATCCAGACTCGAATTCGGGTTCAAAACTGATCCAACTAATTTTTGCATTTTACTTGGTATTGAGATTGTGATAGTGTTATATGTATTGGTTAATGATAATAACATATACAACTACACAATGTAACATCTAAAATAATGTCATATAAACAACAAATGTCAAAAAAATTATCAAACTACACCCCATTTTAACCCCATTTTTTACCTTTGTTTTGGTTGTTTTGGATGTCTCGATGTCATGTTTGTTAAGTTGGAGGTTGTAGTTGGTAAATAACAAAGTTTGCGGCTGTTTATTTGAAATTGAGTAAAGTTAGAGGCTGTAGTTGGTAGATCAAATTATTGTTGCTTTTCAATATTATTATAATTTATTTGGATAAGCTTTTAAATAGGGTGTTATTTTACCCTTTGTAATTATTTTAAATTTAGTTTTGTCATTTGTAGGGATGGTAATGAATTTCGTTAGATTTTTGTATCAAAAATCGTTTTATTATGTATGGCACTTAAAACTTTGAAGTCGTTGTCACCTAATTGGCATCAAATAGTGATAAAAAAGAATAAGTTTTAGTGTAACTTTTTTAATGAAATACTTTCTATGACTTTCTTTTAGTTGCACTCAAATGCAAACTAAGTTTTAGTGCAAGTAATAAAAATCGAAAAACGTATATTATATTAAACTCAATTATGGTAATAAATCTGTTATCTTCATTCTATTAATAAAAGCAACTCATATCCTCAAGCATGCTTTTCATTCACAAATTTTCACTAACACATAATACCACTAATCTAATGGTAATGAATAGGGAAATAATTGTGATGAAATTAAGGACAAACATGATAACAACCTTATGTATTTCTTCCATTTTCATATGTTCTTCTCAAATAGAATTTATGAAATGTAGTGTCAAACTTTGACTACAATTGCTTATCGTTCTATAAGAAAAAACATATTCATGTGGGATTTTGTTAGATTTGTTTCATTATAAACTTTCTAAATATCAGCTTTTTAGAATTGGACCGATCTATTATATATTTTTTAAAATATTATAAGTAGGCATTAAAAATGATGTAAGTAGACATTTAAGAATTAAAAGTAGGCATGAAGGATAAGGTAAATAAGCATTAAGGATAATGTAAGTAGACATTAAGAATATGGTAAGTAGGCATTAATCTTTAATGGGTTGGGCTTGAGATACGTCTCTCAAAGAGACGAGCTGTGTTTATTTTAGTCTGTCCCACTTAATTTGCATCATTTCTATTTTTAGACAATGGTCCACCACTTTCTTTTAATTTCATAAATTTTTAACTCTTATTTAATTTCATCCACACAATTAATTCTCTCCTTTCATTTATTATTACTTTTTTAAAACTTACACACTTCTTTTTTGATGCAATTCAAAAATGACAGATGAGTACTACCAAAAATAGCTTTGAATCAGGTAGACTTTGTGAAGACCTTTAATTGTAATCGAGAGGAATCTACACTTGATATCTAGCTTTACTTTCTTCTCTAAGCCACCCACAATAGCAACACGAGCATTCCAAATTGCTCTACTCCTAGCACCCCATATTGCATAAGTGAGCGAACAAATGGATGCAATTATAATTTTCTCTTTATCCTTTCACATGTCACCCATATAAATTCCCTTGAATTAGTGACATGCAATACAAGTTTGCCAAATAGCCGCGAGATTCCAGATATATACCATGAGTTGTTCCCCCTCACTAGAACCTGCAAAACGAACTTAATTGTTAGAGGGTGGAACCCAGCCATCCTTGGGTTCCATGTCGATTATACATGAATCATATTTCTTAATCCATACTCTATCGACATATATTTGGTTCGTTTTGTTATGTTGTTCCTTTCTTAAACATTGATGTTTCAGGTGCCCCATCTTGCCGCAAAAGGAACAGACCTTACTACTTGGGAGATCAACATAGACCTTCCTCTTTTTGTTATATTTATTATATCCTAAACCTTTAGTTCCTTTAGTTTTAGCGTCAAGAATCCATTTGGAAACCTCTTTGATTTTCCCTTTTCCTCTTGAATTTAATTCAAGCTTAAATTTTTCATTTTCATTTTTGGCGGATTTCTAGTTCTAACTTCATTTCATTAAAATCATTTTTCATCTCTTGAATAGACTCGGTCTTTAATTTTGTTCCTAGCAATTCATATTGATTTAGCTCAATATTTAACATGACATTTTCTTGTTTTATTTTCTCTATTACTTCCTTTTACATCACATTTTTGTCAAGCAAATCAAAGAATCGAGTTTGCACATCGGACCTAAAAGAATTTAGGTAGGATATTTGGTCTTTGCTAGTCTTAAGGTCTTTCTCTATTTGGAGACAGATGGCAGTTTGTTTTTCTAGATTATTTTGTGTCTCCAAAATTATTTTAATCAATTTATGTTTATCCATTTAATAGGTGATTAGGAAATGAATTAGAAGACGATACCTCTTTTCCTTTCGACTTTTCATCATGAGTTGCCATGAGATAGAGATTAGTTGTTTCTTCCTCCGCTGTAGCTTCGGTTTCAGCTTCACTTTCAGATTCTTCCCATGCAGCTATCATGGCTTTGCGAAAGTTAGTTTTGTTGTAGTTTCCTTTGAAGGGTTGTCTTCCTAATTCCCTTGCCTTCCCTTTGCCCTTCTCGTTCTTCCATTGAGGGCACTCTTTGATGAAGTGGTCAGTGCTTCCACACTTATGACATTCAAAGTTGGTTTTGGAATTTGACGTTCCCTTTTCTTTGTTGTTTCTTTGATTGTTGTATCGGCTGTTCCTGAAAAACTTCTTGAACTTTCAAACCAGCATGGCAGTTTCTTCCTCATTGCATTCTGACTCTTCTTGTTCATTCGCTGCCAGAGCCAAGCCTTTGTTTCTGGAACTGTCAGCTGTTCCCAGATGTAATTCATGAGTCATTAGGGAACCAGTCAACTCTTCCAGATTGAATTTTGTGAAATCTTTGGATTCTTGTATGGCTGTGACCTTGGCTCTCAAGCGATCATCTTGAGGAAGACTTCTTAGGATTTTCCTGACCTGTTCATCTGAGGGAATTAGCCTTCCAAGAGAGACAAGTTCATTTGTGATGTTAGTGAACCTAGTGAAAATTTCTTGAATGCTTTCTCTAGGTTCCATAACAAATCTTTCATATCTTGACATGAGCAAGTCAAACTTGGAACGCTTTACTTCACTTGTTCCTTCATAGGTAACTTCCAGCAGATCCCAAATCTGTTTTGCTGTTTTGCAGCCCATAATTCGATTGTGTTCATTTGAACCAAGCCCACAGTGAAGTAATTTGATGGCAAGAGCATTCATCTCCATTTTCTGAAAATCTTCCTTCTCATATTCTATTATTGGTTTGGGAACAGTCTCGTTGTTGGAATTGGTAGTTGTTACCTCGAAATCTCCAACTTCGATGACTCTCCAAACTTGATAGTTCTCGGCCTTGATGAAGATTTTCATCCTATTCTTCCAATATGTGTAGAATTTTCCATCGAACATTGGTGGTCTCTGAGTAGAGTAACCTTCTTCCATACGTTCATTCATCTTCAACATCTCTAATACACCAAGATACGGCTCTCAGGGTTTCCTGATCAAATGAGGAACAGGGCTCTGATACCAATTGTAGTAACACTTAGAGAATATGAATGCAACAAGAGGGGGGGTGAATTGTTGTGTTGCCTTAAAGAGTATTTATGCCCTGTTTTTGCGGAATTTCAATCTCATAAAATACTCAAAGCAAATTTAAAGAAACATGAAAAGAACACAAGAATTTAACGTGGAAACTTTCTTGGCCTTAAAAGAAAGAAAGCCACGACCACTTTGGATTTCAACTTCTCTTATTTAGTTTTAAGTAATTTACAACTCAATTACATAAAACTTTTTCTTCTCTTCTCTACTAGGCCTAATTCTCTTCTTCTCTTTCTCGGTTCTCCTTCTCGTTTCTTTTTCTCTCTTTACAAAACTTCTCTTAATTCCCTTAAGACTTCCCCAAGTCTAAATTACACACTCATAAAACCCTTACAAGATAATTCTCTAAATTTTGATGAAAAAAAAAGAATTGCACAAGGAAAAATTGATTGAATTAATTGGCAATTAAGAACAACTTTTTTTTTCCTTTTCTTGAATTGATCTCACTTAATTCTTTAAGTGGGCACTCACAACAAGTTTGTGCGGTTCCCAAAGGCATTTATATACTAATTGGATTCAGAAGTTAGTCTTATTCCCATGATCTAAGGATGTGGGATAATGGATAGGAAACTTGGAGGTTACTCCAAGTCTACGATTAGGTTTTTTTTCAAGAATAGTAAATCCTATTTTTGTGGAGATTAAATAGGATCTAAGATATTTTAATCCATTAAAATAGGTGGTTATTTTTAGCCAATTAAAAACCTTGTGCAAGACTCATTTTCACCCGTACAAGTCAATAAAAAGAAAAATAATAGTAAAATTTATTTCCCTATTTTTCGTTGACTTAGTTCTCTGACTCGTTGTGTTGGGAACATTGTGTTGTCTCCGTCTGGACTGACTTCAGTTTTCTCAATTCTGGAACTGGTCCATGTGACTCAATCGTTTGACTTTGACATGCAATGCTCTTCCACAACCTTCTTAGGCACCATCGACGATCATGACAATCGGATATATGACCTATAAAACAATCTCTAAAATATTTTGTTTGTTTATAATTGTTAAGTCATCATCAAAACTCAAATGGGCCAACAAGCTTTGTTGGGCTGGACTCTAGAGACGTTTCTTAGAAAGACGGTCTCTCAGAGATTAACTGAATTATATATGGTTAGGAATTTTAAATATTTCAACAATTCCTAAGCAATTGAGTCAAAATTTCTCTTACGGTCATTCGTCAAGCCCTACAAGTTGTACTGTTTTGAATTTGTTTTCTCCGTTGATCAACATGCATCGAATGGTTGAATGTTAAAAGTTGTGAAATTTTCATAATCATGTTTGATAGCAATGTTGTTTATTATAAACATGTTTGTAGCCAAAAGCTTTGTTGAGAATTCATAAAATATTACATTGCTTATAATTATAACATAGGAAAAAAATACCGTGAATAATATCGACTTTTGATTAACCATGAATAAAACTAATTTAGAGAGATGTTAGACTAGAATAATACAAACTTTTGTTAAACTGTTAATTTTACCTTTGTTTTTAGTCAAATATCTAATGTAAAGAAATGTTGGTATTATTCTAGAAAAACACACCCCTAAGTTAGTATTATTCATGGTTAATCAAAAGTTGGTGCTGCTATAGGAAAATCAACGAAAGTTTGTATTATTCATGGTAATTTTCCTATAATATATGCTTTAGATAAACAAAGTAAGACTTATCGTTAAAATATGAAGTATAAGCAAACCTATGTTTCCACTAAATTATGTTTCTCTTGCATGATCACGGTATAAGGTCTCAATTTCTTTCAACTTGTTTGGGCCTCATGCCCAACAATGATCCTCTAATATCTATTTCATTATTTTCAGTTTAGCTATCCAATTCCATACCTGCAATGTTCAATTTTAGTAATTAATGCAATTCTAGTTCTAAATACAAAAGCAAAACGAAAATTGAAACATGTAAATAGACAATTGAAGATCTTAAGCATTATAGTATATAAGCCTAAAATTAGATTGAGAAAAGAATTAGACGAGAGACGGTGATTAGAGAAAACCAATTTGGATTCATACCGGGAAGATCAACGATCGAGGCGATTCATCTTTTGAGGAGACCGATGGAAAAATATAGGGAGCGAAAGAAGGATTTGCATCTAGTGTTCATTAACTTGGAGAAAGCGTATGATAATATACGAAGCATCATATGGGAAAGCCTCAAGAATAGAGGTATTTCACAAAGGTACATTGAGGTAATACAGGACATGTATGATAGAGTTTCGACTAACATTTAAACACCGGTGGGTATGACAGAGTCTTTCCCAATTAAAGGGGCCTACACCAGGGATCAACACTAAGTCATTTCATTTTTACAGTCATTATGGAGGAAATCTCTAAATACATCTGGGAGACCGTACCATGGTGCATGCTTTTCGCTGACGACATTGTTTTGGCCGCAGAAACTAAGGAGGAGGCTAACAGTAAATTGGAAGAGTGGAGGGAAGCCTTGGAGGGTAAGGGGTTGCGTATAAGCCGTACGAAGATAGAATACTTGAGATGGGACTTCAATGTGACAGAATCGATAGGGGAGCCAAAGGTGACCATAGGGGGAGAAGTGGTTGCATGTATGTCCAAAGAGGTGAAAGTTATTCGGATAAAAACCGCAAACCGAATCAATTCCAGACTGAATAAGAAATATGGTTTGGGCTTTCTATAAATTGTATTGGTTTTGGATTGGAATTTTCAAAACCGAAATATTTTGGTTTGGATTAGGTTTGAGCATACAAAAAACCGAAAACCGCAATGCTAAACCGAATTAAAATAGAAGCTCAATTTTTACAATGAGCTAAACTACTTGTTGAGTATGTGCAAATAGAAAAATTTTAATTGAAATACTACTAAAAATGACATAAACAATCTTATAACAATAATAAACCTTAATTTTATTTTGTCATTTCCATTTTTGTTTTATAATCTTAGTAATCTAATTCGATTTGCAATTTAAATTTGTTTTTAGTCGAAAAATATGGTTTGGATTGGTCTGAAAAAGTCTAAACCGAATGAATTTGGTTTGGTTCGATTTGGTTTGTGGGCCAATTTGGTTTGTTTTGGATTGAAAAAATAAAAACCGAAATAAATTTGGTTTGATTTGGTTTTATGAAAAAACCAAACCGTAAACCGAACTTTCACCCCTACGTCCAAGTTCAAATATTTGGGATCGGTGATTCAGAGCAATGGGGAGATTGATGGAGACATGTCTAATCGCATACAGGCGGGATGGCTTAAGTGGCTAGCAGCAGCCGGGGTGCTTTGTGATAAAAAATTCCCTAGAAACTAAAGGGTAAATTTTATCGCGTTGTAATTAGGCTGACTTTCTTGTATAGGACAGAATCTTGGCCCGTAAAAAAGGTTTTCGAATAGAGGATGGAAGTAACAGAGATGCGTATGCTGAGGTGGATGTGTGGTAAAACTATGATGGACAAGATAAGAAACCAGGAGTTCAGGGAGAAGTTAGGGGTTGCACCACCTCTCTCTGCTAAGATGCGGGAGAACAGGTTGAGATGGCTTGGGCATGTGCAGAGAAAGACTCATGACGCCCCAGTAAGAAGGATCGAATGCATCATAGTGGAGGGCAAGAGAAGCCGAGGAAGACCTAGGAAAACGTGGGAGGAGCAGATTAAGAGTGACCTGCACGAACTTCACACTACGGACCTGACCAGGGATAGAGCCAATTGGCAGCGCCTTATCCACGTCTTAGATTACTAGACATGTCCCTGTTAACCACCGTTTGATATTGTTCTCTGCCTCTACTTATAGTTCTTTACCACCTCTCTTACCATTATCGTATTTTTAGTTATTTATACGTACTTTATTTGTTGTGTAGATTTAGTTAGTTGATTACTATTTATGGTTAACGTGGGTGTTAGTTGCAGGTTTTTGTATTGTTGCAGGTTCCTCTCTCTTTGAAGACCATTCTTGAGCCAAGGGACTCTTTGACCGCACTCTCCAATAGGGTATGAGTTGCGTCTCTCTTCCCTCCCTTGACCCTGAGCATAATTGTCTATGAGCGGGATACACTGGGTATGATGATAATGATGATGAAGCCTAAAATTGAAGATCAGAAGTAATCGAACCATTAGATTCATTATTGGACATGTAAGCCATAAATTGAATATATAAGACAGAAATTGACATTATAGAAAAACGTGACTTTGTTTTGAAAGATTAATGAATGCTTGTGTTCAACTTCCAATTGCAAAACCTATATTTAAACAGGATAAAATAAAAATTGTAACATATTAGCTTAATTTGAGGATCATAAGATTTCAATTGAAAAGGTATAAATCTGAATGCTTAGTAATACATGCACAATCAATTTCAGATTCTTCATCTTCATCTTCAATTGCATCATTGTAGATGTACTGTATTACACTTTGATCGTGATTATTTTCTTCATCTCTTTGATCTTTATTTTATTCTTCAACTCTTTGAACATTATTATATTCAAATTCTATACAAACCACAATATTAGATTTTACACAAACTACAATATAATAAAAATTGACATGATAATTTGATTTGTTTGAATTCAATTACCTTCGATTTCATACTCATAATTTTGCAATTGATTTTTCTCTATTTCAACTTCGAATTACTTCATTAGCTCTTCCATTCGTTTGCGATTGATGAAAATAACGAACTATTTGTATGCAAATGATGAAAAAAAACGACCTAAATTGTTTGCAATTGATGTTAAAACAACCTAATTTGATTACACTTAAAACGACCTAATTTGCTTGGAATTAATGAAAAAAAGACATAAATTGATTGCAATTGATGGAAAAAATGCCTAATAAACGACCAAAATTGTTTTCAATTGATGAAAAAAATACCTAAATTGATGCGAAATCTTGAGGAGAAACAAATATTAAGAACTTGAGATGATTGAGAAGAACATTTGAGATTTTCAAAGAATATAGGAACACAGAGAGTTCCAAATTCTAAAAGCTTGATAAGATAACAGGAATTCTGAAAAAGGAAGATGCTACCTAGAATTTGCATGTAAGCAAGATGTTACCTGCAGTAACAGGTAATGAATTTGGAGAAAGAAATGGCACTCGTATTGGAGGTAAAAAAATTGGGTTGGATTGATGGTCTCATTGAACACCTTAGGCATCAAGCCATCAACCATTCCCCTCATCTGAATGTTTACAGGCCAACTCACCTCAATAACATTAACTCGCTATTCAAAACCGCAAACAAGTACTTATAACCACTGAATAAGTTTCCTTAACAAATCTAGACAATAAGATGCTTGATACTCGCACAGGCCAACTCACAAGGGGGATCCCTGAGAAAGGCTATATGGCTCTGTAACATTTACCCATCATCAAGTTCATACATGAACATTGCTCAATATATAGACAATAAGTACAAGTTACAAGCCAAGAAGGTGTCAACTGATGTTCGAAGTCAACTGATATTCGAAATTGGAGAATCAAGCACGTGAAGCTATCAGCCACGGATCCTAGTATACCTTACAAACTCAAGTATGAAACACATGAGAGATTTGATCTTTCTCTATTCCTCTTACCAATAGGATTTGACTTCCTTTAATAACATCGAAATTATTTATGATTCAATTAAGTTAGCCATGTTCGCACAGAGATGCTTAGCTTCAGAGTAGGAAACACAGATCCTAATAATATACTGTCACTTAAATTACATCATATATCGACTAGCAAATTTGAGAAACACATTATTACAAGCCTGGGCAACACTTCTACCGAGAAATGATTGCCATCACACACTAGTAACCTACTGAAGCACACCACTAATTGTGGTAATTTTTCTGCAAAAGAAGAGGACCGCACTAACGGAAAAGTAGCTCTTCATCAGATCAACAGATGGGATGAGAAATCATCTTTGGGCACATCTCACAGCCAAGCTTGGTCTTTATACCTAATAATATATAGTCATATGTTAAAATCTAGCAAAAGGGAATGCAAATTAAAGATCAAGCCAAGAATCCAATTGAGTTGCAATGATGTTATAAGCTACACCACTACCATTTACAATATATAATCAGCTTACTTAAGAAAGGATGGTTCACTATAATTTTTTGAAATTCCAAAAGAGACTACCGTCACAAAATGCATATATTAAAATTTTATTCAGTAAAAATTAACTGAAAATAAGACCACAAAACAGTATTATATGAGGTATAAATGTACAATGGTATTAGTCTAAGCACACAGACAGAACATCTCACAAAAACACATCAGTAATACACTTATTTAGTTGTTATTAAAACACATGAAAGTTGACATTGGCAATAACATTGGTGATATTCAGCATAATTTGTACCTCATTGGCTCCTTAAATTCTACCATTTTCAGCCAAAGGAAAATAATATGCCACAGTGAATCATTATTCAACACAAACGTCTCAACAGTAAGTGGTGTCTAAAACAAACAAATCATTTCATATTGTTATTCACATAACATATAAGCAGATTTCAAAAACAACATCCACTCTTGGCAACTTCAGCCATGCTTCCGATTTGAAAAGGGAAAAAGAAAAAGAGAGATCACATCAACTTAGTCAAACAAAATGACACTACTTTCAAAGTCCAAAGATATGGATATTATACAGAACCTTTTGCCAACTACGACCTTTCAAGTTTGGCGCTTTTGCATATTACAACCCCGATTTTTTTGGGGGGAATTACAGTTACCAACTTAAAAGAGTGAACATAGTTGCGGCCAAGTCACCGGGACCTGATGACCAACCTCCAAAATGACCTATTAAACCCATAAATAGCCTCCAGAATGGGGTTATTAACTTTAGGAGATTAGCAGGTCATTTAGGAGATTAGCAGGTCATTTTGGAGGTTGGTCATCAGAAACCGGTGACTTGGCCGCAGCGATAATCACTTTTGTAAGTTGGTAATTGTAATTCGCAAAAAACAAACTTCAAGGCTGTAATTCGTAGAAGCCCCAAACTTGTAGTAGGTAAAAGACTGACAAGACAATTAATCAAGAAACGCAAAAGGAAAATCCATCATTGAAAGAGCTACTATAGGACATTCATAAATTTGATCAAATCTGCATTCAAATATAACAAAAAATTAATAGGTTTCTAACAAGAAACCAGCACCAACCTCTGCAATCCATCACAATCAGTAAACGATTACATTATTAAAAAGAAAAAAAAGGTATACCAATTTTGAAACAAGCACTCACAGAATTACAGTGTCACATTTTTTTAAAAAGAAAAAAGGTTTAATAAGTTACAATTTTGAAACAAAAAATAAAACTCCGAAATCAAAGTTATTAGTACATGAGGCATCATAGTGATAGTAGAAAAATGGGAACAAAAAGTCAGAAAAGAGCTTACCATGCAGTATAGAGCAAGAAGTTGAAACTTGTTCACCATTATCATCAAACTGAATCTCAGCAAAGAACACCTTGGTAGAATAATCGTCAGCAATTAAGGGACGTGTATTGGGCTTGGCAGTAAAGTTGAAATGAAAAAAATCACGACGACCGGTAGAACAACAGGTATCCAAACAATCTTCTAGCTCATAGTCAGTCCCCTGCAAATAAATAGGAGTGAGCAATATTAATTGACATGATTGAGAAAGTTAAGCGTGTGGGATGAGCATGAGTACATACATATCTAGTGTTGAAGGCTTTCAATGCTTTCATAGCACAAGGGGTAACGACAGCAGCACGACTTTTCTTCTCCCAAAGGATTATACAATCACGACGACCAGGAGGAAAGCTATAAGGACGAATACCAAATATAGAGAAGATACTTAAATTTGAATTGGAAGGAGGCCCTCTGCAGTTCAACCAATTCCAGTGATTAGTTCACAAACAATATAGAATTCGATTTAAATACTAAATGCTACAAAACAACTCATATCATCCAGGAAAGGATGTATTGCATTTAACAACCCTTAACAGAACACCTCAATCTCCTAACTACCCTTAGCTAAAATCTGTAGTCATCTTATATATTATACAACACAAGGGTAGCATTGTATACTGTGCTGCTATTTAAGAAAAATAAGAGGATATGAGCTTGTATAACATAGGAGTCTCTAAACTTACTATGATTGAGCATTTGTACTTCATTTCCCATGTTGTAGGTTTTTAGCTATCATAGTGGTCTCAAAATAACAGTTATAATGAAACTGATTTTTCTTCTGCTACCTCTATCTCCTAACTACCCTTAGCTAAAATGCAATCAATTAAGCTTCCCTAATTGATTTTTTGTTGACTAAACACCACCTCTCTATAACAACGTTACCTCATGGTTAGCTTTAATATCTTTTGAGCTTGATTAGTAGCTAAAAAGTCATAAAACTGACCATTCTCTATTAAAAATTGTTTATCAACTACTCACATGCATAGAAAAATCTGGACAGAAAAAGTACTTCCTACTTTGCAAACTAGAAATTAAGTAGTAGAAGAAAAATCAATTTCATTATAACTGCTGTTATTTTGAGACCACTACGATAGCTAAAAACCTACAACATGGGAAATGAAGTACAAATGCTCAATCATAGTAAATTTAGAGACTCCTATGTTATACAAGCTCACATCCTCTTATTTTTCTTAAATAGTAGCACAGTATACTGTGCTACCCTTGTGTTGTATAATATATAAATGACTACAGATTTTTAGTATCAAAAAGTTTGATATGAGATATATAAGAATACTTTACACATAAATACAAGTGTGGAAATAATTCAAGATGATACCAATCATAGATTCATGAACCAAACGTAACAGCTAACCAAATGATACAAGGGGAATCTTACTGCGACGAGCATAAATCTCTTCCTAAAAAACGTATTCGGTAGTTATCTCGAATGTGCTCAAACAAACACCATATTCCCAATGATTAACGCACCATCCAACTCTTATAGGCGCTTACTTGAGAAGGGTTGGAATGATCACCATGATAGCTAAATCGAGTAGAATAATGTGTTTAGAAAGAGATAGCAAAATGTAAAAGTATAAAGTGTGTTTATGTCAAAAATGAAAGTCTCAAAGGATGAACAAAGAAGCACCTATATATGGGGCTCTTCCATGATCTCTCTATTCATGAGTATGTAACTCATGAATAACTCAACATAATGAGTAACATTGGAAAAAACTCCTAACACGTCAAATAAAGGGGTAATCAAGCAATAAATAAGAATATGGTTATAATCCAACGATCAACTGTATTAACCAAGCAATCAATGACAAACAGCTAGAATCCGAGGACCAACTATACTGCGGAGTGCGTGCTCCTCTGTGATAGTCTTCCGGTCCTCGGTTCAAACCAAGAGAGAGCGCTCCAATGAAGAGAGCGAGCACTCTTCTTCAGACCCCAAAACTATCTTACTTACAACACCTTAGGGGCCTGGCTTCCATCCGGCAGGACACTCTTATCCAGGATATTGCAATGTCTACAAAACATAGAAATCATGCTGCCTGCTAACATTAACGGTGTTACAAAGGGAGGTGCTTAGTTAAAGGTAACTATGAGGTTGAAGTTCTTACTTAAGGTCTTCATACACATAAACAAAAACAATTAAAGGTTCAAATAGATAACAGGACATTGAAGCAAAAATAATAATAATAAAAAAATGACTAATGCAAATCAAAATTACTTGGACTTTGAAGCAATATTATACCTAATCTCTGCTATATCCGCGTGTTTCTGTGCTCTATAGGATGGATGCATATAATCTTGAGCCTCCATTTTAGGTTTGCGTACCTCCATGAGAGGGGAGGCCTTCAAATCAAAACTCCATCCAAATCCCAACTCACTGTTTTCCTTAGTGACCAAAGTACAATATTCATTTGTATGGCTCATCATACCACACAAACAACAGAAGTGTGGCAACTTGTCATATTTTATGTCAATTTTCAATGTTTCACCTCCCTTGATACGAATACGTTGGAATCTCTTAATAGGTTTTGTAACATCAATCATTATCTTGACTCTACGGAATGGTTCAACTTCCGCATAATCATCATCTTCAACCTCTAAAACCTCCCCAATCGCTGCAGAAATTGCTTTAATGCTCTCATTTGATCGATACCCAAAAGGTAAGTTATACAACCTGACCCAAAAAGGAGAGTGATTAAGAATAACCTGAGAGGGTTCCAATTGAGCTGAGGTTTCTTGCAAAATAAGTAATCGGTCACCAAAACACCAAGGTCTTCCGTCTAAAACCTTATCCTTATCTCCCCGATTGAAGAATTCGAAAAGGAAGAGGTTTTTTTCTCCAATTGGACTTACAATGGCGTCTTCTTTTAAATTCCAAACATGTTTCATGAATTTCTCCATTGTTTCAAAATTGAATGGTCTCTCCGTAAGTAATCTGCCGACCAATTTTAGAGAAGATTTGTCGTATAAATTGCACTCAGTATTGCTCAGATCCACTACATCTTCCTCTCCGACTAATTCTTCAGCCATTACGCTTGCCTTTTATGCCGGAACACAAACCCTACCCTAACTTTTTTTTGAAGAAGAAGAAAAAAAAACCCTAACTCTGACGGTGGAATGAAATGACGATTTTTTTTTGCTTTTGTTCCCAAATAAATTCGCGTTTCAAAAAACACATTTCCTTATTTGTCACCGCAATTTACTGCAAGCCTGCAATAGGGTTTTAAAATATGGGATCCGAAAACACTGAATATCCGATGATTTTTGACCTTTGGATCGGATAGATATCTGAAATATCCAAACACAAATTTAAAAGCCCAATATCATTGTGAAATTTTATTTCTAATATTGTAGAAGCCCATATTGCATAACAAACTCAGTCCAACCAATTTGTAATTTCTCTCTTAGCCCACTCCAATTCTTACTTGAGACCTCTCAAAAGTCCACTTCAATTCTAAATATATATTGTTACAATTTTAAATATAGATTTGGGCTAGACTTTTGAGAGTCGTCTTTACAAAAAAAGGTCTCTCAAAAAGAGCATCTGGCCTTTAGTTGAAGACTTTTAAAGTAAAACTTGACTTAAAAATAGGCGAAGAATATGTGTGTTAAGGAAAAGAGGAACAAGAAAACTTTGTCCAAACAAGATACTTAAGTACTAACAATTGTCTATTTAGTTCCAGTTGTTCCTCTGTAAACCTGACCACTGAACATTTCATGCACTCTTCTTTCTCGACCAATTGATCATCATCATCATAAACAACATGCTGATCATCTTCCTCTTTCTTGTTCTCCACCATCAAAATTAGGTTGAAGTAGTTGTCTTTTCTTCTATGTTCAGAACCTCCTGTATTGTGGAAACTTGACCCACCTATTCAAGGACCGAGGTTGATCAACGGTTCACATTTATCCTCCTTCCACCTGGCATTTCCATCGTTGTTTTTCGGATCATTATCCTTACTTTTTTTTTTGTAAACTAAATTTAATTGGTAATGATCATTTAACTAAGAAAATTAACAATAAATGATCATTAAAGTTGAGATCTTTAGCAATAAAAAAATTGAAAACTGGGATTATTTATGGTTAAATGAAGTTGAAAAGAGAACCAAATAAAGCAGATATTAATCAGAAGTTAGAAGAAAAAAAGGTGACAAATTGAGATTTTAATCTGCTCCTAATTTCACACTAATAGAATTCTATGTAGAAGAGCAGAAATTAACAATAAATCGGTTGCCAATAGTATTACAAAACTCAAGCGGAGTTAGAATCTGCATGGTATGAGATTTATTCAACAACAAAGTAACCCAACTAACCAACAAAGTGGAGTCAACTTCATTACATATCAATTACAAGCGGACCACCGAAACACATTTTACAAACAAAAGGAAAGTAGTTAACAAAGTCTCATTGTGTTCGACTCAAATATACAAATGATTAACTTTGATTGTATTGCTCCAAGCGTCTCACTAACACCTCTCATTATTAACCAAGCATCAGTGGATAATGAGATGTATTTTGAAATTTTAACTCTAAAGAATGTAATTAATAAGGAAAATTTATTATTACTTGGTATTCACAGCTACACAAAATCGCAGTCAAATTCCAAACTCATATATTGCCATTCTGATATTCTGATATTAGTTCTGTCTGCACAATCACAACCCGATAAGGACACTACTAAAATTTGACCATTCATGTAACAATAGAAAAGAAGTGTAATTGAACATAAATTGCAGCTTACATCACTACGAGGTAATTTGGGCTTGCTGAATCGTTTATGAATTTTATATGTTTGATACAACTTTTGTGCAAAGATCTAGTCGCTTGCGTAATTGATGGACATGTTAAAGAGTTTGAAAAGAAGTGACATAAATACATGCATAAATGAATTCATGTACAACCCCTATGAAACAATAATTTAAGCCTAACTAAAACTGAAGTTCCCAGGTCCCTCATAGAGCCACAATTGTAAGCAAGAAGTTAAAAATGTAGAGGGGGGTTTCATAGTTCCAACTATAAAATGTGTTAAATAAGTTCCAATATTATGTAAGTTGAAGAATAGAAATTGAAAGATAAGCAACCATTCAATAATAAAATTGATAGACTTCAAAGCAAAATAATAACTATGATCAATGAATCCCTTTTTTTAAATGCATTTATCAGGAACGATCCACTGCTCAAATGGATAAAAAAAACAAAGCAAACAATAAATATAATCAATGAAACCCTTTAAAAAATGCAGTAATCAACAACTATTCAATTATAAAATTAAGAAAAATCAACAAAAACAATAATTAAATCGATGAAACCCTTTTAAAAAAGCAGAAATCATCAAGATAACAACCATACAACAATACAATAGAGAAAAATCAAAGCAAACAAAAACCATAATCAATGGAACACTTTAAAAATGCTAAAATCAGCAACCATTCAATATCAAAAATGAGAAAAATTAAGGTATTTTGATTAGCACCATAGCCATCTGAAGAAAGCAAACAAAGTCCAAGTTGAAAAACTGCATGACCTTAATTTAAAAGGCCCTTGTATTTATTAGTTGGAAAAGTTATCAGAGCCCATCTTCAATTCCTTTAGCTTGTTTTGTACAAATTTGCAGTCTCCTAATGAGAACGCATCTATTTTCTAGATGCAGTTGTGAATACAAGTTTAAAACACAACAAGATGGGCTATTTGAACTATAAATACCTTTATCTCTATAGTAGACTTCATGCTTAATATTAATTCGATGACATTGAATGTGATAAGCCCAGTGAAGCGAAGAAGGTTCAAAAAGATGCTTGATCTTACCATTATAAATATCAACAACAAGAATTTTATGAGGAGTTTCAAAAATAAGCTTCCCACAAAGGTGGAAACCAATAAATCCACCAGCACCGATCATGTAAATAGTATTAGGTTTAATCAGAATTTCCATCAAGATCTACTCGGTAGACTGTCACCTTTCCTGAATTGACGAAACAAAAAACGAGTCATTGATTCTTAACCCTAATATCATATTCAAAAACAAACAAAAAATGATGAACAATGAAAAAGTGTTGAAATACACTGCTAAACAACAATTGTGGTCATCTTTTAAAGTGAAAAGAGAATGTAGATGAATGCTCTCAAATCAGCAACGGATAATCACATTTAGTAAAAAACATTATAAACCCTTAGAAACAACTAATTCAAATCAATAAAAATGATGCAATTAGACATTGAAATAGAACAGTCATACTAACTTTCAATAATCATTAGCATAAATAATAATCATTAACATAAACATTATAAACCCTTTAAGAGCAATGTAACCTCAACTCAATGGGAGTAGCCACAAAATTAGTCAACAACACAGTTGGAGGATGGCACCGTGATCCCAATAAATGAATAGCCAGTCCAAATAGAAAAACAGTATCCCCTGTCAAAAGGTAAAGCCATGTTTCAATAATCCTTGTTAGAATGAAAAGATTAACTTCAATATCCACATATAAGCATATAACTTAGATAAGCTATCTCATTTCTGGTCACACTTTTCAAAAGGAGTACACAAGATAAGCAAGTTTCGCTAATTTAGATATGTTCAACACTCTACTTCATGAATATAGATTTTCATCCATATACACACGTATTTAGAGACAATGTCCATTGACCATAAATTATATATTTTATCAAAACCACTTAGTCCCTCAGTCCTAAAACTTGCACCCCCTCTTTATATTTTAAGATTCATCCACTTGTACGCCTTAATAAGTTTTGTTCATATTCTATTGTGTTGGATACTGTATACAAAACCCACGTGCCTATGATGCTGAGCAACATAGCCTAAAACTAAAATCTTTAAACTTTGTGTATGTCGTTTGAGTACAAATTTGAAGTAAAAGGCATCCACTATTCACCCAACTAGCATAAAAATACTCATTCTCTTCATTCCACAAGATATCAACAGTAATATTCAAGCAACCTATTTTAGAATTAACATATTGACAATTTAGAAAGAAAATAAATAGTAAGAAGGTACAGAAAGGAACTTTGAACTAAAGGAAAAGCAAGCATGAATCACTAATACTATGTACTAATCGATTCCCATCATGTATCAAACTGAGCACTCGCATAGTCGCGTTAGACGCATATATCAAAGTGACAAAGCATTATTCATCACAATTTATACTATATAGAATAATTTATGCAACATTAATGACATAAACACCAAATAAGATCATCAAAACATTGGCCATTACAAAGTTCAAAACAAACACTATCTCATGGGGTGTTTGGTAGCTGTTGTCCATCACTTTTAGTTACACACTAACATTGGACGTAACAAATAAAGAAGCAAATTCATCCTCTTCATCTCTTCTCTCATCATTCTCATACCCTAAACCTCTCTATATCAAACAATTTATAATAATAATGCTTAACAATAGCATTACCCCTCTTTAAGAATTCCCTTTTCATTTCATTTACACTTATTATACAAAACACATCCTCAATATGTCATCTTATATGCAAGTTATACCCAGAAACAATTAAGAGAGGCATAAATTAATTTGACATGCCCAAAAAACAACATTACTTAAAGCTTGCAATTCCCAAAAACTCAAATAATTACCCTAAACAATGAATACATAATTTCAACTAAGATTTTAGAGGAAAAAAAAACAAGACAACAAATGAAGAATGAAAAGACAACATACCACATATTGGGAACACACCCAACGTAAAGCCAAGAGTCGATGTGTTTAGGCTCCGCACCTCTATCATTAATTTAATCAAAAAATTTAAGGAAAATTTGCCCAAAATAATCCCAACTATAACCTGTTGGCCAAAAATAACCCCAACTATCAATTATTTTCTAATAATCCCAGTTATTCTCATAATTTGTTGAAAACATACCCACCTCCTTTTAACCGGCTACAACAGGTAACTTTTTCACTTTTTTTTTTATTAATAGATGAAGGGGAAAGATTATTTTTAACAGTTAAGTAAAATAAATAAAGAAAAAAAGTGAAAAAGTTACATGTTCCAACTGGTAACAAGGGGGTGGGTATGTTTTCAATAAATTATGAGAATATTTGGAATTATTAAAAAATAATTGATAGTTGGGATTATTTTTGGCCAACGGGTGATAGTTGGGATTATTTTGAGCAAATTTTCCAGAAATTAAATTCATTATTGTGTGAAAATGGTTGATAATAAACCAACAACGATGAGCAAAACAATAACAATCCTGGTAAATGTGTCATGTTATCATCTCAAAACAAAAAGAGCCCGAGTCATTCATCAAGGAAGTTGAAATGCATCAAGGAAGTTGAAATACATGATTCACAAAGCACAATAATTCTCATGTACATTACAGAACTAATAACTAATTTCAAATATAGCTTACCGCGATTATTAGTAACACAATATTTCTGTTTTCTTTCTGTAAGAGCCTGAGCAACAATATCAGCTGCAACGGTAACAACTCGACCAAAAAGAGTCGGCCCAACAAGTGAAACATCAAATAAAGCACTTGTATAAGCTGTCATGAAATCTGTTCAACCTAAGAACAGATGAACATCTACGGTTCAACAACGGAAATCTGCTCAGAGAAAAAAATAAGTAGTTATTGCTCCCATTCAAGTTGAAGCAATGAGATACTGGACCATCAATTGGACGTGCTCTGAAACCCCACAAAGGAAAGCGATTCTCTGAATCATAAAACTGCAGTCACTCGCCCAATCTCTAATATTAAAATAACCCAAATTTAGAAAATCAAAGATACTTTGTCCATATGACCTTGGGGAAAATAGTATACCCTTTCCCCAACAGGTGGAATTTCTAAATTCTACGAATGGACCTGCACAAGCCTTCCACAGTTCTGGGTACAGAACATCACCTCAACCTACAAAAAATCCATCAAGATACACTCAGAAAATGCAAAATCAAGAAAAATGCAAATATCAATTAAAAAACTCAACCATGCGAAATCAATGACAACAACCCACAATATACTTCATTAAATCTCTAAAACACAAACCAAAAAATGTTAAGGCAAGAACTTTACCATCGAAGACCAAGAACTATAAAAATAAATCAAAACCCCTAAGGTTCCAATCAATCAAGAATAACAAAACCCTAATTTCAAAAATGGAAGAAAAAAACTTAGGAAACTTAGATGAACAAAATAAAGATGAATCAAGAGGACGTTTGGAAGGAAAATGGAAGGGAAAAAAGTGATGAGGGGACCTAAGCTTAGAAGAAAGCAAGGGAAAGCAATGAAACTAAGCCAAGAAGAAAGCAAGGGGAAAGTAAAAGGAGAAACATTGATTTTACTGTTCATTTAGAAAATATGAACAGTTACAACCTCTTACACGCTTTTTATAGTTTAAGGATTGAATAGTTGATTTTAAATAGTTTATACTTATTTTGTTTGGTTAGGGTGGAGAGAAAGAGGAAGCTTGTTTTTTTTTTCCAAGTTTTTGAGTCAAGGGCAAAAGAGTACAAAAGAAAAGGCGACACAAAGGGTGACAACGATAATAGTGCCCTTGAAAATTTGAGTTAAAAACCCCGTTTTTTATTTGTTGCCACCCTTTTCATCGTATCGCCACCTTTCTCATTATAAGTTTCCAATATCACCCCTCCTCACTTCATTCACTCTCACCTTCTCACTTCTCTCTCTAAAAATCACTCCCCTCAAATTTTTTTCAATTTAGAAGCATCGTAATCAATTCGTATTGCAAGTAATTTTTGATCCAATCTTGTTTTTATTTTTGAAAAAAAGTTGGAAACGAAGAGAACCACACAAAAATATGCGACACCACCATAGTAGAGTCGCATATTTTGTGCGGCCACACCTAGGCCCAGCCGCACAGACCATACGGCATCACCATGGCCCAACCGCATGAACTGTGTGGTAGTACCTAGGCAGGTTATATTTGATCACTTTAAGACTGTAAATGATCACTTTAAAATTATAATTGATCACTTTAAGATAATAATTTATCACTTTAAGACGGTAAGTGATGAGTTTAAGATTATAATTAATCACTTTAAAGTTATAATTGAGCATTTTAAGCTTGTGACTGATTACTTTAAGGATATAATTTACCACTTTAAAACTGCAAGTGATCACTTTAAAATTGTTAGTTGTCATTTTAAGGGTATAGTCGATCACTACACTGAAGTGATCAACCATAAAGTGATTAATTGATCACCTAAAAGTTAAAATTGATCACTTTAAGAATGTAAATGATCACTTTAATGTTATAAATTGCTCACTTTAAGATTATAAATGATCAAAAGATCATTTTAAGGTTATAATTGATCACTTTAAGGTTATACTTGAACACCTTAAGGTTATAAGTGATTAATTGTTTTGCTGGGAATAAGTGCAGTAGTAATATTAAGGAAAAGGTACCCAATGTACAAGAGTTTCACAGCTAAGGGAAATTATTTGGGATGAGGGTGGCAAAATGTCCCGAAACATATTCTTAATTTTACAAACAATAGCATGTTTAAGCGAGTTGTGGTCTACAAGAGACCAATAGGATTACGTAACAAAATAAAGTCCATAATTACATTTGAAAACAAGGTAGTTGATCTTGCAAATTCATGGGCTAATGTCACCACCTTCCTGTCCAACTTCAGTAGCCTCATCACTTGAAGCCCCTCATAAGCATCCCTACATGATTTAGCCAGAAGTGCATACTTGTCAGTATTTTCTCTTCCTTGCTAACTGAGTCCACAACTGCTTTTGAGCCTGAGTAAATGGCTAATGATTTCCACTTGTAATGATTTACCCAAGTGAGGGCAAATTGAATTGTAAGCAGCTCAGCCTCATTGGAGTCTCTTGCCAACAAGTTATTATAGGTAGTGGAAATAGTAGTTCCTTCCCAATTTAAGCAAACACAAGCCATAGAGAACTTAAAGGAAATAGCGTTGAAGGCGGCATCAACTAGTAGATGGAAATTTGCTTGGTTTGGTAAGTTGAGATCATTTCATGGGTTAGGGAGGTATGGATTAGTTTGGGATTAGGTTTGGAGTAAAGTAGGTGGTTTGTAAGAGCGGAAGCTTGGTTGTGGATGTAGAAACACTTAGAGACAATGAATGTAACAAGAGGGGGGGGGGGGGGGGGTGAATTGTTGTTTTGTACTTTTATGTATTTTTGCCCTGTTTTTGCGGAATATAAATTAACTAAAAATACTTAAACAAAAAGCTATAAAGTAAAATGGAGACAAGGATTTTTACGTGGAAACTTTCTAGGCCTAATAGAAAGAAAACCACGACCACTCGGGATTTTAAGCTTCTCTCAATATGTTTTAGGTAATTAATACAATTACATAAAACACTTCTCTTCTCTTCTCAACTAGGCCTTTTCTCTTCTCTTTCTCTCGTTTCCCCTAGACTTCCCTTAAGTCTAGTTACAAACTCTCAAAAACCCTTACAAATAAATTTCTCTAGAATGGATAAAAACTAAGATATTACATAAGAAAAATATTACATTTTAATTGGCAAATGAAAGAATAAATATTTTTCTTACTTGGGTGATCTTTCTTGGATTTTTCGGTTAGGGCATATATAAGAGTAACTGTGTAACTACCCATATTTCCCTTATTCTCAAATGTGGGAAAGTGGGGAATTATCTTGGAGGTTACTCAATTTTACACGGTTAGTTTTTAACAATTCTTGGCTAATAATAGTTAATGAAGACCAATTCAATTAAACCCTAACTAACTCCCTATTTTTGTGGAGAGAAATAAGGAGACTTATTCTTATCCTTTAGATTGTATGTGGTGGTTATTTAAATGATTGCCAATTAGTAATTTATGCAATATCCTAATTCTTAACCGTACAATCAACTAAAAAATAGTAAAACTAATTTCCTACGTTATTTTAGCTGACCAACTTCTCCAGACCTGTTTCGTTGGGAACACTGCACTATCTCCATCAACACTTATATCAGATTATCCATTCTTGGAACAGTAGAGATCAATTTCACTTTTGACTTTCCACGTGATCTTCTAAGCTGACTATTTTGACTTTTGACTTTGACTTTGACATGTACAATATCCTTTAAACAAGCCTTTTAGGTGTCATCGACGACTTTAATAAAATCGAATGTACGACCTACAAAACAATCTCTAAAACATGTTTGTTTATAATAAGGAAGTCATCATCAAAACTTAAGAGGCCAACAAATTCCCCCTTTTTGATGATGGCAAACTTTATAAACAAACTTAATTAAAATAGAGTAAAACAAATATAATAGAGTACGCTAGAGATTAGAACAACTCTAAGTAAACTTAGCAAATCAATTCATTACAAAGTGATTTACCAAGCATCCAATATAAACGATTTACTCTAAGATTATAATTTAAAAACATATCATCAAACATGTATGGAATATAAACTATGTCTTTAAATTAATAATTTTTCCAAAAATAATAAACATAAACATTTAAGTATCAAATTTATACTTAGGTAAACTTTAGAACAGAGTTATCAGAGCAAACACTTTAAGCTAAGTATAGTAATATCAAATTAAAACATAAAAACACAAAGTATAATTTAATTTAAAACAACATAATATTGAAACAGCATTGATATCGAAACAACATTGATAATCTCTTTAAAAAGTATGAATATCAGTATATGCAAACTATGGCATCACAAGTATTCCTGTAAGTTTGTTGATGTTCTTCCCCCTTTTGACATCAATCAAAAAGGATTGGCGTAACCAAACCACAACACTAATACGAGCATTAGTCAAAGAGAGATAATAAGCAGCAAACATCCAAGAAAATACCATAAAATGACCAAGATATGCAACGAATAATCATCATAGACCAATTGCAAAAGTAGATAGAAATGAAAGTAGTAGCATACTTGTTTCAACAAAAGAAAATTACATCAAATTGTACCCCAGCTTACCACATCAACAAAACATAAAGAAAATATTGTTTGAGTAGTTAGGGAAACAAATGGTATGGCCAACAAATAACATAAATTAAGTAGTGGAGCATAAGAAGGGATCAAGCAGCAGTCTCCTCATCAACAAACTTGGTCTGCACTTCAACAGTGTAAAGCTTGGCACCAAGACGGGATTCCATCTGGGACAGCTGATCAGTAAGGGATGCAAGTGAGACACGAATTTCATCTTGAAAAGCAAAGAACTAAGACTGAAAATCATTAAACTTGGAGAGAACAAGGTCTAGGGTAGCAAAAGGAACAGTAGAGGGGTTAGCATCAAAACCAGGTGTAGTGCGTGGAGGTGAAGCCTGTAAGGTGAATGGTGGTCGAGTAGTAGGTATAGGTGATGGTAGTGGTGATGGTATATGTTGTGGTGGAGGTGTGGTTGGTTTTGGTGAAGGAGGGGTATTGGTAGGCTTTTTGGTGGGGTGTGAGGTGATTTCTTCATCCATACTAACTGGACGCTTAGAGGCCAGCCTGTTGCTCTTCTTAGGAGTGAGCACTGGTTCTCCTTGACCGACATACGAACCTCCTCGTCACCTGAACTATCATTGGATTCATTATCCTCAAGTTCCTCGCCTTCCCCTTCTCCGGAGGCTTCCCCCTCACTCAATGCTTGCCCCTGTTCCTGTGTAACCTCTGCCTGTTCAGTGTTGGCAGAAGGAACAACTCCTTAAACCTTTTTCTCCTTTTCCTCCCTCTCCTCTCCTTTTTCTGCTTTTCCCTCTTCTTCATTTTCTTCCTCGACTTTTTCTTCATCAGAACTAACCTCTTCTACTTCCTCAGCAGCGTCCCTTAGTATCCCCTTTTCATTTAATTTTACGTGCAAATTATTGAGGCATTTAGCACCTATTTTGTTGTTAGCACTCATGGGGAACTCTAGACCATCTAAAGGAACACCAAACTTCTTATAGACATGAGTCAACTTCATACCCAACCATACATCGTTTCTCTATGCAGTCCGCCAAGTGTGATATCATTAAAGAAGGAAAATTTATTTTGATATGGTTAGCCAAACAGTAAATCAATGTGGCATCACGAAGATATACTTCGCTTCGCTTGGAATTGCGAGGCAAAATAAAGCGTCGTGCAATGTTATATCACAGCTTGTGAAGTGGTGACAAAGAATTATGGCTAAATCTTTCTTGTCATTTATCCCTAAAAACTTTAACACAGTCTTTTCATTGATTCTTGAAAAGACAATCTTGGACCCTACGTAATACGTATCAAACCCTACAGCAGGAACACTAAACCAATCGCCCAACATCAGAGTATTAAATTTAATTTTAATCTCCTTGACCATACTCGAACAAACACCATTCTCTATTGTGAAGTTTTTGATAAACTCACGCATCAAATTTGGGTAAATCGGATTGCAAGAAAAGTCAGACATTAAATTTTCCCAACCTTAATTTTGCAAAATAGCATGTAATTGAGGGAATGGAGTAGATTCATACCAGTATTTTTCTAGACCAAACCCTACTGACATTTCTTTAGCAATGTTAGGATCAGCTTGCTTGGTCCGTTTTGTTGATCTGGACGAAGAAACTCCTTTTGGGGTTGAAATGGGTCTTTTGGTTCTGGCATGCATGGCGGTTGGTGTACTCGATTTCTTTGGTTCTTGGGATAGTGATGGTGGTGCATCGGTTGAAGGGTAGATAACTTGCAACAGTTTGGGTTGTGTGGCTTTTGGTGTCTTCTTCCTTGCGGTTTTGCTTGAGGAGGAAGATTTTGAGGGATTCATGGTGGATTATAGAAGGAAGTGAGGAAGAAATGGGATTTGACGGTTTGGGGTTTGAAGTAATGAGTATAGTACTTCAATTTAGGGAGTGATGAAGTGTGTGAGTGAGTGATGTGACGTGAAAGAGTGGGTTTTAAAAGTTGTGAGTGGACGGTTATTCAAGATTTTGTACAACTTCCTGGATCAGTTTATTACGTGTGAACAAGGAGTGTAACGAAGAGTTCGTGGTATATTCGTTGAATTGAGTGGTTAATAACAGTTTTTCGAAATACCACGATGATCCGTCTTCTACTATAATTTAAGTTGACCATCCGAAAAAGAAAAGTAAAAATAAAATGCTGGAATTTGTGGAAAAAGAAAAATAAAGAAAATATTGAAAATAAGAAAAAACATATGTCCTTGTTTTTTTTTTTTTTAACATGAGGACAATATCACATAAAATAAACATATGCTACTTTGGTCTAATCAGTTTAAGCATGCAATCATGAAAGCATTCATGGCACGTACTTAAGATTGTTGCGTACATGTACCTTGCAATAATTGATTTCTCAATCATGATTTTTGTGGATGATTTAACCCTTCCATTTTTCATGTTGCTTCGAGGTGGAGTGCTTGCATTAAATTTGGTGGAGCTTGATAATACAAAGTTCCAACCTCATTTTTTCATATTGTTCCCTTGGAAGAGGTTTAGTCATTATATCTGCAACTTGCTCATTAGTACTGACATGTTTAACAATAATATTTTTATGCTCAACATTATCCTTAAGAAAATGATGTCGTATATGTATATGCTTAACTCTAGAATGATGCACGGGATCCTTTGATATGCATATGGCACTAGTATTATCACAATAAATAGGAACAGATTCAAATTTAATACCAAAATCTCTTAACTGCTGTTTTATCCAAAGCATTTGGGAACAACAAGCTGCTGCTGCCACATATTCTGCTTCAGCGGTGGATAGAGCAACGGTGTTCAGTTTCTTGGAACACCAAGATACTAAACATGAGTTAAGAAATTGTACCATACCTGAAGTACTTTTCCTGTTCACAAGATCTCCTGCATAATCTGCATCACTATAACCTTTCAAATCATAGACATCACTTTTAGGATTAAATAGGGACAAGTCATCTGTTCCCTTTAGGTATCTTAGAATTCTCTTCACTGCTGTATGATGTGATTCCTTGGGATTTGATTGAAATCTAGCACACAAGCCAACACTAAACGAGATATCTGGTCTACTAACAGTTAGATATATCAAAGATCCTATCATACCTCTATACATGGTTTGGTCAACATTGATACCATTCGAATCTTCATCTAGTCGTACATTAGTGGCCATGGGTGTGTGGTTTATTTTAGCATTATCTAGACCATATTTCTTTAGAAGTTCTTTAATATAAATTTATTGATGGATAAAAATACCATTAGCTGTTTGTTTAATTTGCAAACCAAGGAAGAAATTTAATTCTCTCATCATACTCATTTCAAATTCAGCACTCATTAGGTTAGCAAATTCTTTACATAATGATTCGTTAGTGGCTCAAAAATTAATATCATCAACATAAATTTGCACAACTAAAATATCCGAACCTCTATTCTTAAAGAATAAGTTCTTATCAATTTTACCTCTAATAAAGTCATTTTCAATCAAAAGCTTAGACAAGCTTTCATAGCATTGCCTAGGAGCTTGTTTGAGCCCATAAAGAGCTTTATCAAGCTTATAGACACGATCTGGAGAAGATGGATTTTCGAAGCTAGGTGGTTGTTCTACAAAGACTTCTTCTTCTAGAAAACCATTCAAGAAAGCACATTTCACATCCATTTGGTATAACTGAAAATTCATAAATGCAGCAAATGAAATTAGAATTCTGATAGCCTCTAAGCTACGGGAGCAAATGTTTTCGTATAATCAATACCTTCTTGTTGATTGTATCCTTTAACCACTAGCCTTGCTTTGTTTCTTACTATGGTTCCGTGCTCGTCCAACTTGTTTCTAAAAACCCATTTTAAACCAATTATCTTTTTGTTCTTGGGTTTCGGTTCCAAGTGCCACACTTTATTTCTTTCAAATTCATTTAGTTCACTTTGCATTGCAACAACCCAATCTGAATCTTGTAATGCTTCTTCGTGATTCTTGGGTTCCAATGTTGAGAGAAATGCAAAGTGTGTACAAAAGTTTCTTATCTAGGATCTGGTCTGTGTGCCTTTGTTTATGTCACTTATAATCAAGTCAAGTGGATGTGACTTTTGATGTTTGCACGGCTTAGGCACAAAATCTCTTGTGGGAACAGTTGTGCGAACCAGCTCACTGAGTTGATTGACATTTTGCTCAACTTCATGTTGTTCATTTTGTTCTACTCTGGGAGCAGCTGGATTAGGAACAGCTGGTCCTGATTTCCTTGTTGTCCCTGCTCTTGATGAGGTTCTACAGTTTCAATTTGAACCTGCTGTTCTTCATTTACTTCTCGATCTTGCTCTTTATGCATGTTTTCATCATCTTCCAAATTAGAAAGACCTATCTTAAAATCACCTGTTTCTTGTTCACTTGTCATAAAGTTAGTTTCATCAAAAATAATGTGAACAGATTCTTTAACACACATAGTTCTCTTGTTATAAACTCTATAAGCTTTACTATGACTCTATGAGATGAAAAGCCAAGAAATACTGCCTCATCACTTCTTTCATCAAACTTTCCTATATTTCGTTTTCCATTTACATGAACAACACATCGACTTCCAAACACACGAAAATACGAAATATTTGGTTTAACACATTTAAATAGTTCATAGGGGGTCTTAGAAGTGATAGGTCTAATCAACACACGATTCAAAATATAACATGTAGTATTAACAGCTTCAGCACAAAAGTTTCTAGGGAGACCACTAGCAATTAACATGGTTCTAGCCATTTCCTCTAATGTTCTATTTTTACGTTCCACTACAACATTTTGTTGTGGTGTCCTAGGTGCGGAAAAATTGTGACTTATACCATGCTCATTACAATAATCCATAAACCTTGAATTTTCAAATTCTTTACCATGATCTGATCTTATGTGGACAAGTTGATTGTTACTAGATTTTTGAATTTTATTTGCAAAAGCAACAAATTCATTAAAAACTTCATCTTTGCTGGTTAAAAATATGATCCAAGTAAATCTATTGTAATCATCAACTATAACAAACACATATCGCTTTCCACTGCGACTTTGGATTCTCATAGGTCCACAAAGATCCATATGAACTAATTCAAGTGGCTTTGAGGTGGTCACAACATTTTTAGGTTTAAAGGATGACCTAACATGTTTTCCTTTGGCACAAGGATCACAAACTTCATCCTTTTGAAATTTAAGAGACGGTAATCCTCTTACTAGGTCTTTGGATCCTAAAGTATTAAGCAATGAAAAACTAGCATGACCTAAACGTTTATGTCAAACAAGAGGGTCATCTTCTATAACACTTAGACACGTCAAACTGGTTTTGGGAACAGTGTGGAGGTCCACAACATAAGTGTTCCATTTTCGGATTCCTTCCAGAACAGTTTCATTCCTAGAAATAATGCACTTTTCAAAAGTAAAGATTACAGAATTACCTTTGTTGCAAAATTGAGAGATACTCAACAAATTATGTTTTAAATTCTCGACTAATTAAAAATACATTGTCAATTGCATGGGAACTTGACCTTCCTAGCTATTTTTCCTTTGGCGATGATTTTGCCTTTCATATTGTCTCCAAAGGTCACAATTCCTCCATTATAGGCTTCTAGTGAGAGAAATTTTGATTATCACCTGTATGTGCTTGGAACAGCCACTGTCGAAATACCATGAGTTGTTCCCCCTCACTAGAACCTGCAAAACGAACTAATTGTTAGAGTGAGGAACCCAGTCATCCTTGGGTTCCTTGTCGATTAAGCATGAATCATATATTTCCTAATCCAAATGCGATCGACATAAATTTGGTTCGTTTTGTTGTGCAGTTCCCTTTTTAAACATTGGAATTTCAGGTGCCCGGTTTTACCACAAAAGGAACAGATTTTACTACTAGGGAGATCAACGTAGACCTTTTTCTTGTTTTTATTCTTATTGTATCCTATGACGTCAGCATTTTTAGTCTTAGCCTCTGAAATCCATTTTGGAACTTCATTGATTTTTCTTTTTCCTCTTGAATTTAATTATGCTTTCAGTTTCTCATTTTCGATTTTGGAAGATTCTAAGTCTAATTTTAACCTTTGAATTTTAGTGCTAATATCATGAATAGATTCATCATTAGGATTTTTATTTAAGCCTAGCAATTTATATTGATACAAATCGACATTAAGAATGAAATTTTCTTGTTTTACCTTTTATAATGTTTCCTTTAACATCACATTTGATCTAATAAATCAAAGAATCTAGTTTGCACATCGGAACCTAAAAGAATTTAGGTAGGAAACATGGTCGTTACAAGTTTTAAGGTCTTTTTCCATTTGGAGACAAGTGGCAGTTCTTTTTTCCATATTATCTTGTGCCTCCAAAATCATTTTAATCAATTCATGTTTATCCAATGTAAATAAGTGGTTAGGAAATGAATTAGAAGACAATATATCTAACATTGATACAAGAAGGGAGCACCACATGGAGAATCAAGCTCTTTTGGGGCAATTTGGTACACCCGGGAATTATGAACCACAAGGGGGGATTAGACTTCCTACCACCAATACCAATTACCAAATCCATCCTCAGAACACAAGAACCGTTAGAGAGGAGGTATTTTTGGGGATGAAAAATGAGCGTCCACTTGAGCATTTAGAAAAATTCACCGAGCTTTGTGACCTCATGCCAGTGTGTACCGATAGCCCAGATTATGTGAAGATGCATCTTTTTCGATCTAGTCTTGCAGGAGATGCGAAAGATTGGTACAAATGTCTTGAGCCCAATTCTTTGACTACATGGGGAGGTGAAGAAAGCTTTTTTAGAGAGATTCTACCCATCTGTAAGAACCGAAGATGGGAAAAAGAAAATTGTCGGGTTTACTCAAGATGATGATAAAACTCTAGCCGAGGCATGGAATCGTTTCAAAAGAATGTTGAGGGCTTGTCCGCACCATGCATACGGGGAAAACCCCCTCAATACCTTATTCTATGAGGGCCTTCTCCCACCGACCAAGGCATTGCTAGATTCTAGCGTTGGAGGGCAATTGTGCAAAATCGCTCAAAATCAAGTGAGGGCACAAATTGAAGAGGTAGTCAAGAATTCGTCATGGGACAATCAAGGAAGAACTAGATCCAAGGGGATGTATGAAGTAAAGAAAATGAGAGTGAAAAAAATGAGATAGATGATAAGGAGAAAAATGAAACGGGTGATAGAAATGAGATAGAAGACGGTGAGGAGAAAAATGAAAAAGGAGAAAAGAATGAGATTGAGAAAATGAAAAAAATGAAAAAAGAGAGAAAAAGAAAACACAAGAGAAAGGAGAAGGGTTATTGAGAGAACCCGAAAAAGTCTATGTGCCACCAGTTCCATTTCCATACCGAGGGGTAGAAAAACAGCTCGATGTGCATTTCAAAAGATTCATTGAAAAGTTGAGTCAAATGGAAATGAAGATACCATTTCTTGAAGCAATGGAGCAGATGCCCAAGTATGCGAAGTTTCTGAAAGTTTTCCTTTCAAACATAAGGAAATAAGAAGAGGAAATCATCAATTTACCCCACCAAGTTAGTAAGATTGTTCAGGGTAATCTGCCAAGGAAAGAAAGAGATCCAGGGCCATTCAATCTACGAGTAAAGTTGGGTCATCTCGAGCCAAAGGGGGCTCTTGCGGATCTTAGTGCTTCTATCAATCTTATGCCTTTGTCCATTGCTAAAAGGCTTGTGTTTGATCTTCAACCCTCTTGGAAAACAATCCAATTTGCAGATTGCAACATTAAGGTACCTGATGGTGAGTTTGAAGATATTCCGATACAGGTTGGGCATTTGGTGGTGCCATGTGATTTTGTTGTGATGGAAATGGAATAGGATCCCTACACACCTCTTATACTTGGAAGGGCAGCTCTAAAAACCCTCAATGCTCTTATCAACTACAAAGATGACACCATCACAGTGGAGGTAGCAAAGGAGAAATTGGTCTTTCAGTTTTCAAAGACCACCAAGATGCCATTGATGGAGCAAGCTCGCATATGAAGGTGATTGACAGTGAGGTGGCCTGTTTTGCCAAGAAGATTAATGTCAAGGACCCCCTTGAGGAGGTTTTATGTGATGAAAGTGAGAGCCTGTCTGAAGAGGCGATGTTTTTTGAGAGAAAACTTGATGAAGCTCAAACTTGTGGAGAAGATGATATATTTGAGAGCATATTTGGAGCCATGGAAGTGGATTCTGCAAAGGAAGAGTGTACAATGCCTCCTCCCAAGGTATCATTAAAACCCCTTCCCCCTGTTCTTAACTCTTAAGTATGCATATTTAGATGTTCAGCATGATTGTCCTGTCATAGTGAATGATGCTCTCGATGACCCCTTGCTTGAAAAATTGCTTGTTTTGTTAAAAAAATACAAAGGGGTCATAAGGTATTCAATAGATGATTTTAAGGGAATTAGTCCTTCCTTGGAAATGCATAGAATCCACTTGAATGATGATCTTTTCACCTCTATTGAGCCTCAAAGGAGGTTGAATCCAAACATGAAAGAAGCAGTGAAAAATGAGATTTTGAAGCTACTCAGGGCAGGCATCATCTACTCAATTTCTGATAGTAGAAGGGTCAACCCTATTCATGTTGTGCCAAAGAAGGGTGGAATGACCATTATTCAAGGAGAAAGTGGCGAGATGATACCCTCCTGCACCACCATAAGTCATTACTGAAAATTGAATAAGGCCACTAGGAAGGATCATTTTCCCCTCCCCTTTATTGATCAGATGTTAAAGAAAACAACATTCATATTTTTGTTTTCTTGATGGTTACTCCGGGTTTTTCCGAATTCCAATTCACCCGGATGACCAAGAGAAAACAACATTCACATGCCCGTTTGGAACGTTTGCTTATAGGTGTATTGGATTGTGCAATGCACCTTCCACGTTCCAAAGGTGTATGATGGCCATTTTCTCTGACATGCTTGAGGATTTTATGGAAGTGTTCATGGATGATTTCAGTATTGGTGGTTTATCTTTTGACACATGCTTGCAAAATCTTGAAAAAGTTATGAAAAGGTGTCAAGAGGTAAACCTTGTTTTGAATTGGGAAAAATGTCATTTCATGGTCTAAGAAAGCATTGTCTTGGGTCATAAAATTTCATCCAAGGGAATTGAGGTAGATCCTGCTAAAGTAGATGTTATAAAACACTTACCTCCGCTTATAATGTAAGAGGTGTAAGAGCCTTTTTAGGACATGCGGGATTCTACCGGCGATTCATCGAAAATTTCTCCAAGATTGCAAAACCTTCAACTGAACTTTTACAGAAATATGTGGAGTTTAATTTCGATGAACGTTGTTTGAAAGGTTTTGATGAGTTGAAAAAGGCCCTGATTTCAGCACCTGTTGTGCAGGCTCCAGATTAGAGCTTGCCTTTTGAGCTAATGTGCGATTCCAGTGATTTTTGTGTAGGTGCAGTTTTAGGGCAGAGGAAGAAAGGAAAGTCGTATGTGATTTACTACATTAGCAAGACATTTGATTCCGCGCAACGAAATTACACAACAACTGAGAAGGAAATGATCGCAGTAGTTTTTGTGTTTGAGAAGTTTCGGCCATACTTGATGTGATCTAAGGCCATAGTCTATACAGATCATGCAGCATTGAAGTATCTCACCTCTAAGAGGGATGCCAAACCGAGATTGATTCGATGGGTGTTGTTACTCCAAGATTTTAACGAAGAGGTACGGGATAAGAGTGGAAAAGAAAATCTTGTAGCCGATCATCTATCCCGCCTCTCATTGGAGTGTCATCATGGAGACTCTAGCCCGATCGATGACTCCTTTCAAAGAAAAAACCCTCTATGCGGCTGAGATTCAGGGTGCCCTATGGTTTGCCGATATAACCAAATACCTCGCTTGTGGTATTGTTCCCGAAGGTAGGAGTTTGAGTGAAAGAAGGGATCTTTTATGAGGAAGCAAAGTATTATCATTGGGATGATCCTTTGTTGTTTAGGCTATGTTCAGATGGGGTTTACAGGAGATGCATTCCGGAAGATGAGATAGCTAGTGTGATTGCTAATTGCTATTCTCTTCCATGTGGAGGACATGCCGGGGTTATGAAGACCGTTGCTATGGTTCACGAGGCAGGGTTTTTTTGGCCTACTCTCCATAAAGACGTGAATACTTTTGTCAAGTCTTGTGAAATCTTCGATGTGAAACATAGGAAGAAGGCATGAGATGCCTTAAAACAAGATTTTGGAGTGTGAAATCTTCGATGTGTGGGGTATAGACTTTATAGGGTCGTTTGTTTCTTCAATGGGAAATGTGTACATACTATTGGCAATAGACTATGTTTCGAAGTGGGTCGAGGCTCTCCCTTCGCCCACCAATGATCACAAGGTTGTTATGAAGATGTTCAAAAAGGTGATTTTTCCGAGGTTTGGTGTGCCAAAGATCGTGATAACTGATGGGGGGTCGCATTTTGCTAAGGATCAGCTCAATAATCTTCTAAGGAAGTATGGTGTGAACCACAAAGTTAGAGCTCCTTACCACACCCAAACACAAGGGCAAGTTGAAGTGGAAAACTGGGAGATCAAGGGAATTTTAGAAAAGTTGGTAGGCCCAAATAGGAAAGATTGGGCTTTAAAGCTATATGATGCATTGTGGGCCTATCGAACATCTTATAAGACCCCGATCCGAACCACTCCATTCCGCCTATTTTATGGAAAATCATGCCACCTACCGGTGGAGATTGAGCACAAGGCCTGGTGGGCCTTAATAAAGCTAAACATGGATCCAGAGGCGATCAAAGAAAAGAGGCTTGCTCAGCTCTGGGAGCTCGAGGAGTTAAGATTGGATGCGTGTAACACCCTGATATTTTTGAAACGATAAATTCCGATATATTTAATAGAAATTACTAGTATTTCATATTAATTAGTAGCTCATGTGTTCAAATAGGGCTTGGACATACATTGCGTAACTCTTAAACCCTTTAAAACCTTTTGGGCCCAAATACTTTAAACTCCTCTTAATTTAAATTATCAAAAAAAAAAACAAAAATTAAAAATACTAAGAGGGAGCCAAGAGGGCCGGCCATATGGGAGGTTTTCATGGGATTTGAAACCCCCATGATAATTGAGAGAATAATTGCCCATTATTCCTTAATCAATTCAATTCCTATTCATTTCCTTAAACTTTCTAATTGCCTAAAATCAATTGTTCTAATTTCCTAAAACCTAGAATTCTCTCTTACTCTCAATATTCTTAGAAACATCAAACTCTCAAACCCTAGCTAAGCCACACGCCATTTTGCTCTTCTACACTTGGATTTTGGTGTTTTCCATCTCAATTGTAAGTAATTCTATGTGTTATCTTTTATTAAATTTTAAATATAATTATATAGAGTATGTAATGTTTGGTGTGGTACGAATTTTAGCATAATTCCTTCCATGATTTTATAGTAGTATGGTTATTATTAAATATTGTCAATTGGTGGTGTTGGATGTTGTATTGTGGAAATTGTCTTTGAAAAAGAGCATGTTAAACTAAGTTGTTAAAGAATGTGTAAGATAATCATAATAATCATAAAAATAATAATAATTATGATGATAATAAAATATATGTTAAAGTAGATTTTTTTTTTATTGAAATATAAGAGGTTGTCTTGGCTTGGCTTGAGATCTTAAAGTGAATACATGATTTGTTTAAGAATTTTATTAATTGTGGATTTCGAAAATGATGTTTTTTTTTTATGTTTTCATGAAATTATGATTTGTATGATATAGATTTAATAGGAAATGTAGAAATTGAAATTTATATGAATTTTGAACAAGAATTGATAAAATCCCGTAGGATTGGAAAATCATGAAAAATGGTATTTTTGGAGCATTTTGGGCTTTGAAATTAGTTTAAAAATATCTATACTATGTTATAAATCATGAAAATTGGTACCCGGGGGTTTTGATGTCTTCCGGACGCAACGGTGAAGTCGGATTTCCAGTTTGACAGTGTTATGACAAGTTTCTGGACAGATTCATATGCTGTGTTTTTCTAAGTCTTTAATGTGACTTAGGATTGTGGTGTATGTCTCATCATATGTGTATGTGTTCTATGTGTGATTGTAGTTGTATGTATGTGATGTGGTTTGCCTTTAGGAAGATGTGAATGCGTTCTTATTTCCGAATACGGTTATACCTTGTAGGAAGCCGATTCGTGACCCGAAATTGATTAGGACCTTGTGCTTTGTTTGCTCGATCAAGGTACGTACACGCAGCATAGAATTGTAGTATATGTTACGTACCATATGATAATGGTAACAAAGGTAAAGTATGAGCATGTAATATGAATATTGATACGCTTCCGAATAATTTATTCTATTATAACATTTTAATAAGCAGAGGTAGTATGACCTCACTAACTTGAAAGTAGACGTAGTATGACGTCAATTGGTGGAATGAATTACTCGCGGCCTTTGGAGCCTATGAGCCACCGCGGGGGTATGCATACTTAACCATAGACACCGAAGTAGGACGTGTGTCTATGGTAGAGACTTGCTTAGGGGTTAGCTCCCCCTAATGTATTGTCTCGCCTATGGAGTTTGAAGTGGTACCAGCAGTATGGCTGGAATAGATACAGCAGTATGGCTGACTAACTGAAACAATAAATTATTGAAGTTACTATCTTTAAATTTATCGTACTCGAATTAATTGAATTATGATTTCTTGCCGACGTGTACTTTTTGGTCTTAACGATCCTGCGATGATGTCGTTTCCTCCTTGGATAATGACTAGCAGTAAGTTAATTGCAGGTATGGGGAGTGAGGATTATTCTGGGAGAAATAAATTGTTAGAATCAGTAGTTGCTATGAACTTAAATTTACTTTCAAATGTTTGGTTTTATGAGGCGATGACGCTCTCAAGTTGTAATAAGTAGAACTACACTTTCAAACTTATCCGCTGCTTAGTCTCTATTTATGTCTGGTAGAATATAATAGCACTACTAGAACTCGGTCCGCAAGTTTTGTTTCGTTATGTATCCGTTTTAACTACCCGTTTAACGCCCTGGTTTGACTCGAACTGTATTTGGTTCTTCAAAAAGTCTTTTCTCTTTTAAAACGACACGAGTTAAACTACGGGATGTTACAATGCGTTTCAAAGTTCTAAGATTTACAAGGAATGAACTAAGAAATGGCATGATCAAAGGATCCTCAACCGCGACTTCAAAGTTGGAGAGAAGGTCTTGTTGTTCAATTCAAGGGCGAAATTATTTCCTGGAAAGGTGGTGTCTTGGTGGTCAGGATCGTTTGAAGTTTCGGAGGTGACTCCTTTTGGTGCGATAAGGCTGAGAACGAAAAGAGGTGAATTCTTGGTGAATGCGCAACGAGTGAAGCATTACTTTGAGAGAGTTGATAGTGTTAATGTGGTTGTTAGTGAGGTGAGATTGTTGGAAGTGGGGCGTAAAGGCCCGTGAAGTTTCAAACCGAAGGGCGTCGAGCTAGTGACATTAAAAGAGCGCTCTAGGGAGGCAACCCAATGTTTTTATTTTTTTTCATTGCATTTTTAATTTTGCATGCATTTTAGGATAGAATTCCACATCTTTAGCTTCAATTGTTGGAAACCCGAGCCTAGATTTTCAAGCACGCACAAAATTGGAAAGTAAGAAAAAGAAACAAAAAATTGCAATAAAATGGGCAACTCACAGAGTCGACCCATCGACCATAGGGAGTCAAGTCGACCCCTTGGCTTAGTAGGAAAATAAAGAAAAAACAAAAAAACAGAAAAATGGTGAAATTTCTGAACTAGTCGACCGGTCGACTCCAACTAGTCGAGTCGACTGGTTCAGTGTTGCAGTCTTTTTTTTTAGTTTTTCACACGGTTTTTTCTTAAAACACTCCACACCTCCCTAACTCACGAAACCCCTTTCTCCCTCTAACTCTATCCTCTACCTTCATACCTCCATTCTAGACCAAGCTTCAAGGTCTCAAGTCTCCCATTTCTTTCAAGCATTCTTCATCTTCTCCATCTTCTACTCTCATCTAAGGTTATTTTTTTATTTTTTTTCCTTTTCCATTTCAATTTCTTTTGATTTTAGATTTAGTTTTCATAACTTAGGTTCCAGATTTTGATTTTTAGGAATAAAATTCTGATTTTGTGCTTGTAATTATCTATTTGTGCTTGAAAATACTTGTTTGTGGTTGTTTGTTTAACTTTCTTTCTCCAGATTTAGAAGAATTAATAGTGGCATCAAGAAGGCAAGGAGAGAAAAGGAAGACAACCACAAGTGGCTCCATCAAACAGCAAAGCGTCCCCGAGGACCCCGACTTTCCCGGAATCATTTTCAGGGACGAGTACCAAAAAGAGAAGTTAGCAAAACTAAAAATGCGAAAGGTAAAAAGTACTCGATTTATATGTCAAGATACTTTGTATGAGCTGGGAATATTTGATTAGATGAGATATATGTTTAATTCTCTAGGGTCGAATGCTTTCTTTGAAATGAAATATGAGACTTTTCTTGCTGTAACCCTATAATTCCCTAGCTCATTGAGATATAAGAAGTCACATGGGGGACAAGGGAGATTGTTGTTTAGAATTAGGAACCAGGAAAAAAATGTATCAAATGAAAGCCGGGTCAAATTTTCGGGGTGGTGAATGATGGGAGCACTAGAGCTCTCATAGATTATCATGTTAGCTCGCATTGGGAGGCCCTAACGGGCCAAAGAGCTGAAAATATGCAGAATTTAAAAGCGACTTTAATTCATCACCCCGCCATTAGAATTTTTGTCAGATTTTTATCATACACAATTAACTCTAGAGTCGCGGCTGATAAATCAAACAGCAAGGATCTTGAGATCCTAGGCTCCCTAATGAGGCCCGATAACATGCCCCGGATGAACTACCTGTATTGCCTCAAAATGGCATTCGCATACTATACCTGAGATGTGAATATCGATCGCAAGTAGGACATCACTATCGGGGGCCTAGTTTCCCACATTGCGGCCAGTTTTAACCTAGGTTTAGACCCACCGGACTCTTTTCATGATAGTGTAATCACTAAGGATCACCTCGCTAGATCGAAGTGGCTCGATGAAGTGAATGGGAAAATTTGGTGGAGGATTAACGATAGCCGCAAATTTACTCTTCCTCGACCCTTACCCTCGATAGCAGCAAACCTTGCTAGCTATTTGTGTCCTTACACGAGTGCATCCTCTACGGGCGTGCCAGTTCAGCCTGCACGTAGGCCGACAATTGAGACCGCCCCTATACCACCCCACCCCTCGACCGCAGACCTTTTAGAGTCTATGAACCGCCTACACGTAGGCGTTAACTAGATGTGGTACGAGTCTGCTGAACGGGACTACCATGCTGCTAAACGAGATTTCGAACAGCAGCGGGGTATGTACCCAATTTATGACTACCACTACAGGTAGGGGGTGCCTAACTTTCCATACGACCATCCTAAATGGTACACCCCTTCTGAGACCCAGGGCACGCCCGGCACATTGTCACCATACGGGTTTCCTTCAAGGATGATTAACTCTTTTTCCCAAGGAGGATTCTCATCTTTTTACGCCGGGCGATTTGGTAACCCACCTTACGGGGGGTATGGTAGTGTACTTCTGGAGTTAATCCAACTCCAGCTACTTCTGGCCCTAGTAGCTCAAGGGGTAGGCGAGGGCGAGCGGATAAGGGTAAGGTCATCCTCACAAAAAGTGAGGAGGAGGAAGATGAAGAGATAGATAGTGAGGAGTTAATGGAGAAGGATTCTAACGAAGATTCCGATGACCCAGACTTCGCCACCTAAGTTGTTCTTGCAGTTCCTTCCTTTCAAGTCCAAAGCAATAGGGACATTGGCTGGTCTGGTTTGGGGGGGGGGGGGGGGGGGGGACTATTCCAACAAAATTTTGAAGCTTTTGAGGTATAATTTTCATTTTCGATCATTTACCAACTACAGCCTCTAAGTTTACTCAATTTCAAATAAACAGTCGCGAACTTCGTTTATTACCAACTACAGCCTCTAACTTAACAAACATGACATCAAGACAGCCAAAACACCCCATTTTAACCCCTTTTTTGGTTGTTTTGGCTGTCTCGATGTCATGTTTGGTAAGTTGGAGGCTGTAGTTGGTAATAAAAAAAGTTCGCGGTAGTTTATTTGAAATTGAGTAAACTTAGAGGCTGTAGTTGGTTAATAATCCTTTCATTTTTTTTCTTTTTAGTTTTGCATTGTTGCATTTATCTGAATATGTTTCTTAGTTTTTGGTTTAGATTGGTGTACGTGCCCGTATTTCTCTAGGAAATTTTTTTTCCATTTGAAGAGAGACCCATGTTTGTCCCTAAGAGATGCATGACATGTTTTTAAATGTTTCTTTGACCATTGGTTATTTGATGTGTGCATAATTTGATGGTAGGCTTTGGTTCTTCTTTCCAAGTTGTTGATTGCATTGGTAGGCTCACTTGAGGATGTTCCTTTGAGGTTTGTGTAGTACATTGGTTTGTGGCACCGCCTTAGAGTGTGGGCAAACAAATTTAAACCTTGTGAGAAAGATTGAACTCCTACCACCATTTTTGCGCAAATTGGAGACAACTTGGACAATTTGAATCAAGTTAGAAATAGATAAGTGTGAACAATAGCATAACATTTAAAACCTTTTCCATCAACCCATCTTACATTCATTCTTCATTTCTACATCACCCCTTTAGCACTCTAGCTTGCAAGTTGAGTCAATTTTGATATGTTTTGGTTGGTTACTCTTAACACTCCTCGGTTTATTTGGTCTAATTATATCATGTTTCTCATCACCTCTTACATACATACTTTGGTGATGACTTTCTTTTGTTATGTTCATTTTTGTTTCTCTTTGGCCTTGTTCATATGTTTTGGCCTCATTGTCGCTTGGTCAAATCACTAACCAAGCTTTGGTGTACATATTTTATTTTTTTTGTTATCATAGAAAAAAATATATATAAAAAAAAATTAAAAAAATAAATAAAAAAGAAGAGGAAAATGTTGATTCTTTAGAAAATCATAGTTTTAATTAGGAGTGCGAAGTTGTATTACATTTTTGGGTTTGTGGCTTGTTTGGTATTTAGCTTGCTAGCTAGAGTATTTTCTACCCCATTTCATTCATTTCCCACTCCACATTCTCATAGCCATCCATTTTCACCACTACATCATTCTTTTTGCATCCATCCATCCCATTTTTCCTTGGTTTCATTGTTGTTGCTTGGTTTCTTGAACTTGTTGGTTTTTCGAAGCTTAATTCATGAGTTCCCTTGTTGATTAAAGACTCACATCACTTGAGTCATAGGTTTGAGTGATGAGTGTTTACCCTTAAACACATGAGTGTGGTGGATAATTTGGGAAGTTCACAACCTAGAGTGAGGTTTGCCCACCTCTTTGAGTCCGGTTTGGGAGCTAAAAGCTCATGATTGGTCGACTGGGAGGAGTCGGCTCGACTGGTTCAGGCCTGACAGCGACTGTTCCATTTTTTGTTCGTCTACTTTTGCCTCATGCTTCCACCACTCCTTTTCCTTGCGTGCTTCAGCCTTCCCTTCCTGTGCACCTGCTTCTAATGATCATGGAGGTGGCTTGTTGGACTTCCTTGACAATGATGATGAATGCAAGTGGGGAGCCTCTTGTTTTGGCTATATAAACTCCAATTTTCTGAAGAAAAGATACAACTCCTCAGCCCATAAGTTGAACCAAGCTCCATTCTCTCTTCTTTCTAAGTTCATTAGTGTATTTGTAAGCTTAAGTACTCATCTATTCCAGAAACTTGTAGTAATTCTTCATTAAAACACTTTGTTTAGCATCTATTTCTTAGAACTCAAGCATTCGGTTTGTAACTTTATTCACTAAACACTAGTAGATTATGGTAATTTTCCTTTGGTATTAATCAAAGCATTTTCCAGAAATTGTGGATTTGATTTAGCATTTGGTTTGAAGTATTCTTTTGGCTTGACTATTGGAAACTCTTGTTGATTGTTGTGATTTCCATACCCCTCCTTAGTTGAGGGAAGCAAGTATTGTTGTTGTTTGCTCTATGAATGTAATGATATTTTATGTGTTTATTTTAGTAATCAACATGAGTGAGTAGTTTTCTCTCTAGAGTTTGGGGATGTAGTTAGCTAATTAATTTGCTTATGGGGTAATGGGTTGATCACAAATATGTACATGAAAGAATGTGTGAGTTCCGTGGTAAGGAATCGAACGTCTATTTCGATCCCCTTCCATGGACATTTTTATGTTGCTTGATTGTTTGAACACTTGGGATGTATGAATTCATGCTAGTAATGAGTAGCCTGGAAGCTAACTTTATTAGGATTCCTTCGAGAACTAGCCCGTCCTTAGGATGATGAACCATGCCTATCTTGTACGATTCTTTCTTGTTTGACATAAATTGGAGGTCATGAGCATGTATTAGGGAGTTATTAGTATGGTCGAGTTCTACGCCCAGAAGCCGAATTTCCTAAACCATATTAGTAGCTATATAGTTCCTATGCCCAAAAGTTGTGGAACTAAATTAGAAAAACCTTTCTCGTCATAAATATGGTTAAAAACATATTTTCAACCCATCCTTTAGCATATTAAGAGGCTAAATTCCCCAAACTCTAGTCTTTTTATCTATTGTATAAAACCTGAATTTGAAAATTTTTTTCCGTCATAGAACTCTAAAATCATAAACCTTTTTGTGATTAGACTCTTTTTATCACGAAAACATTTCCCTGTGGACCGACCCCTTACTTTCCACTAATGTTAGTCATTAGGGTTATTTAAGACGAATAAAATTAATTGCGTAGAGCGGACTTAGTTAAATTAACAACGACCTACGAAACCGCGTCTATCAAGATCGAGTTATATTAGAGTTATTATAAACTACATGGAGATAAGATAATCCTAGCAGCGGATAAGAACATAAAGTCAAAGTCTACTTATTACAACTCGAGAACATAAACGCCTCGTAAAAGCAAAATATCCTTAAGATAAAAATAAAAGTTCCTATCGTGACTCCCGTACCATAGCGGTTTATTCTTCCAAACGACAATCCTCACTCCCCAGACCTGCAACTTAACTCACTGCTAGTCATTTACCCCAAAAGTAAACAACATCATCGCATGATCGTTAAGATCAAAGGTACACGTCAGCAAAACATCGCATGTCATTTAAATAAATATCACAAAAGAAAATTTAAATACTACCATTTGTCGAAAGTAAGTTTTCTTATTCGCTTTTATAATATGTAACTGTTTTAAAAATGTTAACCAGCCATACTGTTGTACTTTTCCAGCCATACTGTCGGTTCAACTCCAATTTTTATATGTGAGACAATACATTAGGGGGAGCTAACCCCTAAGCAAGTCTCTACCATAGACACTCGCCTTACTTCGGTGTCTATGGTTAAGTATGCATACTCCCCGTTGTGGCTCATAATGCCCCCACATACCGCGAGTAATTCATTCCACCAATTGACGTCATACTACGTCCACTTTAAAGTTAATGAGGTCATACTAACTCTGCTTGTCAAAATATTGTATTCGAACTTCTTTATTTGGAAAACATAACATCATTTCGTAACATATATCCATACTTTATTTTTATTTATTTTTATTTATCATTTATATAGCAACATGTCATAGTATGCAAGATTTTACTGCGTGTACGTACCTTAAGAAAGAAAACCAAATCTTAAATGCACTTATCAATTTCCCGTCACGAATCGACTTCCTACATAATTCAATCGTATATACGGGGGATAAGCGCACATTCACACTTTCTCAAACCACAATCAAAACACATACATCTAGCACCAAGCCACTCTTTCACATATTCATTATCACCCACACACTTCATCACAACATAACAAATAAACAAAAATTCAGATTAAACATTCTGTCCAGAAACGCATGTTAATACTGTCAAACTGAAATTCTGACTTCACCGTTGCGTCCGGAAGACGTCGAAACCCCGTGTACCAATTTTCATGATTGATAATGTCTTATTAGAATCTTTAACCTATTTTTAAAGCCAAAAAGTGCTCCAAAACCCCTTTTTTTTACCACTTTTCCTAACCCTACGGGATTTGTCAAATTTCAACTATATATATATATATATATATATATATATATATATATATATATATATATATATATATATATATATATATATATATAGGGAGAAGTTCCAGTGCGAACTATGCTTAAGTGTGAATCGTGCGAACCTTGTTATTTTTTGGCAAAAACGTGTTGCTATTTTGTGTGAATTTTTATGATAGAAAAGTAACAGCTTTTGATGTAAAAGTAACATTTTGTAAAACTGTTTCTTTGGCAAAAACGTGTTACTGTTCAACCATAAAAATCAAGGAAAAAAAATAGTAACACAATTTTGCCAAAAAGTAACAAGGTTCGCACTTGAACTCGACCCAATATATATATATATATATATATATATATATATATAATATATATATATATATATTATATTATATATATATGTGTATATATATATATATATATATATATATATATATATATATATATATATATATATATAAATATATAAATATATTATATATATATATATATATATATATATATATATATATATATATATATATATATATATATTTTTTTTTTTTTTTTTTTGAAAATTTGGAATATATAGATATTTAAGTTAAAACACCAACACTGAAACTTGGGAACCCCAAACCTCCGGCATAAAAAAACCCCTAGCGGGAAAAAAGCCTTCGGAAGAGGGGGCCAAGAGACAGGCCACTCTAAACAGCATAGGAGTGGACTATGCAACACCAAAAAGTTTTCCAATTCTACACCTAAAAATCCAAAACAAGTAATGATAAAACAAGCACCACCATATAGAGTGCCGCAATACCACCCAAAACACACCAAACAGAGGGAATTGGAGACCCTCCAATATCACTTCACACCACAACACAGCATTTGCACCGGAGCACCTAAGGCACACCAAGAGATACACCACTTCCAACGGAGCCATCGAACACCAAAACAAAGCTCACAAACAAGCACTAACAACTAGTACTCCAAAGTCTCCATAATCCAGACTTGAGACAAGCAACACACCAAGCGCCACCAACACCACCGAACACCAACAAACGCCAGACATCACCACCATTAGAAAGAGAAGACGCCCACAACACCCACTGGGATTTACCAGCAGCTACCCCCAAACACAATAATGAAGACAAGTCCTACCAAAAAAACTCCAGACTCTAGCAGCATCAAGTCACAAAGCGAAACACCACGATAAACTCCAAAGACTTCCAAGACAGAGCCTCAGCAATCCAATAACAGGCGCTCATCCAACAGAAAAAACGAACCTTTCCTACCCCAAACGGCAGACCAATCAAAATTCGCCACCTCCACGAAGCAAGATTCCAGCAAAATCTTCAAAAGCTTCGACATCGACCAACAACAAGAACCCACAGCACTAAAAGACCTCCAACACGGTCCCAACGACCAGATTATCATGCGACCAGCACCTCCAAAACAGAAACAGCCAGCAAAACACCCGGATCCAAAGGAAAAAATTCCCATTCACCAACTTCTAGAGGCACCAGATCCAAAGGAAAAACCAGCAGTCGCCTACCCCATCAGCAAACAAGAACCGTATCTAAATAGAACCACCAGAGAATGGACAGAAAACCGTCGAAAAAAGCTCCACCAAGCAGAAACTATCAACAGGCTACTCCACGCAGCAAAACAAACATCACGAAACCAGACACCAAAGATTGGACAAAACTCCCTGAAACAGAACAAAAACTCCACGCACTAGAACCCATTGACAAAACTCCCTGAAACAGAACAAAACTCCACGCACCAGACCCCATTGATAAAACTCCCTGAAACAGAACAAACTCCACGCACAAGAGAGAAACTACACCAAAAAAAACCACCGGAACCGAACCCCTCAACCTTTAGACAATCCTAGCCGAAATATGACCAAACACTAAAACTCGAAAAAAAGAACAGCAAAAACTCCAAAACAGAAAAGCATTCCCAGCACCATTTGAACAGACCAGCATCATCCATAAAGGGAATCGACACCCTCACAGTGAAAGCAAAAACTCCAGCAGGACCACCACACCCCAAAAATACCAAAATAATCCATGAATACAACCTTGAAACATCCTCCACCCCCAACTACCCCCCACACCTTGACACCCTATGAAGCGTTGCATTTAGGTGTTACTTCCTTCGCCGCATTTGAGTAATATCCAAGGAAAGAAGCTATCTCTCTAGAGTTTAGTAATTTTCTCGACTTACCACGGGCATCGGAAACCACCTTCTTAGCAGCGGTCATTTCCTTTACCACGGGAGCGTCGTTGTCTTTTCTTGATGGGAACCCCTTCATACCACCCACTGCAGAAATCTTCATATTAAGAGGTATGGATGGAATTCCCGCCAATGCTTCGCATTCTTCACCTTCCATCAAACCTTGGACCCTATCAATAGGGGGTTGTAGAACATTCACCTTTGACGAATTTGAAGGTACCATACTTTCAGTTATCTCGCCTAAAGCACCATCTTCTTGAGATAATTTAGGCTGTATCTCATTGTCGGCAAGAACTTCAGTAAATAATCGATTTTTTCTAATGACCGGGCCCACAGTATTACTCCCAACCAGCTTTGACCCTTCGGTTCTTCGAACCCCATCAACTTTTTCAGAGAAATTTTGCAAGTCTCTATGAGTAGGGCGTACAATCCACCTTTTTTTGTTTTGAATCACACCACTACGTGTATATATATATATATATATATATATATATATATATATATATATATATATATATATATATATATATATATATATATATATATATATATATATATATAGATATAGGATCAAATGAGAAGGATTTTAAAATGAGAAGGATGAGAAGGATTTTTGTTTCATTTTTTTGGTTACTATGTATACAAAAAAGGATACTATGTTGTAAATTAAGAACATTCTAAAATTTATGTCATAGTTACTCTTCTGTGTAACATAGTTACTTTTACAATTATGTGTTTTTGGTCTAATCGTGATCGTAGGTTTTTTTATTTTAGTGAAATCAAGGGTATAAAGTCCTTCTTACCCTTCTCATTTTCAACCCCTTCTCATTGGATCCCTCCCCTATATATATATATATAGGGTCGAGTTCAAGTGCGAACTTTGATTAAGTGTGAACCTTGTTATTTTTTAGCAAAATCGTGTTACTAATATTTTTCTTTGATTTTTATGGCTGAAAAGTAAAACATTTTTGCCAAAAGGAAACACGTTTTCAGAAGTGTTACTTTTACATTAAAAACTGCTACTTTTCTACCATACAAATTTCATACAAAATAGTAACACCTTTTTGCTAAAAAATAACAAGGTTCCCACAGTTCACTCTTAACCACAGTTCGCACTCGAACTTTTCCATATATATATATATATATATATATATATATATATATATTATATATATATATATATATATATATATATATATATATATATATATATATATATATATATATATTCCAATGCTTAATTTCCTATTAAATCTAAATCACCAAATCTATATAATTTTCATGACCATCTATAAAAATTAATTTCATCATTCAACAATAATTCATTATACATAAATATTTCTTTTCTTTTAAATTTCTCTAGCAACATTATAAATTCCTTGTATTAAACAATAAAATAATTTTCTTACACCACATACACTTTTTTTTATGGACATTCATTATATATATACTCTTCACAATCATCCATCACACAAACAATCCTACTTTTCACTTATAAACATATCTAAAAACCCTAAAACACCATACATCAATTTAGATAGGAAAATACATCACAATTCATACATAAATTTTAAATCATAAAAATAGTCATAGATTATAAGATAACACATGTACTAATCATAGAAATTTAAATTAAAAACTTTATAATAAAAATAGATTGAGAATTTATGCTCACAATTTGCAAAGGAAAAACACCAAAAATGATGGAGGAAAGGTGGAGCTATGCGTGTGGACTAGTAGTATTTTTAAGAGAGTTTTCTTGAAACATTAGGAAGAAAGGAATGCAAAGGTGAAAAAATGATTAAGGAATTAAAAGAGTATAATCTATCTATAAAAACTACTAATGAAGAAACAAGACTGACACGTGTCAGACCCTCATTGAAAATGTTCCCGCCCATTTTTATGCTGATATGGTAGGTGAATTTGCAGTAAAAATCATTTCCTAATATAGTTTAATTTAACGTGCAGAAGAAGATTCAATCTAGTGAGTAATATTATTTTCAAATTATTTAACTTGATAAAAGAGAATAATTTCATGATATAGCAAAAAGAAACGTACTAAATTTGTAAATCAGTATTATTTATCAATATTATTTTCGAAATAAAAGAGAATAATATCTTGATATACCAAAATTTTTTTTCAAGATTATTTACCAACCGTAGAATTATTATATCTTCATAATTATACTAACATACAAATACATGTCATTGCTACTTATCTACTTCATATTCCTATTTGCTTTAAAAAGTAATTTTACTATTAAATGGGTAATTTAACCTATAAATATATATTTATAAAAATATTTGTACGAATGGTGATATTTTTTCAAGATTTTTAAAATAAGACCAAATTTGTAATATTTTTGACTCTTTTTAAAAAAAATTCAAAAAATCATTCCATTATTCAAAAAAAAAAACATTAAGCTATATATCAAAAAAAAATTCATTTGAATTTATTAAAAAATTAAATTAAATTTATTCATGAATATATAATTAAAAAAAACTAAATATAAGATTGCATCATTGCACTTGACTATATTTTAGCTAAATAAGGTCAAATAGTGACCTATTGCTGTATTTCCCTAAATTCATGTGATCATGTCATTCCTACCTCCCTTTTTGTTCTTATTCCTATTTGCTTAAAAAATATAGTTTTATTTAATAAATGGGTAAATTCAAATGGGTAAAAAAAAATAAATGGGTAAAAAATATAACAAGGTTCGCACGGTTCGCACTTGAACTCGACCCTATATATATATACTATATATATATATATATATATATATATATATATTATATATATATATATATATGTATATGTATTATATATATATATATATATATATATATATATAATATATATATATATATATATATATTATATATATATATATATATATATATATATATATATATATATATATATAATATATGTATATATATATATATATATATATATAATTATATATATATATATTATATATATTATATATATATATATATATATATATATTGTAGAAACACTTAGAGATAAAGAACGCAACAAGAGGGGGGGGGGTGAATTGTTGTGTTGCCCTTGGGAGTATTTTCGCCCTGTTTTTCTTGCGGAATTTTTCAATTAAAAATACTCTAAGCAATAAAAGAAACTCTTTAAAGAACTCAAAGATTTAACGTGGAAACTTTCTTGGCCAAAGAAAGAAAGCCACGACCACTTGGGATTTCAACTTCTCTTATTAATATTTTATATAATTTACAACCCTATTACATAAAATTTTTCCTTCTCTTCTCTAGGCCTAATTCTCCTTCTCCTTCTCTCGTTTCTTTTCTCTTCTTTACTTAAACTTCTCTAAATTCCCCCTTAGACTTCCCTAAGTCTAAGTTTACACACTCAATATAAACCCGTACAAAAGAATTCTCAAATTGGATGAAAACTATGAAAGGCACAAGGAAAAATTAAATGGATTAATTGGCAATGAAGAACAATTAAATTTTCCTCTTTCTTGATTTTGATCTCTCGAAATCTTGTGGGCACTTAGACTGATTTTTTCGTATTTTTGTCTCTCTCGCTTGTGCCGGTTTTGTAATGTTCTATTTATACACTCATGAGAGCCCTTTTATCCATAAGCCCATGATCCCAAGATGTGGGAGTAGTAGGCACGGAATATTGGGGTAATGGGTATAAGACTTGGAGGTTACTCCAAGTACCCGTAGGTTATTTAATCTAAAAAGGGAAGGAGATCCTATTTTTAAGGAGAAAAAATAGGATCTTGAATTTTAACTCTCTTAAGTAGTTATTTATTCAATTGCCAATTAATAACCTTAGCTAATCAAGTTTTTCACCCGTACAAGTCAATAAAAAGAAAAATAAAAATTAATAATTTATTTCCCTTAATTCTCGTTGACTTCTTCTCTGACTGGTTGCAGTGGGAACACTGTGTTGTCTCCGTCTGGACATTCTTCAACAATCTCAAAAATAATTTGTTTGTTTATAAAAGTTAAATCATCATCAAAACCAAATGGGCCAACAAATTCCCCCTTTTTGATGATGACAAACTTTATAAACAAACTTAAGTGAAATATAGAGTAAAACATATAACTTGAACATGCTAGAGATTAACACACGTCCAAACATATTTAGTAAATCAAATCATGACAAGTAATTTACTAAAACTCTTAGTTAAGCACATTACTCTAAAAAATTATTGGCGAAAAGTTATTAAACATAAAAATTAATAAACACAATAATTTAAGGACTTCCATATTATGATGTTTGAAGGACCAAAAAAAATGGTAAGCAGGATAAACAAAAACAGCTAATCCAAATAGCCATATAATTGAAACAGTAATCCACTAAACCAAGATATAATCATAAACTCAGTATAAGATTATAAACTCAGTATAACAAACAACAGAGAACCAACCAAAAAAGACTAAGTATAAAGCATGACCAATCACAAGAGTCAACGTAAGTTTGTTGCCTTTCTTCCCCCTTTTGACATCAATCAAAAAGTAGGGGTTTTTTATCAATCCACAGCACTAAGGCAAGCGTTAGACAAATTGAGAAAGTAAGCAGCAAACTATATAAGCAAATGCCAAAACATGAATCCAGAAAGGCAAGCAATAAACATCATAGACCATATGATATAGGGAATAAACGATAGAAACTTAAATAGATCATAATAAAGAAAGCATAATCCAAGTGTTGTTGTACCCCCGCTGGTACGCAAAAGACAAAGAAAGATTGTTTAGAGAATAAAACTACAAACAGTGAGGCCAACAAACTATTAAAATTCTTACAGTCAGAAGAAGGGATCAGGCAGCAGGCTCTTCATCAACATATTCCGTCTGCACTTCCACCGTATCAAGCTTGGCTCCGAGACGTGATTCCATCTGGGAAAGCTGATCGGCAAGGGAGGTAAGTGAGACACGGACTTCACTTTGAAAAGCACAAAAGAGGGACTGCAGATTATCAAGCTTTGTAAGGAGAGGGTCAATTGGTGTAGGTGGAAAAGGTGAAGGTGCCCTATCAAAACCCAGTGTGATTAGGTGATGGAATGGGTGAGGGAATATGCAGTGGTGATGTATGGATGGGTGAGAGTGGTGGTGATGCTGGTTTAGGTGAGGTATGAGCATGTATAGGCTCAACTGAAGGTGAAGAAGCAGCAATGTCATTCAAGTTAGCAAATCGTTTGGAGGCTAGCCTTCGACTTTTTCTAGGATTTTCATGGAAAGGTTTGCCAACCTCCTCCTCATCTAAATTTTCACTGGATGCTTCCCCCTCCAGTTCATCTTTTTCCTCCCCCTTAGAACCTTCCCCCTCAATTGGTGCTTGTACCTCTTCCTCACTCACTTCTGCCTCATTTGGAATGGCAGAAGGAATAGTGTCTTGATCTCCTTTTTCTTCTTCTTTCCCTTCCTCTTCTTCTTCTTTTTCTTTTTCTCCCTCTTTCTCCTCTTCTTCAATTTCTTTTTCAACCTCCTCCTTCTCCTTATCAGAATTTATTTCAGCAATTTCAATGAGGTCCTCCAAAATTCCTTTTTCATTTACATGTAAATGTAAATTTTTAAGACACTTTGCGCCTATTTGATTATTGGCGCTCATAGGAAAGTGAAGGCCCTCCAAAGGTACACCAAACTTCTTAAAAATACTGGTCAACAAACCTCCATACCCAACCATGAGACCTTTTTCAATGCATTCAGACATGTGTGAAATCATCAACGACGGAAAATTTATTTTGATATGATTAGCCATGCAATAAACTAATGTGGCGTTTGGATAGCAAAAAGGGAGGAAGAAGATTTGGAGGGAAGGGATTTGGAGGGATTAAGTCCCTTCATTTTTGTTAACAACCAAATCTCTCCATAAGAGGAAAGATTTGGAAAGAAAATGAAATTCTTTTCTTTCCCCTTCTCTTCCTTCGTATACAAACATTAAGTATTTTCATTCTTTTCCTTCCCCTTCCTTTCCTTTTTTATCTCTCCTAATTTGCTATCCAAACATAGTGTTAATGTTAGAATGCATCATGAAAAAATTATCATAAATTCTACTAAAGCAATAGAAAAATGTGACAAGTGTCACAATTTTAAGAGTTATTTTCGCACCTAATTCTACTTAAGTTATTTTAGGTAGTTTTTAGATTTAATCTTATTCCATTGATTTGCTTAATTACGTTAAGCCATATTGGATTTTGGCTCATATGTTTTTCCATTAATGCTTCTTTTCTCTTCTAAAACAATTTTTAATGTCCAAATTTTTTCTCATATGTTTTTCCAAAAATTCTTATGATTATGTGCTTAGCGCGGGTATGTACCTAGTATATTATGAAAATACTACAAATAGTATAGGAAAACAATAAAATGTAAAATTCCATGTGGTAACCCTAAGATTTTTGTGTTTTTGACGTGATAACCAAAATTTTTAAAAAATCCATGTGGTAACCCAATAATACACCGTGACCTGTTCACATACTAAACGTTAGCAAACGTTAATTTTGAAGCTTTAAGGCTGTTGTATGACTATTTATTTGACTCACCATTTCAAATGCCATCAGTTTCAACCTTTTCCCCCAAAATATAGACCATAACTTTACCATCTTTCACCGAAATCATATTTTTTTCCCTAAATCCAATGATTGTAGAGTTAAGAATTATGTTTTTGAGGGAAAGGTTGAAATTAAAGGCATTTGAAAGGATAAGTCGCATAAAGAAGTGTACAACAACCTTAAAGCTTCGAAATTAACGTTTGCTAATGTTTTATATGCAAAAAGATCACTATAGAAAAATTTGGTAAAACTCAGGGTTACCGCAGGTGGAATTTGCCAAATAAAATTTTAGCTATTTTCAAAAATAAAAAGAGAATATTAGTTATCTTGAGACAAATTTAAAAGGAAATTCTATCAAATATTTACAAGTATATGGGAAATATATTGTTTACATTGCCTTGTTTGGATTGAGGGATATGGAAGGAAAAGAAAAGAAAGGATTTTAAGGGATGAGGAATCTCTTGTTTGGATAGCAAACAGGGAGGAAGAGGATTTGGAGGGAAGGGATTTGGAGGGATTAAGTCCCTTCATTTTGTTAACAACCAAATCTCTCCATAAGAGGAAAGATTTGGAAGGAAAATGAAATTCTCTTCTTTCCCCTTCTCTTCCTTCCTATACAAACAATGGAGTATTTTCTTTCTTTTCCTTCCCCTTCCTTTTCTTTTTTATCTCTCCTAATTTGTTATCCAAACATATGTTAATGTTAGAATGCATCATGGAAAAATTATCATAAATTCTACTAAAGCAATAGAAGAATGTGACCAGTGTCACAATTTTAAGAGTTATTTTCCCACCTAATTCTACTTAAGTTATTTTAGGTAGTTTTTAGATTTAATCTTATTCCATTGATTTGCGTAATTACGTTAAGCCATATTTGATTTTGGCTCATATATTTTTCCATTAATGCTTCTTTTCTCTTCTACAACAATTTTTAATGTCCAATTTTTTTCTCATATGTTTTTCCAAAAATTCTTATGATTATGTGCTTAGCGCGGGTATGTACCTAGTATATTATGAAAATACTACAAATAGTATAGGAAAACAATAAAATGTAAATTTCCATGTGGTAACCCTAAGATTTTAGTGTTTTTCACGTGATAACCAAAATTTTTAAAAAATCCATTTGGTAACCAATACTACACCGTGACCTGTTCACATACTAAACGTTAGCAAACGTTAATTTTGAAGCTTTAAGACTGTTGTATGACTATTTATTTGACCCACCGTTTCAAATGCCATCAGTTTCAACCTTTTCCCTCAAAATATAGACCATAACTTTACCATATTTCACCGAAATCATATTTTTTTCCCCTAAATCCAATGAATGTAGAGTTAAGAATTATGTTTTTGAGGGAAAGGTTGAAATTCAAGGCATTTGAAAGGATAAGTCGCATAAAGAAGTGTACAACAACCTTAAAGCTTCGAAATTAACGTTTGCTAATGTTTTATCTGCAAAAAGATCACTATAGAAAAATTTGGTAAAACTCAGGGTTACCGCAGGTGGAATTTGCCAAATAAAATTTTAGCTATTTTGAAAAATAAAAAGAGAATATTAGTTCTCTTGAGACAAATTTAAAAGGAAATTCTATCAAATATTTACAAGTATATGGGAAATATATTGTGTACATTGCCTTGTTTGGATTGAGGGATATGGAAGGAAAAGAAAAGAAAGGATTTTGAGGGATGGGGAATCTCTTGTTTGGATAGCAAAAGGGAGGAAGAGGATTTGGAGGTAAGGGATTTGGAGGGATTAAGTCCCTTCATTTTGTTAACAACCAAATCTCTCCATAAGAGGAAAGATTTGGAAGGAAAATAAATTCTTTTCTTTCCCCTTCTCTTCTTTCCTATACAAACAATGGAGTATTTTCATTCTTTTCCTTCCCCTTCCTTTCCTTTTTTTTTCTCTCCTAATTTGCTATCTAAACATAGTGTTAATGTTAGAATGCATCATGGACAAATTATCATAAATTCTACTAAAGCAATAGAAGAATGTGACAAGTGTCACAATTTTAAGAGTTATTTTCCCACCTAATTCTACTTAAGTTATTTTAGGTAGTTTTTAAATTTAATCTTATTCCATTCATTTGCTTAATTACGTTAAGCCATATTTGATTTTGGCTCATATGTTTTTCCATTAATGCTTCTTTTCTCTTCTACAACAATTTTTATTGTCCAATTTTTTTCTCATATGTTTTTCCAAAAATTCTTATGATTATGTACTTAGCACGGGTTTGTACCTAGTATATTATGAAAATACTACAAATAGTAACAATAAAATGTAAAATTCCATGTGGTAACCCTAAGATTTTTGTGTTTTCCACGTGATAACCAAAATTTTTAAAAAATCCATGTGGTAACCAATACTACACCGTGACCTGTTCACATACTAAACGTTAGCAAACGTTAATTTTGAAGCTTTAAGACTGTTGTATGACTATTTATTTGACTCACCATTTCAAATGCCATCAGTTCCAACCTTTTCCTCCAAAATATAGACCATAACTTTACCATCTTTCATCGGAATTATATTTTTTTCCCTAAATCCAATGATTATAGAGTTAAGATTTATGTTTTTGAAGGAAAGGTTGAAATTAAAGGCATTTGAAAGGATAAGTCGCATAAAGAAGTGTACAACAACCTTAAAGCTTCGAAATTAACGTTTGCTAATGTTTTATTTGCAAAAAGATCACTATAGAAAAATTTGGTAAAACTCAGGGTTACCGCAGGTGAAATTTGCCAAATAAAATTTAACTATTTTGAAAAATAAAAAAAGAATATTAGTTATCTTGAGACAAATTTTAAAGGAAATTCTATTAAATATTTACAAGTATATGGGAAATATATTGTGTACATTGCTTTGTTTGGATTGAGGGATATGGAAGGAAAAGAAAAGAAATGATTTTAAGGGATGGGAAATCTCTTGTTTGGATAGCAAAAAGGGAGGAAGAGGATTTGGAGGGAAGAGATTTGGAGGGATTAAGTCCTTTCTTTTTGTTAACAACCAAATCTCTTCATAAAAGGAAAAATTTGAAAGGAAAATGAAATTCTTTTCTTTCCCCTTTTTCTTCCTTCCTATACAAATAATGAAGTATTTTCATTCGTTTCCTTCCCCTTCCTTTTCTTTTTTTTTCTCTTAATTTGCTATCCAAACATAGTGTTAATGTTAGAATGCATCATGGACAAATTAGATCTCATTATAAGAGAGTTGACCTGAATTTTTACTCCCACTTGTTTGACATTTGAAAAATCCTGAAAAGAAGGGGTAATTAACCATTTTGGGCATGCATATTGCATACCCAATAACGAAGACTAAGCTCTAAAATAGGAGTATAACAACAAAATTTGGAACGTGCTTCTCATCTTCCCACATTAACCCTTCTATAATTCCATTTTTCTCTTATCATTTCTTCTTAAACTGCAACTTCCTATCATTTTTTATCATCTTATGAGGTACGATTCTTCTCAAATTCAATCAAGTTGACCTTTTCAATTACTGGGTAATTTCCTAATTTAATGTTTGATTTGATCTTGCTTTTGAATATTCTCATCTAATCAATTCCTGTTATTTTGTTATAACTAATCTGATTCTTGTTGATTTTTGAAATTATGGTGTAAACGTTTTGTGAAATCTTTCCTAGTTTTTACAATGGCTGTATTTTATTTTGATTTTTGATGTATTTACATTAATTTATTCGTAGTTTTAATCTTTTTTTATTGGGTTTTGTTTGTTAAGTTAAATTGGATGATCTTTGTATGAATGGAGAACTAAGTTCATTTGGTGCAAAATTTAATTGATCTTAGGATGATTTTAGGATGATCTTTGTATGATTAGAAATTTAATTGATGACCCTAATTTGGGTAGTTTTGATGTATTGACATTAGTTGAATTGATGACAATAATAAGGGTTGATCAGAGATTGTTGTTTCTGCGTACATTCGACTTCCTAAACCCCTCTTGAGTGGGACCCACTAAGGCGATAAAGACATTGGTTTAATGGAATGTTGTTTGATGAATTCCAATTGAACATAAATTGGTCAAATGTTGCGAGCTTTCAAAACCGGAGGAAGTATTATCAATGAGTACTAGAGAGTGATATTGTTGATTTGATAACCCTCTCTTTCAAGGGAGATGGTTATGAGAAGTAAGTAAGTTTGAGGGAAAATGTATCGTTGCTTACGCCAAGGCATTCATGTAGATACCGTTGATTTCATCACCTTTTCAATCAAGAGTTCAAATGTTAGTGTTGCTAAATGATCAATGATTGTTTATTATTTCTGTTGAAATTTCTCTTTATTACCCACATGTGAGTTGTCCCATGTCGGAGAAAGAGAATAGTATACATCATTTTACAAATATTGAGAAGTAACTTCTTAACTACCAATTGACTTTTATAGTGACTTCCTTTGGGTTTGTATGTGGGGGTTACGCTCATTTTTAAATTCTAACGGTATATTTGAATGATGGATTTTGGAAAGGATATGTCATCAATTGAAGGATTTATTTTTCCATACAATTAGGTTGTGACTTAAATTTTGGGGAGGAGAGTTTGAAATAGGATGATCCTATGCTAGTACTATAATCATTTCAGTTCGGCATTGCTCAATGTACTTTGTAAAATGAATGATTTGTTAATATAATCGTCGATTCTGCATTGCTATCTAACATTTTGTTTGTATGATATTCTGAAAATTACTTTTCTTTCAAATAAGATCAATGTCGATCCTCCTTATGAGTTGTTTCTTATAGTTTTTATTTTAGAAATAGTCATTCTACTTCAATTTCATTTGTTTTTATTGTTATGTTTCGTATGGTTTCAGGAACGTGTTGGGGAACTATACAGCAAGGTTATCTAGAATACGAGAAACACTGTGATAAATGGCAGTTGGTTCCTTAAGACATCAGTATAAGGGGAAATTCAATATGTCTTCTTTTCGAGTATCTTGTAGAACAATATTAGATCATCCGTTTCTTGTCGTCTTGCTGTTATCTTTGATATGTTTGCACCGGTATTTCCCTTTCATATTTTATCTATTGATTACTGCTTCGCCTGTCTTTATTTGTACTGCTATTTTGCTGGGAACGTTGTTGATCTATGGACGACCAAATGAAAACAATGTAAAATGGCACGGAGAGCATAATAATAGATCTGTGAGTCTAAGAACAGGGGTAGAGAATCATGCATATTCTACTGATAGAGAAGGGATATTTTCTAAGGATATTTTTTCTGAGGTCCGAAAAGACATTGTCGGGAAAGGCATGAGATCAACGCCGGAGATGTTGGGGTCGGAAACTAGAGTTAATGGCAAATTGGGCGATGAAGTTAAATGGGAATTTTCCAATTTAGAGTTAAACAAGGGAACAACATTCCGGGGGGAAATGGTCAAGAAGGATTATGGTTTTGCGGACTTTGAAAAAGCAAATTTTCTAATGCGCGCGGATCATGATTATGATAAAACGAACAAGGTACATCATGATGATGGTGCTCCTGATCCATTAGAAACTTCTATTGGGATACAAAAGGATGAAGACGGTGTTGTGAATCATGGTCTATCAGATTGTGAGTCAGATGGCGCGGATAAGTCTTCTTTTGATGCTTTAGTTGCAGGTGTTATTCCGGCTGCTCAGGAAACTCACCCACTTCTAGACACTGATGATCCGTTGCATCTTGACGCACCTCAAGATGACAACTTTAAGTTTGAGTTGCAATCTCTTGATTCAAACCAAAGTAGTGAGGAATCAGGCGAGGATGAACATGATGATGATGATCATGGTGAGGGAGATGACATTTTAAAAGCTAAAGATAGAGGCGATAATTTTACTAATGCATGGATGGAATTGGAGAAGAGTCAACATTTGGAAAGCCTTATTACTAGATCAAATGATGAGGGAGAAGAAGATGGCGAAATCGACGAGGATGAAGGTATTGAAGATGAAATTGATGATGATGATGATGAAGATGATGAAGAGGAAAACACGAATTTGGAAAATATTGCTAGTAAACACGTTACAATGTGGACAGAAGAGGATGAGAAAAATCTACGCCTTGTGGGAAATTCCGAGCTAGAAAGAGATTTACGTTTGGAGAATCTTCTAGCAAGGAGAAGGGCAAAAAGGAACTTTTCAATGATTTCCGAGAGGAATTTGATCGACTTGGATCGCCCTATTCATAGTCCTTTTCAAGTCGCACCAATTTCAACCACGAGAATTAACCCTTTTGACAGTCCTCATGATGCAAATCAGCAGCACTTCAGTAGCGTTCCGTCTATTCCTGGGTCTGCTCCTTCTGTGCATCTGCCAAGAAAAAACCCTTTTGATTCTCCATGTACTTCTCCAAAAGGTATACAAAATCTCACCGAAGATATTCTTAAAGAGAAACCGTTGAAAAGGAACTCGAACAACGCAGATGCTTTCCATGAAAATGAAAGTTCAAGCACCGAATATAGTTTCACGGGCAACATTTTGAAACCGGACTTTGTAAAATTGAACCGTAAGGATCCTGTATTTCGTCGGTATGAAAGTTTCAGCACCGGATATAGTTCGACAGGAAATCACTCCAGGCAGGCCAATTTCATAGAAACAGATCGAAGAGATGCATTACTCCGCAGACATGAAACTTTTAATACAAGATCAGGATTTCACAACAATTTTAGTCCACCAGAGAAGCTATCGTCTATAAAAATGAAACCCGTTTTCGTTCCAGAACAAGTGATCGGAAATCAGGGAATTAGACATCCTTCTCCAGGAAGAGATTCAAGCCATGGCAGCGCTAGCGACAGTGAATCAAGCCATGACAGCGAGTCCACAGTAAGCACTTCCGACTCAAATAATCAGAATATAAAAACGGAAGAAGATGCAGAACCACAGTTTGAGGAACACCAAGCTAAGGATGATATTGCCGAAGGCGACCATGCTTCTAGCAATTATGAAGACATGAGTTATTCGTCTGAGGGGATAAATTCTGAAGATAAAGATGTCGAAGACGAGTTTGTAGATAGTTTAGAAGCAAATGCCGAACTAAATGACCAAATTTATCAGAAAGCAGAAGCCGAGTACCATGATAATACTGCACCGAGCAGCAGTTCAGTTGCATCAGAAGCGAGTCACAGTTCAGAGATAGTCGAGGAGGCTGCGCTTTCTCCTAAAGCTTCTTCAACGGTATCTGATGCGATCACAGAGCCACCAATTTTTGATACAAGCCCTTCCGGTGCTGACAAAATTACACCCTTTACTCCTTCGCTTAATCAAGAAGTTTGATTACAATTACAATTTACTAGTAGAATAGTTCTAATAATTATTTCTTAGATAGAGAGATCATACTTCATACAAATGTGATGATACAGTATTTTTTAAAAGATGGTAGAATGTCATTTTGGTGATTTTTCCTTTCCTTTTCTTATGCTTCACAATTGGATTAGGTTATTAAAATTCCGATTCTGATCTATGATTGTATGACTATACGATTGAAAAACAGGCGAGCGATCCTGATTCTATTATCCTTGATTTGGTTGGTATATTATCTTTACAGAGATAGTTTTACCATATCCAATGATTTTATTTGATAGGGTTTTCATGCACATAATTTTTTTCTCAGAATTAGGTCTACAAATCCAGTACATTGGTCATACAAACATCTACATTCTTATGCTTTTACCTTTTGATTTTTCTTTTTTTTGTAGTACAATGTGGTGATGATCAAATAACTGAAGTAATTTGCTCTGAATCTCCATGAAATTTATTTAGTAGATGACTCCATTAAATTAGTGCCTTGAACTAAGCGGTAGTGATGGCCACAGTCCGGGTTGGGGCGGTTTCGTTCCGGTTCCGGACGGTTCCAAACGGTTCCTTTGCGGTTCATGAGGCGGTTCCGGCGGTTCCAATTCCTGGGTCGGGTGGGTCGGACCATCGGTTCCATTCTTATTTTTTGTTTAATTTTAATATAAAAATACTGTAATAATGCGGACGTACCTTCGTCGATTACTTGATTATTAGCGAAATTCAATGCTTGTCATCGTTATTAAAATATTTACTAAAAAGAAGGAAAAAAATAAATTAATAAGAAACGATAAAGATGATTAATAAAAAAAAGGAAGAGAATGGACTTGAACCTAGTATCTCGAAGGAATACTAAGCTGCCTACGTATCCCGAAGGAATCAAAGCCCACGTAGTTCTTTGTCATACCTTCTATTTTTAGTTGTTGAATGTTGATTGGCCGTGGTCCGGTATTCATGATCCTATTCATCATCGTCATATGGTTGGTTAGATGCTTCCACCGACTCTCCTCCCGACGATGATGCAGATGTATCCATCATCATCCATGGATCATCGTCGTCTTGATCATCATCGTTCTTGAGTCCTTGTGTTCGGACATCCGCTTGATCCCAATCTTTCTTGCAAACACATATTTGAATAGTATGTGGAGCAAAATGAGATCTCTTTTCGTCTAAAATTCTTCTACAGTTCTACCTACACTAAAAGCAGATTCCGACGCAATAGTAGAAGCAGGAATTGCAAGGATATCCTTTGCAATTCTGATAATATGGACAATTTTAATGATTTTTCTTTCCACCATTGTAAAATAT
>CM025922.1:6885332-6892424 GCA_000753965.2 Amaranthus hypochondriacus | reverse complement strand
ACAAGGAGTTAATGGCAAAGTTCAACACAATGCGCACTTTTGCCGAGGCATTGAGGACAGCTGACCCTCAGCCACCTTTGCCCAAGCCCCCGACAGAAAGTGTCGGCGTTTATAATTTACCTTCGTATAATAAATGAAATTATAACATTGTATCTTTTTGGATTCTACCACTGGGCTCAAAGACGCACCGAGCCATGACGAGGCTCGGGTGTTGTTGGAGAAGAAGAAGCAAATTCCTCCTCCTGAGGACTTAGTAAGCCAAGTTGGGCCAGCTAACAAGAAGAGGAAGAGGTTGAAGACCGCTTCCAAGGCAAAGATAGTTGGACCAACACCGGATAACCCGGTTGTTGTAGAAGACGAAGATGATGAGGCGTCCTCAGAGTCGCTGGAACAAATGGTTGATGTCGTCCCCCTACGGACAAGGTGTTCTGGCTTAACCATTAGGGAGCCCAAGGCAGGTGTACCGGGTCCCTCTAATAAAAAGGCCTTCTCGGACAAAGGGAAGCAGGTCCTCGGGGAGGAAGAGCAGGTTTACACCAGGATCGTGAACAATCATAAGTCTAATGTTCCTTTTGTAAGCTTAGGCTCTTCTAAGGTTTCGGGCCGTTTTAACAGAGACTTTTTAAATTCCATGGACCCTGCTGAAAGGTTGTAGAAAGCGAAATCTGGGATGGCTGAGGTACGATGAAATGTTCTTTGAGTTATCTTTACTTAACACATCCTGATTCCATGTTGTTTTCATCATAGGGGCTTATAAGGATGATCTTTGAGACTTTGAAGATTCAACAGAACGAAGTCGACAAAGAGACCATCCAATCCCTCTACAACCTTTGCTACGATCAAAGGAAAATTGGAGAACATCGCCGCTGTAGCTATGACCATTGCTACGGATGTAGCGGATGTTTTAAATGCATATGACAAGGTCTCCTCCAAAAGAAAATATCTATCCGAGTTTGTGGGGCAGGAGCAGGAAAAGGCTAAGAAGCTGATGGACGCGGCCACGTTTTACAAGCTGAAATCGGAAAGATGTGGCCGGATAGCAAAGGATTGGTTATCTTCTGCTAAAGGTGGAGCTTTCATGGCTAAACTTTCCGGGAGATGATCAACAATGGCCTCCAGCTTGAGGCCGAGGCTTATCATTTGGCTGCCTTGGAACTCGGTGTTGACCCAGAAAAGTTGGCATCATTGGCCAAGTTCAAGAGGAATGAAGTGTTATCCAATTTGTCATTGATCTTTGATAAAGAGTTTGAAGCTTTGAATGATGCGAATTGGGACGCGGATGAGCTAAAGACATGGCTCCAGAAGGTCAACCCTAAGTTCGAGGAGCGTATGGCCAAGACAAATATGGAGTTGCTATCCTTCGAAGACGCGAACGTACCTGATGTCTCCAAAAGATCAACTTTTTCGCCACTTGAGCACAAATGCATGGATCTTTCCGGGAACTTGTTGTCTGAGAAGGAAGCTTTCCATGAACTTGCCTCCGAGCTTGAAGCCAAGGAACCTTTGACCTTTGATGTTGAAAAGTTTCTACGCTCTGCCCCTTTTTTGCCCCAGCCACGATCTTCTCCAGTCTCGGCCGCCAAAGAGCAAGCGAATTAGTTTTCTTTTTCCATTATTCATGGGCCTAAGTGCCTTGTAATTAAAGGGACAAACATTAAGATAATGTCGGTCCATAGACCTTGTAAATAATATTTGGAGATGTATCAAATATCTCGGATGTTTAAACGATGTTTACATTGGTTCTGTTTAGCTCTTTAGGAGATACTTTGACTCATGAGAAAGCGGCCTTAATAAGGGGTTCAACTTATAGAAGTCTCAGACCACCAATCCTTTAAAACAAAATACTTAGGCTCATGAGAAAATAGATTCTCAAAGAAGCCCTAACAGGGGGTCTGACTTATAGAAGTCTCGTACCACCAATCCTTTGTAACAAAATACTTACGCTCATGATAATATAAACTCTCAAACAAGCCCTAATAGAGGATCCAACTTATAGAAGTCTCGGACCACGCATTATTTGTACCAACTCCTTGCAATACATGATATCGTGATTAGCTAACATTATAATACAATACTTAAAAATAGATAAATATAGATTCAATCGACATAGATTTTGAATCAAACAGAACTTAGGTTCAATAAAAGCAAATTGGAAATAACGGAACATAGGTTCTAACAAAATGAAACAGCGAACATAAATAGTGAACAAAGGTTACGCATAAAACATAAAACAAAACAGTGAACATAGGTTCCTCATATTGGCCCCTTGCAAGGGGTGATTCAAATGTAAAACTTCTTCAGATGATCTTCATTCCAGGGTCTTTTTAGGATTTTTCCCTCAGAGTCTTCAAGTTCGTATGTGCCAGGTTTTATAACACAGATAGTTTTGAATGGTTTGTCCCAATTGGCGCCTAGCTTGCCCTTATTAGTGACTTTGCTTGTTGCTTATACTTTTCTAAGAACATAAACATTGAATTGCAGTTGTTTTGTTTTGACCATCTTGTTGAATTGGCGAGTCATCTTTTGCTTTTGTGATAAGTAACGCAGGAGGGCATTTCCTCGTGTCTTTGGAAGAAGGTCAAGGTTGACCCTCTTCTCTGCATCGTTTTCTTCATGTGAGTAATAAGCAATCCTAGTGGAGGGAATGCCTATTTCAACCGGTAACATAGCCTCGGAGCCATACACCAGACAAAAAGGTGTATATCCCGTTGAATCTTTGATGGTAGTGCGCATTGCCCATAGAATACCTGGTAGTTCCTCATCCCAAGTGCCCTTAGCCCCTTATACTTTCTTTATGATGGCAGAAAGATTTGTTTGTTTGCGGATTCAACTTGGCCATTTGTTTGGGGCCTAGACACTAAACTGAATCTTATTTGGATTTTGAATGTATCACAGTACTCAATTGTGTTTTTGCTTATGAATTTTCGGCCATTATTAGTTGTAATTACTCGAGGAATGCTATATCTCGTCATAACATTGCGCCAAATAAATTGACATACCTGACTGTTAGTGATTGTACTTAATGGCTCAACTTCCACATATTATGAGAAATAATCGACAACTACAATGATGAATTTCCTTTCACCTTTTGCTGGAGGGAAGGGTCCTAGGAGGTCAAGTCCCCATTTATCAAATGGTAGCACAACTTGTACGATGGAAAGGTAGTTTGAAGGTTTCCTTGGACTTTTTGTAAAGTATTGGTTGAAGAGATGAAAAATTATGCCAGCTCCACTAGAAGCCTTGGTTGAGGAGCCATCCACATATAGCTTCCACTACTGGTTTGAGTTTGCTGAAGTGGTTCCTGTTGTTTCTACTATAAAGTCGGCTAGGGCTTGGGCTTTGATTCCTTTTGGCGGCTCGATTTCAATGCCAAAGTCTGCTAACTGGTTAGCCCAATCTGCAATTCTGGAGGATTGATTCTTCCCTTCTAAGATCTTCTTTAAAGGTTAGCTTGCTCATATTCGGATCTGGTCTGACTGGAAGTAGGGTTTTAATTTCCGACTAGCTATAACCACATGTGACTTTTTCAATTTCACTATAATTGGCCTTTGATCCACGGTAGGTATGACTGATGTAGTAAATAGGGAACTATTTTCCTTCCCTTTCAGCGACTAGTACGACACTCAAGGAATACTCAGATATGGAAACATAGAGGAATTGCACATCACCAGACATCGAAGACACCAGTTTTGGAAGATTGGCTAAATACTTCTTAAGCTCTTGGAAGGCCGCTTTGGCTTCTTCATTCCATTTGATAGTTTGTTTCTTGAGGATTCTGAAAAAGGGGGAGCATTTGTCCGCAGAGTTGGACATGAACATTCCTAGTGCTGCTACGCATCCCGTCAATTTTTGCACTTCTTTGACGGACTTTGGTGATTGCATGTCAAGGATGGCATGTATTTTTTCCGGATTGGCCTTTATTCTCCTTTCATCGATCAGGAATCCCAAACATTTACCCCCAGACCCCAAAAACACATTTTTCTTGATTGAGGCGCATGACGTAGGTCCTCAGAGTGGTGAATGTCTCTCAGAGGTCTGCAACATGATCCTCGACTTCTTTGTTCTTTATAATCATGTCGTCCACATAAACTTCTAGATTTCCTCCTATTTGGGCATGGAACATGATCGGGACTTTTACGTCTTTCAAATGTAATACCGCAAGTGCACGGTGTAGCTTAGTACGACGGCAAGTACGAGTTGAATCCACAGGGAGTGGTATTAAGTCAATAGCTTCTCAATCAATTAGTGAGTTCAAAAATGTATAAAATGGTGTTTGGAGGTATAATTAATTAAAGCAAGCAATTAAAAAGAATGGAATGAAAAGTGAAACATAAAAGCAATTAAGAACACAATGAACTAAGGCAAATATAAAGTAATCAATTAGCTAAATAGGCATAGGCTAGGCTTTTTCACCAAGGTATTATTTACTGACTTCAACCTAAGGTCATGGTTATGGGTTGTTGTGAGGAAGAATGTATCTTAAATACCAATGTTCACTGTCGAGCAACAATAGCTTCCTAAAACATACTCAACTACCTATTCTCATGGAGCTAAGTATAGATTAAGACATGGGGCACACATTCATTATTTCCAATCAAAACATCTACCTATTTTCATGGAGATGATTCAACTTTTAAGCATAGATTATTGTTAAAAATTGACTCTCGCCCTCAATTCAACGACACTAAACAAGATAGAAAAACCTATGATAAACCATAAATAACACAACAAAGCCTAAGGTAAAGAAAGCAATTCAAACTACATACATGGTGAACATGCCTAGCCTAAGCCAAAACAAACTACTCACTCATACTCATATTGAAGTTATAGATTGCAAACAAGCTAATAAACATGGATAAATAAATTAAACTAAAGTATTCTAACAAGATGAGTACAATAAGTTCAAGAACAACAAGCATGAACATATGAAACCAAAGGCAAACAATCACTAAATAACATGAATTGAAATCAATAAAAGTAAGAATAAATGTTACTCTTTGATGAAAAAGATGAATTGATGATTTAAGGCAATACCTTCCAAAAGCTTCAATAAAGATACACCAATGGTTGAAGAATTCAAATTGCAAAATGTTACACTAAACGGTGAAATTAAGATTGTAATTGAAATTGCAAGTGCAAGTGTTTGATTGAATTGAAAGTGAAATTATACTAAATACTAACTCTCTATTGAAATGAAAGCAAAGCAAATAAAGAATACATAGAAATTACTCTAAAATGAAAGGTTAAATCTGAGATGCCTTTAGCTTGATAAAACTCATTTTTACCTTATATATAGGCATAATATTTATTGATTATTCCTTGGTTTTTCGTGCATTCCCATTGTTTTTGGTTTGTTTTACGCCCTTTTTTAGGGTATCATGTTTGTTGCTTGTTTTTGTAGATTAATCATCTATTTTCGAGCTTTAAAGCATGTTAGAAGGATGCCCCCAAATTTCCCGAACTCTTAGAGGAGGCATGAACCAAAACCGAGAAATAAATGATGCCAAGAGCTGAAAAAGAGTCCAACCCATGCAAAAATATCAAAAGTTGGGTTCGTTAGCTTCGAATCGTCTGGTAAAACGTCGAAATCGGAGTTATAATGAATGAGATAGAGCATTTCCAAAATGGTATGCCGAAAAAGTAGGAGATCGATCGATTGAACTCTTTGAATTGACCAATCGATCTTATAATCAAAAAGCTCCATAATGTTGCTAGAAAGTCAAGGAGGATCGACCGATCGATCTATGTAGATCAATTGATCGATCTCATTTTGGGTGATGTTCCAGAATGTGCAAAAAATTAACATAAGATATCGACCGATCCATCGGAATTCGTGAAGCACATCTCCACGCGTGCAGCAAACAAAACAACAAAACACACCAAGGCACAACAAAAATGATACCATAGGGCCTCGAACCTGCGACCTACTATACGCAAGCACAACTCCTCTGACCAGCTGAGACAACTTTCTGTATGTGCTATCACTCAGCACCAACTTTATTTAATCATTCACCTGCTAGGCCCAATTTCGAAAACTCTACTCTTAAAAATAGACAGCGAGCAAGAAGGCAATAGTTTTTTCTTATTTTTTTCTCTTCTCGCATTTTTATTTCTAAAAAACCCTAACTTTTGTTTTCTTAATTTTTCTGAGGATTTAGGGTGTGTTTGGATTGAAGGATATGGAGGGAAAGGAAGGGGAGGGATTTGGAGGGAGGAGGTATCCCTTGTTTGGATAACAAATTTGGAGGGAAGGGATTTGGAGGGGAGGGATTTGAAAGGAAAATTTAAACAAATTTTATTAAGAAGATAATCTCTCCTAAAGAGGAAAGATTTGGAAGGAAAACACTTTCCTTCCTTTTCCCTTCCCTTCCCTTCTAAACAAACAAAATACACTTTCCCTCCTTATCCCTCCCTTTCCTTTCCTTCCCCTTCCCTTCCTTTCTTTTCTCTCCTAATTTGCTATCTAAACATAGTGTTAGTTTAATTTCTTTCATCAACATTTTTTTTATGGTTTAGTTTAGTTGGATATTATTATTTTCATCTTTTGTTGATATTTATTTAAAGTCTCAAGCCATTTTCATGGAGCATGGGTGATGGAGTTTTTTGGGTTCTTGTTACTTGTTTTTGAATCCTTCCTAAATTTCATGGGTAATTTCTAATCTCATTTATCTTTAGTATTTTATTGTCTATTTATTAAATTTATTTAGTTTATGATATTTTCTCAATTGCTCTTAATTATTTTTTTGTCTTGTTCATTTTTATTTTTGATGTTTGAATGCTAAGAATACATGATGTTTATGGTTTTGATGATTATGATTATAATTAGTGAGTAGTTTTTTAGGGTTAGGTTTAACTCAATCTTTGTGATGACTTAATGATGATGAGACTCTAGTTGATTTTGGGTTGATTAAAGGCTTAGATGAGGGGTTATTCCACCCATTGCGTAAAGATTCTTATGATTGCTTTCAGTATACCAACAAGGGTTGGATTTTGAGTAATCTAATCTTTAATCAATGGACGGAATCGGGAGTGAGAGATCAATGAGGATTGAACCTTGCATCCACCCTCTTATCTAAGGGCTTTATCCTTCAC
>CM025922.1:6862832-6880332 GCA_000753965.2 Amaranthus hypochondriacus | reverse complement strand
TACAAAAGAAGATATTAACCACCATTTCATTATGTTTCCATCCAATCATGATTCTACCTTTATTACTCCAAGCTAAAATGTGTGAAAAACACCAACCAGGGCATAATCTTTGATACACTAGACCAAGGTTCCAGTACTTCACTTTAGTTTCTAAGAGACTAAATAAGCTAACATGATGATGAGAGAGGAAACAAGCCACCTCAGATTGTTTCTTAGCTGTGGTAAGGCCCCTTACATTCCAAGCAAGAATGTTGTAAAAACACTTAGAGATTATGAATGCAACAAGAGGGGGGGGGGTGAATTGTTGTATTGCTTTTCTTGAGTATTTTTGCCCTGTTTTGCAGAAATTAAATTCTAACAAAATACTAAAGCAAAATGCAAGAATGTAAATTGGAGACAAGAGATTTAACATGGCAACTTTCTAGGCCTTCTTAGAAAGAAACCCACGACCACTTCGGATTTTGAACTTCTCTTATTGTGTTTTAAGTAATTAAAGCAATTACATAAAACTTATTCTCTTCTATTCTCTACTAGGCCTATTCTCTTCTTCTTCTCTTTCTCCTTCTCTTTTCTCTCTTTCGTTCTTTCTCACAATTTCCCCCTTAGACTTCCCCAAGTCTAATTTACAACACTCAAAACCTTTACAAAATAATTCTCTAAGATTGGATACAAACTAAAGATTGCACAAGGAAAATATTTGAGAATTAATTGGCAAATTAAGCATAAGAATATTTTTCCTTTTCTTGAATGACCTCTCTTGATTTTCTTGATTATGGCACACACTTTCAACTATGGCCGGTTATAATATCTCTTTTATAAGAGATAGAACCGTGTAACTCAGCCATGATCCCATTATCTAATGATGTGGGAAGGTGGGTAGGAAGCTTGGAGGTTACTCCAAGTCCACGCTCATTTGGCCAAAAATAGCAAATTCCTATTTTTGTGGAGACAAAATAAGAAGTCTTATTTTAGTTCTCAAGGTAGGTAATTTTATTTGCCAATTAATATACCTGTGCAACATTTAGTTATAGCCGTACAAAATTCTAAAATACTTAGAAAAATATATTTCTCTACTTTCGCTAATTCTTTTCTCAACCGGCTTTACTGGGAACTCTGCACTGTCTCCATCTGAACTTATATCAACCTTGGAACTAGGACAATTTGATTGACTTTTTGTTTGACCTTCAAGATTGACTCATTTGACATTGACACGTACATTGTTCCTTAATCAAGCCTTTAGGTGCCATCGACGATTTTTACAAATCGGATATATGACCTACAAAACAATCTCCATGGTGCGTATGTTTATAAACGTTAAGTCATCATCAAAACTCAATTGGGCCAACAAATTCCCCCTTTTTGATGATGGCAAACTTTATAAACATACTTAATTAAGAATAGAGTAAAATAAATAGAATAGAGCATGTTAGAGATTAAAGCAACTCTAAATAGACTTTAGCAAATCAAATAATTTACCAAGTTTTCATTAATCAAATTTACTCTGTAATTATATTAAAAACATATTATTTAGCGTGTAATAAGCAAAATGTATGTCTTTAAAATAATCATTTTCCAAAAATAATAAACAGAACAACTTAAGTATCAATTCTATACTTATGTGAAATTATCAAGAATTTTCAAAGTTTTCAAAGTTTAGTAATTTTCAAAATGAAACAAAATAAAGAGACAGTAACAAGTATGTAACTATCATATTTAAAATATATCATATTTAAAATTAGAGCATGAAAGGCATCACATAGAGCATATATCACAACATATAAAACATATATCTCAGAGCAAAGGCATTACAAGTTCTTTAAGTTTGTTGCTTTCTTCCCCCTATTGACATCAATCAAAAAGTATGGGATTCATCAAACCACAGCACTAAGGCAAGCATTAGTGAAATTAAGAAAGTAAGCAGCAAACCAATCCAGCAGATGTCAATATATGTTCAAGATATGCAATGCAAAACATCATAGACCATTAGAGATAATCGTTTGAGAAGGAAAGTAGCAGCATAAACGTTCAACAAAAGAAAATTACAACAAAAGTGTTTCCCAGCTGGTACAAACAAAAGAAATTGTTTAATTGTTCGAAAAGACATACGGTGAAGCCAATCAAATTACATAACATGAGAAATTGAGCAGAAGAAGGCATCAAGAGGCAGTCTCCTCATCAACGAACTCTGTCTGCACTTCAACTGTGTCAAGCTTGGCACCAAGACGGGACTCCATCTAGGACAGCTGATCAGTAATGGATGCGAGTGAGACACGGATTTCTTCTTGAAAGGCGTAGAGCTGAGACTGAAAATCAATAAACTTGGAGAGAATAAGATCTAGGGTAGCAGGAGGAACAAGGGATTGTATCAAAACCAGTGGTAGTGTGTGGAGGTGATACTGGTGAGGTGAAAGGTGGTGGTGTAGTGGGTATGGGTGATGGTGGTGGTGATACTGGTTTTGGTGAGGTAGGGACATTGATAGGCTCGTTTGAGGGCTTAGAGGTAGCATTGTCCATCAAACTAGCATGGTGTTTTGAGGCTAGCCTACGACTCTTCCTAGGAGTCAGCACATGCTCCTCATGACTAGGTTTCGCCACTTCCTCCTCTTCTGAACTATCACTGGAATCCTCTTTCTCAAGTTTCACCCTGTCATCTTCTTTTGAAACTTCCCCCCTTAGTACAAACTTTCTCCTCGTCCTCATTCACCTCTGCCTTATCAGTACTGGCAGAGGGAACAACTTCCTGATCCTCTTTCTTTCTTTCTTTCCTCTCCTCTCCTTCCACTTCTTTTTCTCCCTCTTCTTTTTCTTCCTCTTTCTTATCTTCTCCCTCCTTGTCAACATCGGAACTAACTTCTTCCACCTCCTCTATGGCATCCTCTAGAATCCCCTTATCATTCAATTTAAGGTGCAAATTGTTGAGACACTTTGCACCGATTTTGTTATTAGCACTCATTGGGAATTCCAAGCCATCTAGAGGTACCCCCCAAACTTCTTAAAAATATGTGTTAACAAGCCTCCATAACCTACCATGCTGTTCTTTTCAATCCAGTCAACTAAATGAGAAATCATCAAAGATGGAAAATTGATTTTGATGTGGTTAGCCAAACAGTAAATGAGGGTTAGGCGTGCACGAAGGTTTACCTCACTACGCCTTAGAATTGCGTGGCAAGATAAATCTCCTAGCAATGTTGTATAAGAGTTTGTGGAGGGGAGACAAGTAGTTGTGGCTAAAGCGTTTTTTCTCATTAATACCTAAAATTTTTAGAACGGTTTTCTCATTTATACCAGAAAAGACAATTTTTGAACCCACATAGTAAGTGTCAAACCCAACAGCAGGAACCCCAAACCATTCCCCTAACATCAAACTATTGAACTCGATTTTAATATCCTTAACGGTGCTTCAGCATACCCCATTATCAATTGAAACATTTTGAATGAATTCTCTCATAAGATGTGGATAAGTAGAATTGCAAGAAAAATTACACATTAATTCCTCCCACCCCTGATTACTTAGAATTGCATGTATTTGTATGAAAGGATTCAAATCATACCAATATTTTTCCAGCCCAAAACCCACGGACATCTCCTTGATTAACTCCTCAGCACTATTTGGATCCACCTGCTTGATCCTTTTTGCCTGTCTGGATGACGAGCTCCCCTTAGGGTTAGAAAAGGTTCTTTTAGTACCGGCATGCATGGGTTTGGTTGATTTGGGTTTTTGTGATGATTATTGTGGAATGTCGCTTGAAGGTGAGGGATGCATGATTTGCAGAGGTTCTGGTTGAACAAACTATGGGGTTTTACCTTGAATGTTCTTGCTAGATGATGAAGATTTGGGAGTTTTCATGGCTTAAGATGAAAATGACTTTTCTAGTGAAAGATTGAAGGAGAGAGAGAGAGAGAGAAGATGAAATGGGTTGACGGTTTGGGATAATGAAGAGTAGTACTAGTTTTAGGGAGTGATGGGTAGTGTGAGTGATGGATGGGACGTGAGAGAGTGGGTTTTAAATGAGTGAAGGGATGGTTATGTGAAGGGTTTGTACTAGTTCTTGAATCAGTTTCTTGCGTGTGAACATGGTGTGTAACGAAAAGTTTGCGGGTAAATTCGTTGAATAGAGCTATTATTAACGGTTTTTCGAAACACTCCAATGATCCTTCTTCTACTTAATTTATTTTCACCCACCAAATAAAAATAAAATAAAATGCTGGAATTTGTGGAAAAAGAAAAATAAAGAAAATTTTGAAAATAAAATTAAAGAAAAACATATGTCCTCGTTTTTTTTTTTGATATGAGGACATAATCACGTAAAGTATACTTATGCTACTTGGTCTAATTAGTTAAGCATGCAATCAAGAAAACATTCATGGCACATACTTGAGATAGTTGCATACCTAAATCTCGCAATAATTGATTTCTCAATCATGATTGTTGTGGATGATCTAACCCGTCCAATTTTCACGTTGCTTTGAGGAGGCTAGCTAGCATTAAACTTTAGTGAAGCTTGATCATACCTAGCTCCAATCTCATCTTTTCAAATTGTTCCCTAGGAAGTGGTTTACTCATAATATCTGCAACTTGCTCATGAGTACTGACATGTTTAACAATAATGTTTTTATGCTCCACATTATCCTTAAGAAAATGATGTCTAATGTGTATATGCTTAACTCTAGAATGATGCACTGGATCTTTTGACATGCATATGGCACTAGTATTATCACAATAAATAGGAACACACTCAAATTTAATACCAAAGTCTCTTAGCTGTTGTTTTATCCAAAGCATTTGGGAACAGCAGGGTGCTGCTGCCACATATTCAGCTTCAGCAGTGGATAAAGCAACTGTATTTTGTTTCTTGGAACACCAAGATATTAAACATGAGCCAATAATATGTACCATTCCTGAAGTACTCTTTCTATTCACAAGATCTCCTGCATAATCTGCATCACTAAAACCTTTCAAGTCACAGACATCACTTTTTGGGATAAAATAGGGACAAGTCATCTGTTCCCTTTAAATATCCTAGAATTCTCTTTACTGCTGTATGATGTGATTCCTTAGGATTTGATTGAAATCTAGCACACAAACCAACACTGAACAAAATATCGGGTCTACTAGCAGTTAGATATAGTAAAGATCCTATCATACCTCTATACATGATTTGACCGACACTTATACCATTCGCATCTTCATCTAATCTAATGTTAGTGGCCATAGGTGTATGGTTTGTTTTAGCGTTATCTAGTCCATATTTCTTTAGAAGTTCTTTTTATACATTTTTGTTGAAGGATGAAGATACCGTTAGCCGTTTGTTTAATTTGCAAACCAAGGAAGAAATTTAATTTTCCCATCATGCTCATTTCAAAGTCATCACTCATTAGGTCAACAAATTCTTTACACAATAGTTCATTAGTGGCTCCAAAGATAATGTCATCAATATATATTTGAACAACTAAAATATCTGAACCTCTATTCTTAAAGAATAAGGTCTTATCGATTTTACCTCGAATAAATTTATTTTCAATCAAAAATTTAGATAATCTCTCATACCATTATCTAGGAGCTTGTTTGAGCCCATAAAGAGCTTTATCAAGCTTATAGACATGATCTAGAGAGGATGGATTTTCGAAGCCTGGTGGCTGTTCCACAAAGACTTCTTCTAGAAAACCATTTAAGAAAGCACATTTCACATCCATTTGATATAATTTAAAATTCATAAAAGCAACAAATGAAATTAGAATTCTAATAGCCTCTAACCTTGCTACGGGAGCAAATGTTTCTGTATAGTCAATACCTTCCTGTTGGTTGTACCCTTTGACTACCAGTCTTGCCTTGTTCCTTACTATTGTTCCATGCTCATCCAGCTTGTTTCTAAAGACCCATTTTAATCCAATTATTTTTTTCTTTTTATTCTTGGGTTTCGGTTCCAAGTGCCATACTTTATTTCTTTCAAATTCGTTTAGCTCATCTTGCATTGCCACAACCCAATCTGAATCCTTTAATGCTTCTTCGTGATTCTTGGGTTCCAATGTTGAGAGAAATGCAAAGTGTGCACAGAAGCTTCTCATCTGGGATCTTGTTTGTATTCCCTTGCTTAAGTCACTCAAGATCAAGTCAAGTGGATGTGACTTTTGATGTTTCCACGGTTTAGGCACGAAGTCTCTTGTGGAGACTGATGTGGAAGCAGGTTCACTGACTTGATTTTCATTGTGCTCAGCTTCATTTCTTTCATGTTGTACTGCTCTGGGAACACCTGGATCAGGAACATCTGCCTGGTCCTGACTTCGTGCTGTTCCTGTTCCTGATTAGGTTCACCATTTTGCACCTGTTGCTCTTCATTTAGGTTCACCATTTTGTTGTTCCAAGTTAGCAAGACCTATCTTAAAATCACCTGTTTCTTGTTCACTTGTCATTAAATTTGTTTCATCAAAAATAATGTGAACAGATTCTTCAACACACAAAGTTCTCTTATTATAGACTCTATAAGCTTTACTGTGAGATGAGTAGCCAAGAAATACTGCCTCATCACTTCTTTCATCAAATTTACCTATATTTCTTTTTCCATTTACATGCACAAAGCATCGACATCCAAATACACGAAAATATGAAATATTAGGTTTAATGCCTTTAAACAGTTCATAGGGTGTTTTAGAAGTGATTGGCCTAATTAACACACGATTTACAATATAGCATGTAGTATTAACGGCTTCAGCCCAAAAGTTCCTAGGGAGAACACTAGCTATTAACATGGTTCTAGCCATTTCCTCTAATGTTCTATTTTTGAAATTTAAGGGACGGTAGTCCTCTAACTAGGTCTTTAGTTCGGAAAGTATTAAGCAATGAGAAACTAGCATGACCTAGACGTTTATGCCAGAAGAGAGGGCCATCTTCTAATACACTAAGACACGTTAGACTGGTTTTGGGAACAGTGTGGAGGTCCAGAACATAGGTGTTCCCTTTTCTGATTCCTTCCAGAATGGTGTCTCCTGTGTCATTCCTAGAAATAATGCACTTTTCAGAAGTAAAGTTTACAGAGTTACCTTTGTCGCAAAATTGAGAGATACTTAACAAATTATGTTTTAAATTCTCGACTAAAAATACATTGTCAATAGCATTGGAACTTGACCTTCCTAGTTTTCCTTTGGCAATGATTTCGCCTTTCATGTTGTCTCCAAAGGTCACAGTTCCTCCATCATAGGCTTCTAGTGAGAGAAATTTTAAACTATCACCTGTCATGTGCTTGGAATAGCCACTGTCGAGATACCATGAGTTGTTCCCCCTCACTAGAACCTGCAAAACGAACTAATTGTTAAAGGGTGGAACCCAGCCAACCTTGGGTTCTATGTCGATTATGCATGAGTCATATTTCTTAATCCAAATCCTATCGACATATATTTGGTTCGTTTTGTTATGCTGTTCCCTTTTTAAACATTGATATTTCAGGTGCCCGGTTTTGCCACAAAAGGAATAGATCTTACTACTTGGGAGATCGACATAGACTTTTTTCTTTTTATTATATTTATTGTACCCTAGACCTTCATTTCCTTTAGTTTTGGCCTCAAGAATCCATTTGGGAACCTCTTTGATTTTCCCTTTTTCTCTTGAATTTAATTCAAGCTTTAGCTTTTCATTCTCATTTTTAGTGGATTCTAAGTCTAATTTTATCTTCTTAAATTCGGCATTTATATCTTGAATAGGTTTGGTCTTTATTTTTCCTTCTAGCCCTATCAATTTATATTGACTTAATTCAATATTTAACATGATGTTTTCTTGTTTTACTTTTTCCATAATTTCCTTTAACATCACATTTTGATCACGTAATTCAAAGAATCGAGTTTCCACATCAGACCTAAAAGAATTTAGGTAGGATACTAGGTCATTACTGGTTTTAAGGTCTTTTTCTATTTGGAGACAGGTGGCAGTTCGTTTTTCCAGATTATTTTGTGTCTCCAAGATCATTTTGATTAATTCATGTTTATCCAATCTAAATAGGTAATTAGGAAATGAATTCTAGACAATACCTCTTTTCCTTTGGACTTTTCATCATGTGTTGCCATGAGACAAAGATTAGCTGTTTCTTCCTCAGCTGGAGTTTCGGTTTCAGCTTCACTTTCATATCTCCCCATGCAACTATCATTGCTTTTCGAAAGTCAATTTTGTTGAAGTTTCCTTTGTTCGGTTGTCTTTCTGTTTCCCTTGCCTTCCCTTTACCCTTCTCGTTCTTCCATTGAGGGTATTCTTTGATGAAGTGTTCGGTGCTTCCACACTTGTGACATTCGTAGTTGGTTTTGGAATTAGCAGTTCCCCTTTCTTTGTTGTTTCTTTGATTATTGTATCTGTTGTTCCTGAAAAACTTTTTGAATACTAGTTCGTTAGTAATGTTAGTGAACCTAGTGAACATTTCTTGAATACTTTCTCTAGGTTTCATAACAAATCTTTCATATTTTAACATTAGCAAGTCAATCTTGGAACGCTTCACTTCATTGGTTCCTTCATGAGTAACTTCCAGCAGATCCCAAATCTGCTTGTCTGTTTTGCAACCCATAATACGATTGTGTTCATTCGGTCCAAGCCCACAGTGAAGTAATTTGATGGCAAGAGCATTCATCTCCATTTTCTGAAAATCTTCTTTCTCATATTCAGTTATCGGTTTGGGAACAGTCTCGTTATTGGAGTTGGTAGTGGTTACCTCAAAACACAACAAGAAAATAAGGAGGTTTTAGACACTTGTTTTTAGACGCTATAGCAACTGTCTAAAAGTGAGCGGAGTATTTCGACGGTTTAATCTCGACAGCAAAAAGCGTCGAAAATATACATTAAAAAAAGCGTCTATAACCCCAAAAACAAAAGCTATAATTTTCCCCTAAATAATTACTTGAAAACCAAAAAAATAAAAAATAAAATAATCGTGATAGAGCGCCGCTTCTTCTCTCCCTAACCCTATTCTTTGTTTCTCAAACCCTAAGCATTCGAAGCCATGAAAACCGAGTAGACAGCAGCGCCATCTTCTTCGCCATCTTTCCGGCCAACCTCTTTCCAGCCTCGTTTCTCTCCCACAATGACAAAGCGACGTCATCTTCTTCTCCCACACAGAGGTTTAAACAGTGTAGCAATCGCGTCCATACAGTACGACAGCGAACAGTACGACCATGTTCTCACTTCTTCTCCCACTGTGAGTATAGGTTCTTGAATGTAGTTATCTAGTTTAGTATCATAGGTTGTGCTAAATTTTTTAAGTTGTTGCTGCTGTCATAGATTTATGTTATTGTTGCTGTCATTTCCCAAATTTAAGTTATTTCTTCTCTAATTTACCAAAAATTAATGGTATCTTCTTTCTCTTAACTATCAACTTTTTATAATTTCCAAATACAAATTGTTGCTTTGTTTGATAATCATTTATTCTTAAGAATGATGTGCTAAATATTGTGTTTTTTACGATTTTACTTTTGATTTCTCATGTAAGATTTTCGGTTGAATCGTTGCAAGCTTTAAAAGAAAATTCATGGATTTATTTTCTCAGTCGAATATTTGCAGAGAAGAGAATGATGAGATGATTTTGTTAATTTTTATCTGAGTTTGGTTTTAAAAGACTTAATTCTTAGGTTATTATGATGAGAAGAGAATGTGTGCATTTGTCTACCTCTGCTACTGGTCTTTTTTTTGTGTGGATGCTACATTATTCCTAGCCTTGTTGATAATATGGTTTAATCCAATTAATGTGTGGGGCAGGAGGATTGTTAGTTGTGAAGAGCTATGATTGAGTGCTTGTGTTATTACTGAAGTATCAGATTTTACTCCATCTTTGCCCAAAAAACCAGATAGTACCAGTTCAAACAACACTGTTTTGAAGGGTAGCAAAAATTTGGTTGAATCATTGGTCGGTTGTGATTTGTATGATGGAGAATGGATTAAAGATGATTCATACCCACTTTATAAACCTGGTCATCATGCATATTAATTGATGAACAATTTAATTGTTTTCTTAATGGTAGACCTGATAATGATTATATGAAGCTTAAATGGAAGCCTAAAGGTTAATTGTTGATCAATTTGTTGGGTTGTATTATCTTTGGCTAATTTTGTGCAATAATTTCATCATTCTTGTTTTATTGCTTGATTTGTTTTGGTATGATTAATTAGTGCTGTTTGTTATCATAGTTTCTATAATTGTGTGAATATACTTAATTTTGTTTTAAATCTTATAATTTAAGGCTATTCTAAATTTGGGTTTAGAATCTGCTGAAAATTTCCTGAATTTAATTGATTTTATCTTCCTTTTATTTATAATATGCATTTAGTTTCTGATATAGAAGTAAATTCTATTTGCATGCTTGTTTCCTTTAGACTAGATCTCATTTTGATATTTATTAATCCATGTATTAATTTGAGAATTGGGATTGTTGGTGAGTGGTGTATGTTATGTGACTATGTGAGTGTTAGAGAGCAAAAGATTACTCATTCAATTTTGACAACTTGAACTACACAATCATCACCAGCAGATGTATAGGACCCTGATATCCTCCCAGAATCTGTTGTGAAGCTTTCAAGGATTTAATATGCCCTTATCTGATGCAGGTTATGTTCAGGTATATAATACACATCTTATACTTTCCAACATCTTGTTATGCTTCCCATGCTTTCGCGTAACCGTAATGATCAGTATTTGAACATCTGGCTAAATGTTTTACTAATGTACATTAGTGTAGAGATAAGTGAAACACTTGTTTTACAATCATATTAGTGTGTATGGATATACATTTGCGTGATCAAATTATCAATTGGTACAAGACTTAAGTAGTTCACACCATTACGTCCAAGAATAGTTGCATCAAGCTGTTCACAATTTCTACCCTCTTTGCCTGAGCTTGCTGATCAGAAGTATGAACAGGGGTTGCGAAACAGTACACTATCTTGTAAGATCCAAATCCCTCAATTTTATGACCCATTTTTATCTTTGTAATGGGTTGCCAACTTTCCATCTGTGTGTCTAGGATTTCAGTGCCTACTACTAATGGGTTTCCATCTGTGTCTAGGATTTCAATGCCTGCTTGGGTTCTTGGAAAAACATTGATTAAGCTGAGGAGAAGGATGGTTGTGGTAAGGAGAATTTTATGACCCATTTTTATCTTTGTAATTTGGTTTGTTTGGAAAGAGTATGATACAATGAGGTTCCATTTATAAAATTTTGGAGTGTTAATACACACTACAAGAGTGAGTCATCGTGTAGTAAGATTTGATTGAAATATTGAAATAATGGATTTAAATAAAATTAATTGTGAAAATTATTGGATTAAAAGAAAATCAATGAGCCTATTGTCTTAATCAAATTGAAACTAAACCAAGGGATTTATTTGATCTTGGGTGTGATTAATTATCTTTGTAATAGGTTCTTTTCCTGTCTTGTTTTATTTTTATCTTGCTTATATAATTGATTTTTTTTTGTTTATTTTTAAGAAGTAATAATTATACATTCTTGTATGTTTTTAAATGGCATTGTAGGTTTTATTGTAATAGTATTGATATTTTATTTGCTACTTATTTTGCAGATTTTGTAAGTGACAAGGTTATGCAAATGAGAGAGATCAACGGGAAGGACGACATCATTTTTTTTGGTGGTTGAAACTTAACAATTATAACACAACTTTCTTTTTTGGCTAACAATTATCATTTGTATTCCCTCTCGTTTTCTTATGATTTTTGGATGTAAAATATTATGGAGTTGATTATTAACATTTTATTGTAATTAGTTTCAAAAGGTTTATGAAAAACATATGTAGAGGAAGTGTAGAATTTTGAAACTCTTGGTTGTAGTAAGGATCTTGATTTTTATGGCATTGTGGGAGTGCAATATTTGAAATATATCAATGTAATCACTTTCAATGGAATATAGACATATTAAAGCGTCTAAAAACCCTTGTATTATATTGTAATAAATCTGTTAAAAACCCTTAAAGACGCATTTATGTGTCTAAATACTTGTTGTTCTTCAACGCAAAAAAGCGTCTAAAATCTTTTTAGACGAATAAAAACGTCTAAAACTCCAACCTTTTTCAACGCACAAAAGCGTCTAAAAAGCTTTTCGACGTATTTATGCGTCTAAATATAAAAGCTTAAATGTTGTATTCATAAGGTACAAAACACAATTTAGACACCTTTGGGCGTCGCTAAAGTAACACTGTTTAGACACAAAAATGCGTCTAAAATAAAGCGTCTAAAGATATTTGTGACGGCAAGTTTTTAGACGCTTTTGCAAGCGTCTAAAAAATTATTTTAGACGGATAAAAGCGTCTAAAACTTAGGTATATTAGCGTCTAAAACCTCCGTATTTTTTTGTTGTGAAATCTTCGACTTCGATGACTCTCCAAACTTCATAGTTTTCGGCCTTGATGAAGATTTTCATCCTATTCTTCCAATATGTGTAGAATTTCCCATCGAACATTGGCGGTCTTTGAGTAGAGTAACCTTCTTCCATACGTTCATTCATTTTCAACATCTCTAAGATACCAAGATACAGCTCTCAGGGTTTCCTGATCAAATGAGGAACAGGGCTCTGATACCAATTGCAAAAACACTTAGAGATTATGAATGCAACAAGAGGGGGGTGAATTGTTGTGTTGCTTTTTTTGAGTATTTTTGCACTATTTTGCGAAAATTAAATTCTAACCAAATACTAAAGCAAAATGCAAGAATGTAAATTGGAGACAAGAGATTTAACGTGGCAACTTTCTAGGCCTTCTTAGAAAGAAACCCACGACCACTTCGGATTTTGAACTTCTCTTATTATGTTTTAAGTAATTAAAGCATTTACATAAAACTTATTCTCTTCTCTTCTCTACTAGGCCCTATTCTCTTCTTCTTCTCTTTCTCCTTCACTTTTCTCTCTTTCGTTCTTTCTCACAATTTCCCCCTTAGACTTCCCCAAGTCTAATTTACAACACTCAAGAACCCCTTACAAAATAATTCTCTAAGATTGGATACAAACTAAAGATTGCACAAGGAAAATATTTGAGAATTAATTGGCAAATTAAGCATAAGAATATTTTTCCTTTTCTTGAATGATCTCTCTTGATTTTCTTGATTATGGCACACACCTTCAACTATGGCCGGTTATAATATCTCTTTTATAAGAGATAGAACCGTGTGACTCAGCCATGATCCCATTATCTAATGATGTGGGAAGGTGGGTAGGAAGCTTGGAGGTTACTCCAAGTCCCACGGCTCATTTAGCCAAAAATAGCAAATTCCTATTTTTTTGTAGAGACAAAATAGGAAGTCTTATTTTAGCTCTCAAGGTAGTTAATTTTATTTGCCAATTAATATACCTGTGCAACATTTAGTTATAGCCGTAAAATTCTAAAATACTTAGAAAAATATATTTCTCTACTTTCGCTAATTCTTTTCTCAACCGGCTTTACTGGGAACTCTGCACTGTCTCCATCTGAACTTAATATCAACCTTGGAACTAGGACAATTTGATTGACTTTTTTTTTTTACCTTCAAGATTGACTCGTTTGACTTTGACCTTGACTTTGACACGTACATTGCTCCTTAATCAAGCCTTTAGGTGCCATCGACGATTTTTACAAATCGGATATATGACCTACAAAACAATCTCTATGGTGCGTATGTTTATAAACGTTAAGTCATCATCAAAACTCAATTGGGCCAACAATTGTTATTTATTAGGGGGGATGGGGTGAGCCCCCCAGCGCTATGTCATCAGAAACCAAAGAATCATTGAGCACATCAAACCCATTCCTAGTATCAATAACAACAGCTTTAGAGCTACCCACAATTTGCTTCCCCGCGGCCTTCTTAGATGCTACCAAGCAAAAGCCCTCTGTATCATTGTTACTATTATCAAACACCTTAGCCGGTTTCGGAACCCATTTCTGGATTCGACCAACTCTACAAGCATCCTCCACATCCCCCATCTGGTTACACTTACTCCACTTTGAAGGTTTCCAATCATACTCTATCATGACAGTGACAAGTTCGTCATCTTCATTTGTAAATGAAACACTGTCATAAAACTCACCATCTAAGCTTAACTCAACAAGAACCCGGGCAAAGAGCATTTGGTCCTTGTTCTTAGTAACATTATCAACTCGAATAACTCTACCAAGCATACCAGGTATCAATGTCAGAAAACACAAAAAATGGGGATAAACCTAGATATTCAGTATTACTATTATTATTATTATTATTATTATTATTATTATTATTATCATCATCATCATCATCATCATCATCATCATCATCATCATCATCATCATCATTAGTATTATTATGGTTATTATTAATTTTTTTTTTGTCAAGGAATTTTCAATTAACACAAAATAAACCTTTAGAACGGGAGATAAATCCAGATATTGATAACCGTTTTCTAACGCGTCGTTTAACGCTAGAAACACAAGCTAATCAAACACATTTATAATCACCCTTTCTAATACTACAACGAGTTTTGCGGTAAGTTAGGGGTCGAACCACAAGGACAAGGTCTAGGAAGATTAGGTGCAAGGTGTAGAGAGTGTAAATGGTATAATGGAGGGTGTTTAGACTAAACTACAAAAGATTTAAACAAGATGAAATCAGCTATGGAAGACAAACGGGGATGGTAAGGATCCACCCTAGGTCGATATAATGTCCCATACAAAACTAGGTCAAGGGAGATTGAGCGTGGCTCAATCGAGACACTCTAGATAGCGAGGGGAAGTTGATGACCTATAGCCATGCGAACGACCCATAATTGCCCTATGTCTCACTAAGGAGTTGCAGGACAAGATTCGCATCGAATATCAATCAAACAAACCACAACAATCTCAACCCTAATCTAGCACATGAACAACATTCACCAAACCTAGGTTTTCACCAAACCAAAACCCCTAAGAAAACTACTCTAGTATATTGAGACTAACTATAACTAAGAACAAGGGAAAGAACATGAAAATAAACATTAGGGCAAGAAGGAAATCAACAATAATCAAAGGTAAAGCAAGAAATCTAACTATCAACTACACTAGAAAGCAATAACCAAAGCAAGAACAAGATTTGAATGTAAATGGACAAGAAACAAAGCAAGAAACAAAACTATGAAGAACAAAACATCAAAAGGCATGAATGAAAGATAAACAAAGCAATAAAGAGATAAAGAAAGATAAACTTACATAAACCAAAGTGTTTGAATGAAAAGGGATTGAAATTACAAAGCTTGAATGTAAATGAAAGCATAAGAATCTATTCTAGGGCAAAGAAATGAAAGAAAGCATTAAATTGATGTTCTTAATGGTAGAGAGGGTTTCTAACCATCAAGGCATAAGGGATGCATTCAAAAAAATGGGTATTTATAGCCTACAAAAGTCATGCCCTAAAAGCCCTAAAAGACCCACGTGTTTTAAGCTACGAAGAAAAAGGCTATCGCTAAAAACCCAGTACATTCGACCGAACCCCTGGGCCATTCGCTCGATTTACATCATTCGCCCGAAGGCTAATTTGATTTGGTATTTTCAGTGGGCAATGAAATGTGTAGGTAGGTTGGTCTTCAAGCAACATTCGACCGAAGCTCCTCTAGGATTCGCCCGAATCACTAAATTCGACCGAATGTGCTGTGAATTCGGCTAAAACAGTAGCTGCAATGCTTTTTCTTGGGCTGGAACAAATAGCTTCGACCGAATGTATATGAGATTCGGCCGAATGGTGGATGCCTTAGTTCTTCTCAACTTCATCTAAGCTCAAATGACTTCCAACTATTGCGAGGGCTTCGGGAATGACTCGGGACGCTTTGGAAATGCCTCAAAACACGTGCCTCTTCTTCGAATTTAACGTCTAAGCCTCGAACTCGATCCAATTCACCTCGAAATCTCCCGAAAATACCTGAAATAACCTCTAAACACCGTGGAGACAAGAACAAGGTAAAATCGAGTGTAAAACGCATATAACCAATGTAAAACATCGAGACTCGACACCAAAGTAGGGACATAAATGTGCTCTAAATTGAGCACATCAGATATCCAAGGTTCTTCCTATCATTTGCATAAGTGTGAATGTCGGGCCCACCTTCTAGGAAGAGTTTACCCACCTCACTCTTCATGTGCATGAGAGAAGACGTGATATCTCAAAACAGCCACATACGGCGTAATAAGATTGGCATAATAAACTACTACGAAAGTAACAAGCAAAAGCAGCAATACAAGCTAAAAAACAACAGGCTCGACAACAGGTTCCTCAACCAACGTGCAGTGGCCTTATTTGGAAATAGAGAGGTGAATCTGGTTTTTGATTCAGCCTTGATGGTGTTTACTACCTTCCCTACTGTCATTACCTTGTTCTGCCAAACTGCTACATTTCTAACTTTCCAGATATCATATACAAGGTTGTAGAGAATTGTAGTTATGCATCGCATTTTTGTCTTGGGTAACTAGCGATTCAGGAGTATCTCCTTCATGTTCCCAATGTTCCAGGTTGCGCCCATCCAATTTAGCAGTGGTTTGATGCATTTAGCGCTATAGCTGCACTTGAAGAAGAGATGTTCAATCGTTTTGATTTGTGTACCGCATATGGGGCACAAATCATTATCCACCACACCCATGTTTTTGAGCCGTTGTTTTGTTTTGAGTCTTTCATGGAATGCGAGCCAAACCACAAAGCGGCTTCTAGGGATGGTTATTATTATTATTATTATTATTATTATTATTATTATTATTATTATTATTATTATTATTATTTCTATCATTATTATTATTTTTTTGTCAAGCAAGATTCTATTAATACAAAAACAAAACTTTACAAAAGGGTATAAACCCAGATACTCAGGGTTCTCCTATGAGTTGCATCAGTGTGAAAGTGGGGCCCACCTTCTAGGAAGAGTTTCCCCGCCTCACTCTTTATGTGCACAGGAGAAGCTGGAAAATCTCAAAAAAACCACATACGGCTTAACAAGATTGGCTTAAACTACTTCAACAAAAGAACAAGCAAAAACAGCAATATAAGCCAACTAGCAACAAGGCTCAACTACAAGTTCCTCAAACAGCGAGCAGTGGCCTCACTAGGAGAGAGAGAGGCGAATCTGATTTTTGATTCCGCTTTGATGATGTCTACAACCCTCCCTACTGTCATTACCTTCTTCTGCCAAACCGCTTCATTCCTAACTTTCCAGATAGCATATACAAGGTTATAGAAGAACGCAGTTATGAGTCGCATTTTATTCTTGGTTAATCGATGTTTCCGAAGTATGTCATTCATGTTCCCAATGTTCTAAGTTGCGCCCATTGATAGCCTATTTCTAACGCGTCGTTAAAAGCTAGAAATATGAACTAATCAAACATATTTATAACACCCTAAATACAACTATAACGACTATAGAGGTAAGTTGGGGATCGAACCACAAGGACAAGGGCTAGGAAGATTAGGTGCTAGGTGTAGAGAATGTAATTGTGTAAATGGAGGGTGTTTAGACCAAACTAAGAAAGCGATAAATAAGATTGAGATAACAGTAAGAGACAA
>CM025922.1:6814919-6846965 GCA_000753965.2 Amaranthus hypochondriacus | reverse complement strand
TTAAAATAGTGTCTAATGGTAATTGTTCGTGTCTTCGTTGATTTCGCGTTAGGTGTTTCGGGTGGCTTGAAACCGGATTTCGCGTCCATATTGTTTTTACATTATTGTAATTTTTTGAAGTCATTGTGTCTTTTTCTAGAACCTCTAGTTTTTATATAGTAAAAAAAACTTCATGTATATCGACAATTTGGCCCCCCTCTAAATTAAAATCCTGGCTTCACCCCTGGTATTACTTTACTAATCATCAAAGAGAATGATAGTGAAAGAAAAAAATGATAAAATTAAGTTTTTCTTTTATATATATTTTCTGCAAATTAACCACGAATTTTTCGCAAAAATGAAGAAAATCAAGTTATGAGCACTTGAAGAAGAAGAAAAATATCATCAATTTTATGTATTGAAAGAGATGAGCAGATGATAAATTTAAGTTATTGAGTATAAAAGAGTGAAATAATTGCTAGGATCATCAATATGATGCTAAAAAGTTTGATGAACTAAAGAGAATGCAATGAACTAACAAATGTAAGAATGAAAATAAAATTGCAAAAGTGACACAATGATTTAAGGAGGTTCATCTAATGATGGCTACGTCCTCCGTGGTAAGTAGTTGCTTGCTTGTATTATTTCAATACAAGGACCTGACCAGGGATAGGGCCAAATGGCGGCACCTTATCCACGTCCTAGATTACTAGACTTGTTTGTTACTGAGCTTTGCTTTTCGTCAGTGTCCTTTATCGCCTCTCTTACTTGTATCGTTTTCTTAGTTATATGCATGTATCCTTTTAGATGTGTAAGCCATCTACTATGCTTGCGGCTAGTTGTTTTTCTATGCTTGGCTAACGTGTGTATAAGATGCAGGAATTCGGATATTTGCAGGTTCTCATCATTGAAGACTCTTCTTGAGCCGAAGGACTCTTTGGACCGCCCTCTCCTTATGGGTATGAGACGCTGTCGAGCCTCCTTTCCCAGACCCAGACCCTGACCATAGATCTATCTATGTGCGGGAATACTGAGTATGATGATGATGATGATGACTACTTTAATACAAGAAGTTTGATTTTTTTTTTCTTCTTGTTTTTGTTATATGGAAACAACATATATCCTTTATATAAAAATAAATTTCAATGTTTAACAGTGCATAAGTGATTTAAGAAGTTGAAAGAGAATCTCAAATTAAGGTAGATTTATTTATATATTTGTATACATTTTCGTTCTTTTGCTTGGCTAACTAAGCTTTCTTTGAGTAAAAGAAAAAGTACATTTAAATGAGTTTACTTAGAGTAAATGATGAATAAAGTTCCTTGTTTTATGGACTGGGCGACCTAGGATTTGAAACATGGGGTTGCGAGTCTAATCACTGCGTCTTGATTCTAATTAACAAATAAAGCATAATGTGAAAGACTATATTATTAATAAAGTAAAACGAATTAACTCAACTAACCCGTTACAATGACAAAATGAGCATTTCTCGATCAACTAGCCCTCACGTACACAAGCTTTGTCTATTAGTTTAAGTGTAGTGTTTATCTACAATAAGAAAAAGAATCATCAAAAAGTAAGGTAAAAAACATACATTGCACAAATATATCACAAAAAACTTCAAAGCCACTCAAACATAACATGTACCTTTACATAGGGCCATTTCGACGAGGTTTCATATGTTTAAATTGTCTAGCAATATCTTTATTATTAACATTTTCAAATAAATCCCTCTCCAAATAAGTAACTAAATTATCATTTAGAAACTCATCACCCATGCTATTGCGGAGTTTATTCTTGATAAATGTCATCACAGAAAATGATCTTTCAACTGATGCTGTCATGGATTACCCTTGTTTCACATCTAAGCAATTAGTTAACCCTTAACTCTTATTATGAAATTAAATACAAAGAATTAAGACTTTAAAATATCATTATATATGAAATTGAGTGTTGATGGCTTAAAGCATCCTACCCACTTATCTCTTATTATGCAATCTTCCCAAAGTCATTTACTTCTCTTTGTTTATGTGGTTGATGCTTGTTTACTTGCCGCTCTTTATATGTTCTCGTGTGTGTTCGGTACTAGTTTATTGGTTGTGCTATGATGCACTAATTTTCAACAAGTTCTATGGTTTTGGGTGATAGATGTTGTGGGCAGCAGTAGTCTATTTTCTCAGCATTTTTTATTTTCGTCCGTCCCACTTAAATTGCAACATTTCTATTTTTGGACTATAGCCCACCACTTTCTTTTAATCTCATCCATACATCTTAACTCTCTTTTAATTTTATCCACGCAATTTATTCTCTCTCTTCATTTATTACCACTTTCTTAATTTTTACCATTTTTCTCTTTGCTACTATCTCATAGGGACGGAGGGAGTATAAGGTTATACAATTACAACCTAGCTACATGGTATGGTGGTGTGCAGTGTGCACTAATAGGTTTCTTTTTCTAGCTTTCTACTTGTTTTTTGATGGGTTGTTACAACATATAAGTGCTGCCAGTGCCAGCAAGTGTTGTTTACTACCACTTCAATGTTGGCATGTACTAGACTACTACTAGTATGTTGCGAAATCTACTATGGTTGCTTTAAACAAGCAGACAACACACAACCATAGGAAACTCTTGCACCCAACATCCATATAAAGCTAGTTAGTGAGCTTAACATGCGCGCACAAAAATTAGCATCCTACACATTACAGACTTACAGTAGTAAAAGCATGCACCAACATTGGTAGCTCATGAGTGCGCTTAACATATGTGCACAAAAATCAACATCCTGCACGAAAAGCATGATCATAGCATAGCAGTAGGTGCACCTTCATGCTGCTACACTTGTACACCAGTCGAAATAGCTCTTATTTGATAGTATTACACTACTAACATAAGACTAGTAGACTACTGGTGAGTAATCTCTATTCCGTTCTAAATATTGGACTTTGTTTTAATTTATTGCATTTATTTATTGTTGCTTTGGTTGCTTAGGCTGAAGCAAATTTTATATGACTACTACTGAAATTCTATTTTTTTTGTTGATATATTTGTATTTGTGTTAATTGTTAAATGTTATAAGTTGCCTTTTTAGGTTAATTGTTGTTGTTGTTGTTGTTGTTGTGTTGTTGTTTTAGTTAACGTTTTATTCTAGTTACATGGCGTCTTTCTTTTTTCGTCACTCGGGCACTTGAATGTTAAATGTTAAATGTTATTGTTAATTCAAGTTTCATCATTTCCTTGGAAATACAATTCTATCTGCAATGAACGTTGAGCAGAGTAAATAGATATTGAGTAATATAGAGAAAGAAGACAATATTGATTCCTATAGATGAAATTGACTTATTGCACTCAAGTATGAATATTAGCAACATGATGATTAGTTTCTTGGTTTCGTTTTTAGTTCTCATTTTTTCCTTTTCTTAAACACTAGCATGATATAATGCTTTTGGTGGAGTTCATGAAAGTTTGAAATATAGTAATTACATTTATAGGTTATAATCTATACTACTCTACTGATGCCTCCTGTATTGGTTGTACATGAACTGAACAAGCTAAGCTTCATATTGATCAATCTTTGTTGTGTAGTCTCTTGATTTGGTTGTAGCCTTTAATAGCATATGCACCAATGAAAGATTTCTGAACTTGAAGTAAGTTCTTGATGTAATGTCCTTAACATACTACTTACTAATGCCCTGACTCAACAACTTCTAATCTGTTAGGTTGTTGTTGGCATTATGTTATTGCTTGTCAAAATCTGTCACCGTTGTTGTCTCGTGTTCTTTTTATGTTGTTGATGTTATCGCTTTTTGTTACTATTGTCTCGTGATGATGATGCTGCTGTTGTTGATGTTTTGTTGCTGCTATGGTGAAGCTCTCATTATTTTGTTATTGTCAAGTTGTGGCCGTTTGATTGTTGTCACCACTGTTGTCTTGTGCTGTTTCTATGTTGATGCTAATATGCTATAGATTTTTGACAGAACACTTTATAATGTCGTCGTTAAAACCCTCTAAGCAAACAAAATTTATAAACACCCTTATTTAACACTATACAAGTGTAGTGGCAAGAAGAGGTAGATCCACAGAGAGACGAGTTGCGAGACTTAGTGCCTCGTTAGATGTTAGACGAACATGTAATAGAAGATAGTTAATGAGCTAAACTACAATTACAACTAATCAACTATAAATATAACAAACAAAGAAGCAACGGGATGGGGGTTAACTCACTTATGAAGACAATCCTATGGTAGAGGTTTGATTTCCTTTGGTTTGATTAGAGAGAAGTGGAACACAATACAAAGAGCAATCCAATCAAGGATCGAGCTTGGGATCACCTCCGAGAATCTCATCCTCCTCACTCTCATTAGTAAAAGACAAGAGAATCGGGCAACAAAAGTCCATTATCCGTCTATCCTCTCCTTACTCTCGTAGACGGCGAGGGAAAACCTTTTTTTGAAGGGCGGCTTCAAGGTTCAACTCTCGTTAATCAGTAACAAAAGCTAATAAAAGTAGTAAATGATGAACAACCCACGAACAGCCCGTGAAAATGTTAGATTGTGGTGTCTCATAATCTCAATGTGGAGCTTGATATTGAGCGGATTATAATGTAATGGGCAAGCTAGGATGTTTGGCACTCAATCGATTGGTTAGACATCCATGTTGGACATCGAGTAATTAACAATTCAAGTAATCGATTTGAATTATTAATCTTTAACCAACATTTTGAATTTAAATAAAATAATTTATATTTAATTAATAATTCAAGTAATCGAGATGAAAGTAAGCATCAATTTATCAAAATCCTGTAACATGGCAATCGTTTCAGCGTTTTTGATGTATAAATTAATTCTTTTAAACTAAACAACAAAAATAAAGAGTTCAAATTACTCACTATTCGCAGAATAAACTAAGTCATTTCGAATTAAGGAATTATTATACTCATGGTTGTTAAAATCGCGATTCTAATCTACGATTCTACGATTTTACGATCCAAAAACAAGCGAGCGATTTGAATCGCAGGTAGAATCTTAAAGTTTTAGAATCTTACGATTCTAGTTGGAATTAAATTTTGAGAGGTAGAATCATAACACGATGTTACGATTCTACGATTTAACGATCCGATTCTACTAATATAGTATGAATTATTTTTAATTTTTCTCTTGTACCATATTTTACTAATCTCTTTCACATGTACACATAAATTGAATTCTCCATCATAAAAACTTTTAAAAAACAAATTTCTTAATCCGTATGAAGATTTAAACTAATTATTGACAAATTTTCTTTATATTCTTAGAAATAAAGTCAAAGAAACTTTAATTCATAAATTTAAATTTTTGAATTGGATAATAATGGTAAGAAACTAGGGATTTTTAATATTTTTAAGTTTATTTGTAGAATCGTACGATTCTACGATTCGATTCTACCGATTCGATTCTAAGTAGAATCACGATTTTAACAACTTTGATTATACTTATCTAAACTCTTACTTTTATATTTGAGCTTATATCGAGTCATATAAGTAACTCGATAATCTTGTTTGAACTGTTCTAAACTTGTATTGACAATTCATATAAAGGTTAGGCTAAACTATAAACTAAATCTGACTAAATCATAATATGGCATTTAAAATGATTTTCGATCCCAAAATTATGATTTTGAAAACAGAAAAGAGAAATCTACAAAGAACTCAAGATCTCTCTAAGGGTTAGCAAATGCACTGGCATTTAATTTCAAGTTACTTGTATTCTAGTCTCACATTTGACTAATTGGCCTACATGTAAGATCAATTGTAGGACCATCCAACACTATAAGAAAGAAGAGCGTCTAAAACGATACAAAAACCGACTATGCTTGTGTTATCAAATGCATGAAAATATTGAAATATCAATTAAAATGTTGCAAAGATGGAATAACAGATGCATTCTAAGAGCATTTTAAGCTCGAAAAAAGGTTATTTTACAAATACAAGCAACAAAAATAATCGCCACATCCCAAAAACTTGATCTTCAATAGGGATGCACTACCATTATATACATTAAGCAATAGATTTCAGAAGTTGAGGATACATCAACAAACATTGAAAAGGATTCTCCGTAGTCAGCGAACACAAGGAGATTGCATGTGAGATGACAATGGGGATGGTGAAGGAGTCAAATGCAGTCGTATGGTGGTTTCTTATCGGAGATCTCATAGGGCTTAATACGTTCTTTAAGCCTCCATGAGAGATTTTATTAGAGTTTTTAAGGTCTTGTAGCTTATCGAGTTCCTCCAATACCTCGAACAACAGTGAACGTGGCAATTGGGGGATATTGGCCTTCCAGTTTGGGTATCCGTTATTCGGAATCCCTTCTTTCTGTCTCCCAAATATGGTTCTGCCCATTCAACCAGGCTCTACTCTCAAGAGCTTCACATTGACCAGTCATCGTACTGGAGCTCATTATAATCCTATAAATAAGAGTATAAGACTAGATTACTTGCAACCAAATGAAGAATGGGTTCAAGGTTAGGGTTAGGGCTTGGGCTTGAGCCATAGACCGTGAAAATAAGATTTGAGGTCAAGCTCTGTTAATGTATGTCCTGTCCTACTCACGTTGAGCGCAGCTGGTACAGAATTTGTAATTATTGACCATAATAATACACTAATGATCTCTCATTCAAAATATAGTTTCAGTCCATGCAAACCGTGACCAATAACACCTCCATCCATGGTAAAAAAATATAAGTGGGATATTTTCCACCGGCCATAGCTACCATCAAAGGCAAAGACTGAAGGTACAAAAGTTGATCTCAGATCATATAGTCGATGCACTGTAATGCAACACCATATAACAGCATAATGCAATGACAAACATCACCTGTCTATTACTTCCATAGACAAATACCATTGAGTTCCCCTTTAAAAACCATAATATGATAAACATCTCAAAAATGGGGTAATCATATTCAAGTAATATTACAAAAAGAAACAACCTCTTAAGAAGGATCACATTAAGCCAACAGTAAAGCATTATCTTTTAACCAACGGAATAAAGAACTAAGACATCTTTCTTTTCTTATTACCAGAGCGAGACTTGTTATTGAATCCTCTAATATCGTTCGTTGTATCTGCAGTGTTCTGTTTCTTCCCGGCTTTCCTGCCTCCAAACCCGAATTTGGAATCTTTGAAATCACGGCCCTTCCTCTTTTTATCCATGTCCTTGCCCTTGCCCTTGCCCTTGCCACTAAACTGTCTTGCCTTCCCACCAGATCTATCTCCAGGAGCCACACCAGGAGGTCCTTTACGTTTTCCTCCTAGTGGCTTACCATCTTCAAACGACAACTTCATTTCATCCTTATCATTTGCAAATCCGCTTCTTTGCCTCTGTTTTCTCCACTTCTTAACAGATTCAATCTGCTCCTTTTTCTCCTTAGCTCTCTCTTTCTGTTTTTCTGCCTGAACCTGTTTAGAAATTCTCTTTGCCTCTCTAGCCTTCCTTCTCTCCTCTTGTTCTTCTCTTTGCTTTTTCTCGGTCAATAACTTCCCTTTCACTTTTTCCATATGAGAATCTGTCTTCACCATCTCAGCATAATAATCAAAAGGCCTTAGATAAGGAAGCCCTTTTGATTCAAGCTTTGCAAAGGCTTCTCTGGTTCCTTGTAATGCTTGTGTGTAAAAAGACGCCTCGCGTGCAAGATCATCATTTACATCCACTTCTTGTTCTTGATTGATGACTATTGAAAGAGTATGCATCCAATCAACTTTATCAGGCCAGCTAATCTCACTGAGCTTATCAAGAAGACCTTCCTTATTGTTAATAGCAGTCTTTGAAGGTTCAGTTAACTTTATGTCATCTCCTTCTTCATCTGACTCAGATTCCTGTTCTGACTCAGATTCATTATCAAAAGTATCAAACTCCTCACCATCTACTGCATCATCTCCATTAAATGAAGAAGGGTGTTTACTTAGGACAACCATCTGAGATCTCTAGCAAGTTCACCTAAAGTAACAAAAATAAACAAGTTTTAAAAACAGGAGCTATTCAGAGAAGATACATATACAAGTAACACAACAACGTAAAGTCTTAACCCCAACTAAGTGGAATCACTATATAAATCAAAACAAATCAACGTGAAAGATCGTCACTATCAAAGTGTAAACATCATGTGGCCCATCTTTCATACTAATCGACGACTAAGAGCATCAATTTCAACGAGTTTACCACATATATTATCCTACTTCATTTATTTCATCTTTTCACACAATCAAACCCAACCATATAAACATAGTATTAGAGTAACACAAATTCTCATTTAAGATAGTCTCACTATGAGACAGTTAAAAATTAGACTAAATAGAACAGCTAAATTAATTGAAACATTAATACAGATTTTTTTTTCTTACAGTAAAGCCACCACAAAACTACAAACGGAACGGAAATTCAATGATCATAAATTTACAGCATGCATAAACTGAATTAAAATACAAGATTTAATCAAGCACAAATCATATCATAGATTATAAATTAGAAGCAAACAAATCAATCAGGGAAAGGTCAAATTAGGACAGAAAAAATAGAGAAATTCGCATCTGCACCTGCTCTTATCCAATCACAAATTCACAATAAAAGAAAAGAGAACAAATATTAGTAGTGCAGAATTTTCCATGACAAAATTTCCTAAACATATGAGAGAAGCACCTTAGGCATAGAGCATTCATCGACTCCATATCTAGTATAGATAGAAATAAACAAAAATCAAAAAATCAAAGTGAAAATGTTGTAGTAAAGGATAATGCCTAAAAGCTTTTCACTTCCTCAAGACATAAGGAAACTGATCTCACAAAGACCATCAGAGATCTCTAGCAAGTTCACCTAAAGTAACAAAAAAATAAACAAGTTTTAAAAACAGGAGCTATTCACAGAGAAGATACATACACAACAACGTAAAGTCTTAATACCGACTAAGTGGAATCACTATATGAATCAAAACAAATCAACACGAAAGATCATCACCATCAAAGAGTAAACTTCATGTGGCCCATCTTTCATACTAATCTACAACTAAGAGCATCAATTACAATGAGTTTACCACATATATTATCCTACTTCATTCATTTCAATATTTTCACACTATCAAACCCAACCATATAAACATAGTATTACGGTAACACAAATTCTCATTTAAAAATAAGTCTCACTGGAGTCACTGTGAAACAGTTTTAAATTGGACTAAATAGAACAACTAAATCAATTGAAACATTAATGCAAAACTTGCTCTTACAGTAAAGCCACCACAAAACTCTTCGACTCCATATCAATATCAAGCATAGATAGAAACAAACAAAAATAAAAAAATCAAAGTGAAATGTTGTAGTAAAGGATAATGCCTAAAAGCTTTTGGTACTCTCCACTTGCTCTAGACATGAAAAAACTCTTCTCACAGAGACTAACACATTATTTGATTAAGGCTGAGGAAACAAAGTATATCCCTGTTTAGATATGAGAAAAGACGAGAAAGAAAAGCGCAAGAACTGGTCGGAGTTTACAAGAGGAAGGAAACTTCAGAATTGAACAGCTTATTCTATCTCTATGAATTACAAGTCACCCTATCAAAGCCGCCATTAAATTCTACGCTGAGAAATCTAGCACTAAAATTACAAAGCTTTCGTTGGTTAAAAAATTAAATAAGTACCTGAATACGCCGATGTGGAGCGGGGGCGTGGAGGCTGCAGAAACTTTGAGAAAATTGTTAATGGAGGAGAGATAACAAAGCCCTAAACCCTAATTTTCTAATTTTTATGTCATTATAGATTTTCGATTGTTCTGAATTTTGTTCTTATCTTCATTGTTTCATTTGTTCTTTCTTTATTCTACTATATTATTTTCGTTTATTGGTAAAAAAAATCATATTCTCGTTTATTGAACTGTTGTTTCGAACAATCAGATCTAATTAAGTTTTTGTTTTCTTGATGTGAACTTGTTATTGTAAACCGCACCAAATTAGTTTCTAGACCGAACCGCACCGAACCGCATTTTTTATTTGTAAACCGAATCGAAACCGCCCAGACCGAATTTCCTAGGCCTAATTAAAACAAACCCAATAACTCCAAAACACAGAAACCCTAAATCGATTCATGACGTGCAGATTTTTTCAACAATATACACACAAAAACACATAGATTCATGACGTGCAGATTTTTTTAACAACATACTGAAAAAACATAGATTCAACAAACCCTAAATCGATTCATAAACAAACCCTAAACAGAAAAAACATAGATTCAAAGAAACACAGAAAAAACAAATATTAAACGAAGACTTAAAAACCATAATCAAACCCTAAACGAACACAAAATCCCTAATCAAACAAATAAACAAACAAAAAATAAAAGAGGAAGAATACTTAGTGGGATAGTTGGAACTTGCAAGCCGGCCGGAGTGAAATCGACGGCCGGAGTGAAGTCGATGGCTGGAGTGGAGTATTGGAACACTGAGGAGAAGATTGAAGAAGAATAATAAAGGATGGGAGTGGACAGTCGACTGCTGGGCTTAGAATTTTTTAGTGAGAGAATACAAAGAATAAGAGTATAAGAGAGAATGAAAAAGGGCAAGGGGGTGGGACGGCTGCGAGTGGGAATATGGCATTAGGGCTTTTAGTTTTTTAGAGTTAGATATTAGATATAAGTTTTGGGCTTCGGCTTGGGCTATGTTAATGGGCTATAATAGTTTCGTAAATATTTCAGTGTGCGGTTTAATAATTCGGTTTTCGGTTTTTAAAAATTCCAAACCTAATCCAAACCAAATTATTTTGGTTTTTGAATTTTCAAACCTAGTCCAAACCAAATTTAAAAAACACCAAACCATATTTGTTATTCGGTTTGGTCTGGTTCGATTTGCGGTTTTAATCCGAATAAGTTTCACCCCTATTCACAAATGATTACTAGAGCACCAAAACAGGAACGAATAGTCTAAAATGCTCAGTTAAAAACGCATTCGATCATAGGAGCAAACAGTTGAAAATTATAGTAATTAATATGTTATCATAAGCATTCACCAAAGAGACACAATGAAAACTTTCCGGGTTTACACCACAGCTCCCCCTAGTACAAAATCGACATCATAACACTCAATTACCAATACGAAAAAAAAAATTATTAATGATGAATGAGTTTAACTGCATTACTCTGAGCAGCAGAAATGACCAAAGGCTGTTCAAATACACCAACTTAAACAAAGTATGATTCGTTACATTGTTTACTCTTCCACAACCACACTGATCTGGCCTTTCTCGAGCATGTCGTAGAAGGATCTCACTTTCCTTTGTTCATTCCAGTGGTGCATCTTCCACAAGGTACCAGCAGCCAAGCCAAGTCCCATCCCGATAATTATCTCTTTCACAACACTGGGACCTTTCAATACAGCATGAGCAACCTTTGAACCAGACATTTTATCAGCTGAATGTAGAACACTCCTGCACAATAAAGGAGAGAAAGTGAGGTCTAATCGTGGTATAAATTAGAATTGCTGCTACTTCAATAAAAAAATTCGGGAGAAAAAAAAACATGGAATACTAACTCCACTAACTTAGGAAATGAGGGCCATCTTAGATATTACACTATTACAGTGAGAGTTAGTTGGTATACTTTAGAAGTAAACTAAGGAAAGGGAAACTAATATAAATGAGGAAGGGGAAGTAGAGAAACATATCAAAAATAATGTTTAGAAACTTGGTGAGTTTCATGCTCATTTCCTAAGACCACTCGAAATGCTTGTATTTCGATCTTTCATTTAAAAATGCTTTGGATTATACTAATAAATATCCATTTACATTTTCACTTTTAATCATTCCATTCATAGAGTTTATTGCTACTTTGCTACTATATTGCCTACGAAATAATATTCTGGAACAATGACTGATACGATCTATCACAAATCATCAATAATAAAATGGCAACTCTACTAACTACCCATCTTTCTAAATTTTTGCCATTGATTCGAAATGAGACCAGCATGAAAATTTATCGAAACGGAGAAAGTACTATTTTTTTATGCATGAAAGAAGGATAAGTTTGATCATCACCCCGCTTTGCAGACAAGAGTCCTATTAAATCTAGGATATCATGAATAAACACTTCTGCTGAGAAAATTTGCAAGGTATGCAACATACTGAAGCTATAGCACCAAGGGAATTCATGAGCCACTATAATAAGCTAAAGCAGCTAGTGGTGATCAACATAGTGGTGAGAGGGGTGGGGATGGGAGTTCGTGTGGGTGGGCGTGGGTTTGTAGTAATGACATTGTGCCTACTGCGAGAAATGCAAAGTATGACACAATGTGCTATTAGTAAAGTGCAAAGGTAGAAATATGTATTCCTTAAATATTGAGTCATTAAGTGAACTCTTCGAGTGGCTCAAACTCCCAAGAGTGTGAACTCTATTTTTTACATACAAGCATAATCATATTCTTCCCCTCCCCTTATACTTCGGAACACAAAATATGGAATGTCTTCATATTCAAATAACAAACTTGCAATTATTTAAATAACAAAACTAAAATTAGATATCTTTCTCAATTGCCAATATTGTTGTCTGTCCCTTAGCGACTGAATCTTCAATTCATGAAACACTGATATGCAAACTTCACACATGCTAGATAGTTTCCTATCCATCACCTTATAAAATAATCAACTATAAACAATCATACATATAAACATACATCACAAGCTTTCTTTTAATCCATGCTTCTTTCTTTTATATTCAAGAACCGTCTCAATCTTAATTATTGTTTTGTCACCTCATCAGCTCATCTTATTGCTAAATTTCTCCCAGTCTCCATTTCTTCACCGAGTTTCTAGCGTGTTCTACATCATTCTATCAAAGCCATCTCCAACAAGTTATAAGTGTCAATATTACATAAAAGAAATGCAAAACATTGATGATTGAAGTGGAGGCTTAAGATACTCAAGTTTATCTTTCCTCTTTTTTTGTTGTTTGTTCAAGAACACATTGTCATGACTTTTTATTTACAGTTCTACACTAAAAGGTTAAAAAGATGAATGTAACAGTTTCAGGCCATTTATCATTTAATCCCATCACATCACACAAGTACAACAATGTCGACGCCTTAATCCCAACGACATAGGATAAGAAACAAACATGCAATATTATTCATTTCCGCTCACAGTAAAAAAATTGAACCCCAAACAAAACTGACTAGATTTGTGTTAAAGAATCAACTCAACCAAAAGCTTAAGCTAGGGGTGTTCATTACCGGGTACCCGGATAGCCGGGTACCCAGTTAGCCTGGTACCTTTTTTTGCGGCCTGTGTCCCGGCCCATTTATTGCGGGTACCCGGTTAGCGGGTACCCGGATAAAGCGGGTCGGGACACCGGGTACCCGGTTAATATAATTATTTATTTTTTAGATTTAATTATAATTTATAAAGTCGATTTTCGACGGATTGTAAATAAACAAAAATAAACAAAAATCAGAAAATAAACAAAAATTAAAACAAAATAAGAAAATCAGAAAATAAAAAAATAAAGAAAAACAACAACTAATCTAAACTAAGAAAACCATAAAACTAATCTAAACTAATCAAAAAATAACAAAAACATAAACAAAAATTAAACAAAAACATAAACTAAAATAAGAAAAATCAAAATATTTTAAATAAACAAAAAAAATTAGAAAATCAGAAAATAAAAAAAACAACTAATATAAACTAAGAAAACCATACAACAAAAATAATAAAAAAACAAATTTCGACTTAAACAAAAATAACAAAATAAAAAAAACAAAAATAAGAAAAAAAAAACAACAAGAACGAAAATAAGAAAACCAGAAAATAAAGAAAATCAGAAAAAAAAAAACAACTACTAATTTAAAATCTAAAATCAGAAAATAAGAAAATAAACAAAAATACAAAAAACAACTACTAATTTAAACAAGAACGAAAATCAGAAAAAAAAACAAAAACAAAAACAAAAACTAATCTAAACTAAGAAAACCATAAAACAAATCTAAACTAAGCTAAACTAATCAGAAATAATAACAAAAACATAAACAAAAATTAAACAAAAACATGAACTAAAATAAGAAAAACAAAAATAAGAAAATAAACAAAAAAAAAAGCACAAAAACAAAACAGTGAACAACTACCTTCGAAATTCGAATGGAGTTTGCACTTTGCTGACGCCTAACGGTTGGTAAGGCAGCGAATGGGAGGAGACCGGAGACGTCAAGGACTGCCGGACTGGGAGGAGGGAAGCGGCGGACAAAAGGAAGGAAAACCCTAAAGATGTGAGTGAGTGACGGCTGCTGAAAGAGAAAAGGGAATTGGAAATTGGAAAACCCTAAAATACTCTATCAATTTAATATTCAATACTCATGCCCAAGAACCCAAAATTTCAATCCATCAGTTTGACTACAATCCTCTTTTCTCTGAAAACCCAAATTCATCATCTAGGTTCTCAAAAACAATCCCCCTATCCAGAAACCCAAAACAAAAAACAAGAACAAATTTTTATCATATACTGATCCAGATAAATACTAGACAAAACACCAAAGAATTGATAAAACATAGAATAAAAAAGACAATATTCAGAGACTAGTTAACATCACACCAAATCAAATCCAACCCACAATCTAAATTTAACACAATGAAATTAACAAGATCTTGACCTAAAATTGACCGGAGAGAATAAATCAACCGCAAGGAAAAAGAAATAAGATCAGAAATAACTGGATGTTTACATAGATCTAGATCGATTTGTAAGAAAAAGAGAGCTTACCAGAAAAATATATGCAGAGATGATCAAATGAGGAGGATGTGAGGATTGAGGAGAGAGGATTCGCGAAACTAAGAACAAAAACGATTGTTTGTGACTTTGTGAGAAAGACGTCGGCTGAATCTACAATTGTTAGGTTGCATTAAGCGGGCTTTTTCCTGGCCCAATAGCTAAATTTTTACTGCTTTCGGCCCGGTTGATCAAGGTTATCGTTTCATTCACCAATCGATAGTGCTCATTTATTTTATTTTTGAGCATCTCTTGTGTGAGACCATCTCTTCATAAAGTTAAATATTTCAAAATGAGAAAAATATTAGAGAACGGATAATGTGGAAATAGTATTTGAAAAAAAAAATAATCCTAAGTATTCTCATTTGATTATAAATTGCTTTTATTACATTCAATGCATGCAATAAAATAGCACACTCTCAATTACCTGTCTTTTTTCCTAATCTTATCTTATACAAAAAAAAAGGGCTAAAATACCATCATTGTTTCTTTTCATAACTTTTAGGGTATTAACAATTAAGGTAACAATGTTCTCAATTCATCATGTTCTACCAAATTTAATTTATTCAATCCTATACTTTTAAAAGCTAAAAATATTAAATATATAAGCCTTTTTTTTAATATATTAAATATATAAGCCTAATATATTATTTACTTTTGAATAGGATTATTTTGTCTCAAAAATCAATCAACATGGTCTCTATTCTCGGCGTCACATTACTAACTAAACATCAAATAAACTACAATAATTAAAATTTTTACAATTTTTTTTTATTATAGAATAGACCGAGGAGAGCAGAGAATTAGGTGAGAATATATCAAACTTATAAGTATTTCTGAAAAATTATATCTTCCACTAAGACAAGACTCGATTCTAATAATTTACAAATTACAATCTTAAATTATTATTCACAAATTCTTGTATGAGCTAGACGGTCTCACTTTATGACTTGCATCCATACTTGGATTAAATAGCCCAACAAACAATATATTTAACATATGTGCTTGTTTTGAGGTTATCTCATTTGTGGGTCCCTTGTTTGTTATAATACTCTTTTATTAGGCACCTCACAGTTTGCGATTTTCTAGCTTTTATTAAACCCATGATCTCTTCGTAATTATATCTTGTTTTATTTCAATATTTACAAATACTTTTTAAAAATTAATTTCTTCCCTGACTAGTATTTGGCTTTTGCCTTTTACGTGAAGTGGAAGGCCAAGCTTGGTCTACTAAGGTAGTTAAAAGATAATAAGAGGTATAAATAGCTTTCAAGAAAGGTATAATAGTGACCTTATCTTTTTTTAACATGAATTCTAACAATTCCTTTTTTTATTTTTTTACTTACACTTAAATAGTAATTAATATTTATCAATTAATTTTATTTTAGAATTTTTCTACATATGTAAAAAAACACATAATTATGTGAGATCTTAATTGGTTCTTCTTATTGCATATTTTCATATTATTAATTTTTTACAATTTATCATTCGTATTTGACGATATTTAATATTAAAAAATACATTGGATAGAATATAATTATTACAAAAGAACTTAGAAATTAGTGTTATTTATTAATCATCAATATATCATCATAATACAATAAAAGAACTTAGAAATTAGTGTTATTTATTAATCATCAATATATCATCATAATACAATATATACACACAAAAGCGATGATTAGAGTATAGAGTGGAATAGAAGATAATAGACCATACTCTTATTACAAGTGATAAATAGGCTGCAGAAAAAGCCGACCAAAGCTTAATATCTATATTAAGTAATATAATAATAATATAAGGGTTTTTTTAACAAGTTTTGTATGAAACCGTTTCACCATGAAACAAACTCATATAACTAGCTTTATTTCTTTGATTGATCATGTTATAAGATTGTAAGTGATCATTTTAGGGTTATATATGATCATTGTAATTAAGACTATCAAAAATGATTACCTATAAGGTTATAAGTGAGACATTATGTAGATATTAGATCAACCCAACAAAAATGGTCTCACCGTGAGACCGTTTCGTTTTGAGAATTCTGTCACACTCAAGCATATTATTTTAAAAAAATTAAAAATTAAGAGAAATTGTAACATAGGATTATTCTTGCACAAATGTAGGGTAAGTGTTGCTAAAAAAATTATGTACTTTTAACCATCAAGCTACATGTTTTTTTTAGTAAATATAAAATATTATATACTTTTTTTATTTTACATAATAACCTAAAAATTTTCGGATGGAATTTTTAGCCGCTTAAAAAAATAAGGCTTAATTTCGTGCTCGTCGAACAACGATTCATAAATTTGACGGGTGTTCTTTTTGAATTCTTTGAATTTACGGCATATATTCTAATATATTTAAGAGGTTACAAGCTTACAACTTCAAAAGACCAAGATATTATTATATTAAGAGGTGATTCTTTGAGTTTTGCAAAAATATTATTTTACATTTTAAGTAAAATAATTGCAATTACATATATAATCATTTATTTTTTTAATAAAATATATTGAATCTTAAAATTTTATGGGTATTTTTACATGTGATTATATAATTTAAAATTCAGCTACATTTGTGAGAAATCGTCTCTTAAAGAAACGATCTCAAAACAAGAAGTCAACATTTAATTTGTATTAGTTAGATTATTTAGCCCACACATCTAATATAATATGTCTTTTGGAGATCAAATACCGTCTTTCAAAACAATTTGTGTTTAAAAGCATATGAAGTAATTATTTGTAGATAAACTAGTAGGGGCAACAACCCCAAGTTGGCTCTCCCTAGTTTAGCCATTGCACATGATATTTTGTGAATAATATTCTCATAATGAATGAAGCTTAGTTTATTGACTATGAATGGCTTTTGTTCGTCCATCCATATTGCTACCTTTTTATCCCTTTTCCTTTTTCTTTTTCTTTGCTTATGTCCACTATTTTATCCAACTTTCTCTTTTGGATCATTTCCAAAAACTTCCTTTGACTTTCTTTGCATGATCTATTTGTCATCAAAATTAATTTCCAAAATTTTCTAAATTTAAATTAATCTACTCATATCTCAATTTTGTTTCACAGTTGATACATATATATATGAGAGTAATGATGAGACTGTCTCATGGTGAGATGGTTTTATACAAGACAAGCAGGAAATATTAAAAGTTTAAGATAGACAGATAGTGATGAAAATGCTACATAAAATAGAAATATCAAAAATTTAAAATAACAGACGGAAATAAAAATCAAGGTAATCTCTTGTGTACAGAGAAAGTAGCTTTTAAGTAGAAGAGCAACTCTTGTGAGGAACTATCTTTTAGTGAGACGACCTCAAACAAGAAGTCTATATTCTCATAATATATATGAGATGGACTATTTATCTCATATATCAGATGCGTCTCAATAAAACTGTCTCATACAACAAAATGTGTAAGTAGAAAGACTAACCGGGCTTATGGCCCATGGCACATGATTTTATTGTCCCATTCTACTTTTTAGGATGTTACCAAGTCAAGCAAATAGTAAATCCCTCTAAATTTGATGGTGACAAAACAAGTATCTGCTTGTTACAACTTACAATATTTTTTTCAACTTTCCATATAATGTCGCCGTACTCCAATATTGCAATACATAGGATTACAAAGACAAGAATCGACACGATATATGATGATCGATTTTGAATAAATCTCACTTTTATAAGATGACTAATTTAATATAAAATACAATTTTAATCTGATTAATCTTAAGGATAAGAAAGAAATTACTAGTTAGCACGAGATTTCAATTTGAGATCTCTTACAATACCACGATAAAACGAGGAAAAATAGAACTATTTCAAATACTTGTGAGTCAAAGATTGAAAATTGAGAATCAAGAGTCGAGATCTTGCTCTACCCGAAAGAAAAGGTTAGAATAGTTGCACCAGAAAATTACATGATTGAATGAAGATATCTGGCTAGGCTATTTTCCCAAATAAAGTTAGCACTTGCAATTTGCAAATATGCAAAGTGGACAATTAAGTCACTTTCTAGTGTGACGTCTCGACAATGCCCTATTGATTTGAACAACTAAAACACCTTATCCCTCCATCACCTGACCACCCTCAAATCAACCATACTCCTTGGGAATACTCCTCTGATGAAGAACCAGATGACATTCTGCCACCATCACCAAATTCTCAACCACCTCCTGCCTCTCCCTCTGAACCTGATTCACCTACATCACCTCCACAATCACCTGCTGACCCCCCCACTCTCAGAAAATCTACCCGACACACTCAACCCCCAGGCTGGCTCAAAGATTATATACAACCTATTTCAAATCTCACTCTCACTTCTGTTAACCCTCAATTCTCTTGTTTTTTAACTTCTGTTCAATTACACCATGATCCAATTCACTTCCATGAGGCTCTATCTCAACCCCACTGGGTGCAAGCAATGAATGAAGAGCTGAGAGCTCTAGAGGAAAATCACACATGGGTTGTCACTGATTTGCCACCAAACAAAAAGCCAATTGGGTGTAAGTGGTTGTTCAAGACAAAGTATCTTCCCAATGGCAACATTGAGAGACACAAAGCACGCCTTGTTATCCTAGGGAATAGACAGAAGCATGGTATTGACTACTCGGAAACTTTTGCTCCTGTGGCAAAACTCACTACTGTGAGATCTCTCCTTGCTGTGGCTGCTTTGCATAATTGGGTTGTGTATCAAATGGATGTGAAAAATGCCTTTTTACATGGCCACCTTGATGAAACCGTGTACATGAACTTCCCTTCTGGCTACTGTGGTCCAGGGAATCCTATTACTCCTGATCATTCTATCTCCTTACAATATGCTTCACATAATGCTCACAAGGCATGCAGGTTACAAAAGGCCTTATATGGGCTTAAGCAAGCTCCCAGGCAATGGTTTGCTAGATTGTCCTTTGCTCTTACCTCTTTTGGATTCATCCAATCTAAGAGTGATTATTCACTCTTCACCAAACACCATCAGCATCAACACACTGCCATCCTAGTGTATGTTGATGATCTGATTATAGCAGGCAATGACACCATAACCATTACTCAATCCAAACACTTTCTTGCTACTCAATTTCACATGAAAGATCTTGGTCACTTGCGTTATTTCTTAGGCATTGAAGTTGACAGGAGTACATCAGGGATTTTTCTCTCTCAACAAAAATATACACTTGACCTTCTCCATGAGTATCATATGCACAACAGCAAGTCCCTTAGACTTCCTCTAGATGCCAATGTCAAGCTTCACAGTGACTTGGGTGATCCTCTATCCCAACCTGTCTTATACCAACAACTAATTGGGAAGCTTATATATCTTAACCTGACCAGGCCAGATATCACATTAACTGTTCATTTGCTTAGCCAGTTCATGCATAAGCCTACCACTCTCCATATGCAGGCTGCCAAAAGGGTCCTACGTTACCTCAAGAGTAATCCTTCTCAAGAGAGCTTTTTCCAATATCTTGGCGATCTAAGAAGCAATCTGTTGTGTCTAGAAGCTCAGCTGAGGCTGAATACAGGCTATGGCATTAACAGCTTGATTAGAGAGCTTTTTCCTAGTGCCTGTCTCAAGAGCTTCACATTGACCAGTCATCGTACTGGAGCTCATTATAATCCTATAAATAAGAGTATAAGACTAGATTACTTGCACCCAAATGAAGAATGGGTTCAAGGTTAGGTTTGGGCTTGGGCTTGAGCCATAGACCGTAAAAATCAGATTTGAGGTCAAGCTCTGTTAATGTATGTCCTGTCCTACTCACGTTGAGCGCAGCTGGTACAGAATTTGTAATTATTGACCATAATAATACACTAATGATCTCTCATTCAAAATATAGTTTCAGTCCATGCAAACCGTGACCAATAACACCTCCATCCATGGTAAAGAAATATAAGTGGGATATTTTCCACCGGCCATAGTGACACAGCCCCTATTTTAGCAGTTTAATTATTAGTAATTAATTAAATTAATTTGGGTTATTAAAATTTAAGTGTGTTATTTTATTGAGACTCAGTATAATATTTTATTATTCAAGGACATCAGTTGTATTAATATTGGGATCAAAGTAAATTATACGACGAAAAGTATGGATATTTTTTATATACCTCATACTTTGATGAGTATGAGTATGAAGCCACATCATTGTTTTAACTTGACACATATACCTACGTTTGATGACTCATTCTCCTATCTAAGCAAACCCCCTCCCTTAAGTGATGAATGAGTATACACTTCCAGAATCTCATAACCATCTTTTCCATGTTCTTATCATCTCAAAGAAGACACTGCAAACAAACTCTGAAATTTGTATACATCTTACAAATACATAAACATTATGAATTAAAATAGAATCTCATCATATTGGAAATCCCCAAGTCTAGGGTTTGAAGGTTTCAATTTAATGTCAGAGAAGCAAGATTGGGGTTTATTTTGATGATTATATGCTATTGAAGTTCAAGATATATAGTTCCAAGGTCCTTCCATGGTGATTGAGTGAGGTAATCCACAAACTATTTATTTAAGTATAAATTGAATGATTTAAGGTAGTTTTATGTTCTTAAGTATAAACAATGATTGTTGAATTTTGGTAGTAGCTTAGTGTTTATGGTTTAATTTAGGGTTTTGATTCAAATTTAAGAATCAACTTGAATTAAGATGAGTAAATGGATTCAATTAGTAATTGGGTTATTTTTAGTGTTGATTAGTATTGGTTACTTGGGTTATTCGGTTTCTAGTATAAAAATGTAGTATTTTGGATATTGAAATTTCAGTCCATGATCTGTACGTTCTGTTTTGGCTATTTTAGTGGCAGTTCTGATCATTTCTAGGTTCTGGTTGCTTCATAAGAATTGTAGAGCTCCGAGTCGCGGTCACGTGGGCACTTGAATCGCGCCAAAATGAGTTCGTATGAGGGAGTTATGTCCAAAATACTAGTAGACTGTCATGAAAATCGACAATGAGGTTTCTGTTTTGTTCTGTCCGAACCTGTGCTGCTGTTTTTGAGATAGTTAGAGTCGTTTTGGGGTCCTGGTGTCTTCATGAGATTTGTAGAGCTCTGAGTTGCGATCGTGTAGACACTTGAATCGCCTCTATACGAGTTCGTATGAGAGAGTTATGTTCAAAATAGTGAAATGGTAACAGTCTGTCACGAAAATCAATTATCAGTTTCTGTTTTGCCATTTTTGGGATAGCTCCTATTGTTTATGGGTTTTAATATCTTCATAAGAATTGTAGATCTCTGAGTCGTGGTCGCGTAGCCACTTGAATCGCTCAAATTCGATTCCGTATGAGAGAGTTATGCCTGTTTTAGTGATGTTGTGTCCAGAAATGGTACTGATTCGGGATTTTGGTTTTTGATCCAAAAGCTATGGAATCAATTGGGTATTGATTTAACCAAGTGTTTGGTTATTAATTGGGTATTTAAGATTAACTTAGGGTTGTTATTAAATCTTGAAGTGGGGTTATATTGATTGTAGATATTATTGGAATAGAAGAATTCATGTTCCTTTGTATTAAAGTTTTTAGAAGGTCTTTTTGATGGATCAATTGAAGTATTACTAATAAGGAGCTATTTTGAGGGTCCATCAAGATAGCCATTGAAGAACAACAATGAAAGTGGATTTTGGTTTTCAGTTTTGAAGATGTGTGATTGTGTGGAAGTTAAATTTGCTCATTAAAGGTAACCTACAAACATCTAATATCTTTTAAAGTTAGTTTAAGTAACTTTATAGAAAATATATTGGTTTGATTGCTTGTTTATGTATGTAAAATGATTTTAATAAAAATGAGTCATGTTATAAAAATTATATTTGATTAAAAAGTATGTTAAGATTGTATTTATTTAAAGAGATTACAAAAGCATGTCTTGTATGATATTACCTTTTAAAATATGAGTCTTGAAATATGGTTTTATGAAATGAAGTATGATTATTGATTTTAAAGAAAATCAAGTGATTTATTGATTAAGTTTATAGTGAAATGTTCGACATTGAAACATGTTCGTTTTTGGGAATTGGCAACGGATATTTATATCCGGATTATTATGAAATCCTATAGCTTGATAATAGGTAATGGTTATTCGGATCGGTCTCGAGCCCCGGTCCCGTTTCGTTCTTGCAAGAACCGTATTTCGGTGATGACGATCACCCGTATTCTCAGGATTTAGATCAAGCCTACTTCCTGACGGTCCATATATTCCCACGTTTTAAAGTATTGTTATATTATTCTTTTAATATGAGTTTTGAATAAATACGTTTGGTATATAAAGTTTTGTTTGTTTCGCAAATGAATTCATATGTTTCATTTGTTGTATTTTGAGTTCGCTATTTACTTGTAAAGTAATAGCCGTATTTTGACTTTCGCTATTAACTTGTAAAGTTATAGCCATGTTTTGATTCGCTATGAACTAAAGGTTCTTAGCCGTATTTATGTCGATACCAAACGATCTTTTAAAAGAGTTGGATTTTGATAAATTAATATTTCATAAGGAGATACCAAATGAGCAAAAGATTAAATTGGAGATATTTGTTAATGACATGCATATAAATGTAATAGTTTGTTAGATTACTCAACAATTCAATTGTTGACAGTCTTTGATGGGGCCTATCCCTTACGGGGATAGATCCATTTTCAGGTTGGATCTGATGTGGAGAGATGTCTAAATGTGTTATGTGATACGTGCGAGGCGAGGACTTCTTTTTGAATTTGATTTTGTAAATTAATATTTGTATTGTAAATTAAATTGTAATTATTTTATAATGTTTTGTAAATAGTATTTATGTAAAAAGTTTTAAAATACTCTGATATTGGTTTGTTGTGGCTATTGAGCCACATGTCGGATTCAGCCTAGACTTCTGTAAGTCTTCCGCTGTGTGTTGTAAACAGTATTATATTACTGTTTATGCCGGTTTGGGCTGTTTCACATAGCTACCATCAAAGGCAAAGACTGAAGGTACAAAAGTTGATCTCAGATCATATAGTCGATGCACTGTAATGCAACACCATATAACAACATAATGCAATGACAAACATCACCTGTCTATTACTTCCATAGACAAATAGCATTGAGTTCCCCTTTAAAAACCATAATATGATAAACATCTTAAAAATGGGGTAATCATATTCAAGTAATATTACAAAAAGAAACAACCTCTTAAGAAGGATCACATTAAGCCAACAGTAAAGCATTATCTTTTAACCAACGGAATAAAGAACTAAGACATCTTTCTTTTCTTATTACCAGAGCGAGACTTGTTATGGAATCCTCTAATATTGTTCGTTGTATCTGCAGTGTTCTGTTTCTTCCCGGCTTTCCTGCCTCCAAACCCGAATTTGGAATCTTTGAAATCACGGCCCTTCCTCTTTTTATCCATGCCCTTGCCCTTGCCTTTGCCACTAAACTGTCTTGCCTTCCCACCAGATCTATCTCTAGGAGCCACACCAGGAGGTCCTTTACGTTTTCCTCCTAGTGGCTTACCATCTTCAAACGACAACTTCATTTCATCCTTATCATTTGCAAATCCGCTTCTTTGCCTCTGTTTTCTCCACTTCTTAACAGATTCAATCTGCTCCTTTTTCTCCTTAGCTCTCTCTTTCTGTTTTTCTACCTGAACCTGTTTAGAAATTCTCTTTGCCTCTCTAGCCTTCCTTCTCTCCTCTTGTTCTTCTCTTTGCTTTTTCTCAGTCAATAACTTCCCTTTCACTTTTTCCATATGAGAATCTATCTTCACCATCTCAGCATAAAAATCAAAAGGCCTTAGATAAGGAAGCCCTTTTGATTCAAGCTTTGCAAAGGCTTCTCTGGTTCCTTGTAATGCTTGTGTGTAAAAAGACGCCTCGCGTGCAAGATCATCATTTACATCCACTTCTTGTTCTTGATTGATGACTATTGAAAGAGTATGCATCCAATCAACTTTATCAGGCCAGCTAATCTCACTGAGCTTATCAAGAAGACCTTCCTTATTGTTAATAGCAGTCTTTGAAGGTTCAGTTAACTTTATGTCATCTCCTTCTTCATCTGACTCAGATTCCTGTTCTGACTCAGATTCATTATCAAAAGTATCAAACTCCTCACCATCTACTGCATCATCTCCATTAAATGAAGAAGGGTGTTTACTTAGGACAACCATCTGAGATCTCTAGCAAGTTCACCTAAAGTAACAAAAATAAACAAGTTTTAAAAACAGGAGCTATTCAGAGAAGATACATACACAAGTAACACAACAACGTAAAGTCTTAACCCCAACTAAGTGGAATCACTATATAAATCAAAACAAATCAACGTGAAAGATCGTCACTATCAAAGTGTAAACATCATGTGGCCCATCTTTCATACTAATCTACGACTAAGAGCATCAATTTCAACGAGTTTACCACATATATTATCCTACTTCATTTATTTCATCTTTTCACACAATCAAACCCAACCATATAAACATAGTATTACAGTAACACAAATTCTCATTTAAGATAGTCTCACTATGAGACAGTTAAAAATTAGACTAAATAGAACAACTAAATTAATTGAAACATTAATACAGATTTTTTTTTCTTACAGTAAAGCCACCACAAAACTACAAACGGAATGGAAATTCAATGATCATAAATTTACAGCATGCATAAACTGAATTAAAATACAAGATTTAATCAAGCACAAATCATATCATAGATTATAAATTAGAAGCAAACAAATCAATCAGGGAAAGGTCAAATTAGGACAGAAAAAATAGAGAAATTCGCATCTGCACCTGCTCTTATCCAATCACAAATTCACAATAAAAGAAAAGAGAACAAATATTAGTAGTGCAGAATTTTCCATGACAAAATTTCCTAAACATATGAGAGAAGCACCTTAGGCATAGAGCATTCATCGACTCCATATCTAGTATAGATAGAAATAAACAAAAATCAAAAAATCAAAGTGAAAATGTTGTAGTAAAGGATAATGCCTAAAAGCTTTTCACTTCCTCAAGACATAAGGAAACTGATCTCACAAAGACCATCAGAGATCTCCAGCAAGTTCACCTAAAGTAACAAAAAAAAAACAAGTTTTAAAAACAGGAGCTATTCACAGAGAAGATACATACACAACAACGTAAAGTCTTAATACCGACTAAGTGGAATCACTATATGAATCAAAACAAATCAACACGAAAGATCATCACTATCAAAGAGTAAACTTCATGTGGCCCATCTTTCATACTAATCTACAACTAAGAGCATCAATTTCAATGAGTTTACCACATATATTATCCTACTTCATTCATTTCAATATTTTCACACTATCAAACCCAACCATATAAACATAGTATTACGGTAACACAAATTCTCATTTAAAGATAAGTCTCACTGTGAAACAGTTTTAAATTGGACTAAATAGAACAACTAAATCAATTGAAACATTAATGCAAAACTTGCTCTTACAGTAAAGCCACCCCAAAACTCTTCGACTCCATATCAATATCAAGCATAGATAGAAACAAACAAAAATAAAAAAAATCAAAGTGAAATGTTGTAGTAAAGGATAATGCCTAAAAGCTTTTGGTACTCTCCACTTGCTCTAGACATGAAAAAACTCTTCTCACAGAGACTAACACATTATTTGATTAAGGCTGAGGAAATAAAGTATATCCCTGTTTAGATATGAGAAAAGACGAGAAAGAAAAGCGCAAGAACTGGTCGGAGTTTACAAGAGGAAGGAAACTTCAGAATTGAACAGCTTATTCTATCTCTATGATTACAAGTCACCCTATCAAAGCCGCCATTAAATTCTACGCTGAGAAATCTAGCACTAAAATTACAAAGCTTTCGTTGGTTAAAAAATTAAATAAGTACCTGAATACGCCGATGTGGAGCGGGGGCGTGGAGGCTGCGGAAACTTTGAGAAAATTGTTAATGGAGGAGAGATAACAAAACCCTAAACCCTAATTTTCTTACACTTCATCTGGGAAGGAAAAGAGACGTGAGCAATGGGGTTGGGCCAACATTTATTGCCCAGCAGAACAAACTTATAAAAAATAAATTCTCAAAACAGTCCCACGATAATTGATTGAGCTTTTAAAAAAAAAAACTCAAATTAAGTTTAGTAAAATTATAATTTTGTGTTTAGAGTTTAAGGTTAAAGTTTGTTCGTTATTAGTAATAGTAAATAAGAGAATAACACGCTAAAAGTCAAAAAAATTATCCGTAAATTGATTTATTTAGTGTCATAATTGATACTTTTAATGTCAAAACTAATCTCTCTAAATGTTATAGTCGATCATTTATAACTTATTACTTGAAGTTGAAAATTGACCAATTTAAGGTTATAATTGATGCCTTTTAACTTCTAAGATTATAATGGTCTCTTTAAGATTATAATAATTGATCATTTTCAGATTATGTCAAAAATAATCTCAATCGAAAACCAAAAAATCACCAAATTGAAAATGAGTCAGGCCAGTCAGCCCTATGTTTTAGCCTCACACTCTCAATGAGACCGTCTTTCATGATAACTTGTGAGAATTTACGCTTACAATTTTAAAGTAAATTATAGTCTTAAAGTGTTCAGTTAAAATTTTGATAGTAAAAAATTACATAGGATATCAAATTGTATTTAAAAAATTTTCAATATCCACACAGTCAAATGACTCAAATTTGAAATTTGAAATTTTCAAATTTTCTAACTAGATATTTAATTTTCTAACTAGATATCTAATTCAAGTTAAAACTTAATTTTAAATTAGATCCTAAAATTCGAATAGAATCCTCGAATTCAAATCATGTATCTCTCTCACATCATGGTTGCTACCCAATACGCCCTACGCGGTATACCCAATTGGATGGTCGGAATAGCGATTGTTCTAATTTTTAAGGATTGGACTGACGTGAATATGACATTTTACCGATTAAGGTGTCGTCAAAATTACATCTTATGGTAAAACGAGCACAAACAACAAGTACAATACATAGAATCGAAGAATAACAGGACACACAAGCACACTAAACACGAGCAAACATTTCACATTCACCTATCCGTCAAATATACATTGTTGTAGTAAAATCATAGGAATCACACGATATATAGAATTGCGAGTAGATATACGAAACATGATGCATTATGTCGCTGATTCTGTCATGCACCGATTGGATTAGGCAACACATTTTCATTTCCTTAAGCTACGTGGTTTTGCAATGAGATCTACACCTACTTAATTAGTTTCATAAACTACACAAACCCGACTAACATACATCTAGATAGATACACTTCACTTGAGACGACGCTTCACTTGCCCCTCCTTCAGGGGGATAGTCCTGCAAACATGGGTCTCGGACCAGAAACTGCGTGTATGAAGTTGTCAAACGGGCTGGCCGGAGGCAATCTCAAAGTATTAAACGGTTCATGGGATCCTGTTTCCACGTTTATACCACCAACACAAACCCGACTAACATACACCTACTTAATGTTTCGTTTCTTACTCATATTCACCGAAACTTAAATTTTGGATAAGCCGTTTTCCATTTTGACATTCGTCGCTACCCCTGTCAAAATGGTTTCATTTTTGCGGCTTTTAAGGCCAAATATCGACAAGCCAAGGCTAAATAAACGGCGTCATACGATGGGTGATAGGCAGGTAGCTACTGAGCAAAGAATACAAACATAGAAAATGATAACTCTTATAAACAGAAGGATGTATAGACTCTAGAGTGCCTAACCAAAATCACAAATTCTTACTTGAGACCGTCTTTTGTAAAGACGGCTCTCAAAAGCCCAGTCCAATTCTAAATATATATTGTTACAACTCTAAAAATAAATCTTTCGCAAACCTTCCTAAATTCATTATGCAGGAAAGATTATTGCAAGTACTTAGAATTAAGAGCAAGATAAGTTAACAGCGCTTACCGGGTTACTTTTAGTGGGTCCATCTGAAGGGAAAGAAAATACATCGCCAGAGGCGGAATTATCCTGGCCAACCAATTAGAGAGCTTTTTCCTAGTGCTTGTCTCAAGGGCTTCACATTGACCAGTCATCGTACTGTACGATAAGGAGAGGTTGAGACTGGCGTCCCAACTACTTGTCCAGCAACTTCAAGTGCCTTCAGATTTACAAAGATATCACGGTGATTTAGTGAGAAAGCAGATATTAAGCTGTGAATTTGATATAAAATCTTTTAAATATGCATACTCATAAGAGTACAGACCACGACAAACCTAGACAGTAATGCACACAAGTGTTGAACAAATCTGGGTGAAAAAAAGCTAATGGGGGTGTTCGGCAAACGGCTGATAACTGTTACTTAATAGCTGCGTACAATGGCTGATTTGACCAGTTAATTTTATTAACTGATTTGACCACCCAACCCTTTATTTGTATCAAAATAAGCTAAAACTGTCAATTAGCTATTTTGCAAAATACCCCCAACGTCTTTGTCATTATCAATCATCACTTATTAAAACACAGCAAAAAAGACAAGATCCAATAAGCTGACAATAAAGAAACATTAATATGCACACACGCACACACACATGTAAGCAAACACACATGCTCCACTTTACCTACTAAATAGTCAAAATTAGACTAAGCCATTAACAAGGCAAACCAAAATTCGTAAGCCATCTAGATAACAGTGTTCCAAAATATACTGCGAGATGTCTGATTGCAATATGCCTACACGTGGAAGCCAAAAGAAACTCACTGATTCTAAAAGCTGTCCAATGCTCATAATATGAGACTCCGAAGGGGAACGTGGCATTTTTTGACCATTAACATTTGAAACAGGTACCGAATTGGTCACGTCGTCTTCAACAATTGAACTAATAGATAATTCCTGCAACACAAACCTTTTGTCAATTACTAAGAATCTTGACAATAAACAGGAAGCAAAAGCAAATCAACTGACGGTAAACATTCTAACTTACACCATCCAGAGAAGACGACTCCTTCAAATGGCGAACAATCTGAGTATGATCTAGTTCTCGTAATTCTTTGGGGGCAAATATGAAGGCCTCATCAGGCGAGAACGTAGCAGACAGCTGATTTAGGAGCTCTTCCTCCTCTACCTAAAAGAAGACAACCAAGCATTTTCGTGTTCAGGTCTGCTTAAGGGTTACAGCATGTTGAATTAATATTCAGCAGCCACACGTACCTTAACAGTACAACAAAGATGTCGCACTATAATGCCCAGCATAATCTTATCATTTTTGTGCTTTCTCGTAATTCAGAGAGGAATGAGATAGCTGCTTGACTATCAATTGCTGAACCATATTGTCCAATATCCTCTTCTGATTTGACGAAGACCTGATGATCCTCATTGATACACAAAAAGGGATCAACCTGTAAAATTGCGAACCCGTTAGAAAAACCGAATTATCTTTCTATTTGGATTCCTGAATGATTAGTCCTCAAAAACCAAAATAAACCCATCGCTATGAACGCACAATAACATTGGTATTGGACAATTATCTTAACTTACATCAGATGGAACTTGGGACCTTAGAAGATCACTCAAATCGAGCATGTGGTACATCCTAGCAGCGAACATCAGCATGGAAGTCGATGTTACAAACATTGATCTCCGACAAGAAGGCGGAAGCATCCCTGAAACTACAAAATTGTTCCGTCAACCATGCTAGGATCCAAATACGGAAAAAGAAAAAAGAATTTGAAGTTTGTCTTTGTTTATACCAGAATCACAACACAATGATACATTTGTTAAAGATATGGGAAGTTGGAAGAAGCGCACAATAACACTGTGATTGGTATTCTGCAAGTAATAAAAACGATTAGTGAAAAAATGTTGCAAGACTGCATCCCCATTTAATAAAAATAGAAATGAACATCGATGACAGCAACACGTGAAATACGAGACGAAGAAAAAGTTTATATAGGTGTGCAGACAATAATGGATTAAAGAACAGTTTCACCTTAATGTGCGAAGATATAAGCATCAAACAGTATGAATGAGCGATTGCCTCAAAATTTGATGGTACATTATCTGAAAGATTCGCTTGTATCCAAAATCCCGAAAGCAGTTGTAGTATCTGATCTTCAGTCAGCTTCATTATTGACATTTCCTGAGGTAATTCAGAATCTTCAGAAAATGCTCATAATAATGGTATAGCAACAGGACTTTAAAAAAAATTTTACATCAGAAAAGTTGTTTGTTCCAGCTGTCCGGTCAATAATAGAGCTCAACTTGGAGAAGTTTAATGATGAGACTGTCTCATGGTGAGATGGTTTTTATACAAGACGAGCAGGAAAAAGTCGTCCAACCTCTTGGTTATTACTAATTCAAAATAATAGCAGTGGTACGATTGCGTATATTCAATTCTATCAAATCTCATTCGTGATGGAAAGCATTTAATGACGTTACGATAATAAAATGTTATATAGTACTTCCTCTGTTCTTTTAAATTTGTCCACATTACTATAACGGGCAGTTTCATAAGTTTGTCCTATTTAGAATATTTTCCTATTTTGGAAAGTTTTTATCTTCCATACACTCTCTTTATCCCCTCATTTAACCCTCATTTATCTCTCATATTACCAATACAATTATTAAAATAATACCCACTATCTACCAAAATTTCACCTTTCTTAATAAAATAATACCCATTATCTATAAAGAATCCACCTTTCTTAATAAAATAATACCCAGTATCTACAAAGATTTCATCTTTCTTAATTTGTGTGAAATCTTCAAATAGGACAATCGAAAAAGAACGGAGAGAATATTAAAAAGTCAAAAAAGGAATGTCCTCTTGTAGTCATGTTAATTTGTCCATATAGATAAATGTTTTGATAGGCATGGTACATATGATTTTTCTCGCAAGGAACAATTTTATTTACGACACGTAAAAAATAACATAATCAATCAAATACTGTCTCAATCTTCATGCTTTCTGATTAGTGGTTCTGAACGATAGTATAATATGGGTTTGCGACGAGTATATATTTTTTACAAATTAAAGAAAGGAAGATAAATAAGGTTGAAAATCAAGTATATTTTATAGAAAAGTGAAAGTAACTGTGTGGATGAGAATTACAGAAAAAATACGAGACATATTCAAAAATTAGAAAAGCAACACATTCATTGAGATATAAATTGTATATAATAATTTGAGGCTTTGCAAAAGTGATGTCTTTGATATTATATCATCAGAAGCAATATGAAGTAAGATCACATGTTTATATCTCATCTGACTCTAATTTCTAATGAAATCTAGGTACACGCTCGAAGAGGACCTGATGGCATACTTTTAGTGGATGTTATATATGCTTAATTTCAAGCTTTAAAGCCAACAAAAATA
>CM025922.1:6769919-6812419 GCA_000753965.2 Amaranthus hypochondriacus | reverse complement strand
ACAATTAAGTCACTTTCTAGTGTGACTTCTCGACAATGCCCTATTGATTTTGACCTTACTCTTTTTAATTGGACTTCACGGCCTAATAGAAAAACAAACGAACATAATGGACCCCAAAGCTTTGGTAGTTGATAATTTTTGTTTAAATAATAAACAATAAAAATAATACCCTTATTAAAATTTGTCTTCATCTCACATAATCTTCTTCCTCCAACCATATTCTTCAATCCCAGGTGAAGCCAAGTTTTTGAACCCAATCTGATCTAACCTGAAAACATTAACCTCATATCAACTTGAACTCGATCAAATCATATTAACCCGACTAGAATCAATCTAATATCGACTTGACTTAGTTTCTACAACACTTAATTCTTACATAACCTAAAGTTAAACGTAACTCGAATTGTTAATGAATAGACTAAAAACTAAACTCAGAAGAACCTAAACTGAAACCAAATGAGCCAAACCTTTAAGTTAACTTGACATGACTCAAATACAAAAGAAGCTCACCTCAAAGGACACAATCCAAAATTTGAGCAAGTCTCAATTCATTATAATATCGACACTTTCAACGTTTGGCATAAAAAAGGTTTGTTGCTACTTAATCCCTACGACCTGTAGCTTTTGCTACATAAACTATTTTAGTCTATCACATGGTTTGCTGCATTACCATTTTTAAATAAAACTGCCCCTATAATATCCTACTAAAATCTACAATTTATTTCTCCTTCAAGGATTAAAATCCATATTACTTCACTAAAGGGCATAACCTCACCTCCAATACTCAACTAAACTACTTATTTTTTCCATTTCTAAACTCAGGGGTAGAGGAGTACTTCACTTGAAATTTCAAAAGCTGCATACTTATACTTGGCTGGTAGTTCTCTATCCACAGTTACACAAATTGAATCATAAAAATCATCTATGTGCACAAACGTACGATCTATGTAACTTAAAACTCATATATCTTGTTTTTGACAACAAATAGGGACCAGAGAATTCAATCAAAAGTTATATTTCTCAAACCATTTTAGGGTATCATGTGTTCCGTCAGCTCATGCCCAAGGAATCGACCAGGCATGATTCAATCAAGATATTTGGGTTCCTACTTAACCAGGCATCACCCCGACCTTGTATATTATAATTTATAATTTGTTGAGTCAAAGTCTAGGTGTGAACCCTTCCAAATTCAACAAGTTATCAAATCAGTAAAGATTAGAATATATGAATAGTCTATTTTCATAAGCCTAAATTTCAAAAATAAAACACAAATCAAGATAAATCTAGAAGCTAGAAACTATAGCAAATTCTTTTGAAGTACCAACTACCAACCAACTACCAAGTCTAACAATTAACAAATTTATTGCACTAACTTTCTTAATGATAATAAAAACTGTCATCGCCAATCTTTTATATTTAACTCGTGTTGCAGATTAAATCATGATAAATGCAAGTACATATCATGTGTCACCACCAATTGCGTGTGCTATATAATGTACTTATAATTCAATTGACCAAATAAAACCAAAGTTATACTATTTCTAATTATCCAAAATATACAAATATAATGAAATGATGTCACTGAATAGGACTGATAAAAAGTCTAACCTTGATTGTTGTAAGCAAATGTAAGCAAATACATATGATTTTTTCTATGTTTGTTAGGAAAAAAGTAGCTCATCAATTAGATACAGGCACTTCATGTTCCAATTAGATAAGTAGCTCATCAATGTATAAGCTCCTAGATTATTCTTTATTAGTCAAACTCGAAATTTTGAAATCATATACATATGACTTCCAGAGATCTCACCTAGGTAAATCAGTCCAGCATGAAAAAGTACATGTGTTGAGAAGTTATTTTGGACGCTGTGCACCCAGAGGAAACGAAACCTTCTGCAGAGTGTTCCGAAGTGCATCAGTGTTTGGCTGTTGAGATGTGTTGGGAGCATCAGCCTCTTCTTCTGTTTCCTCTAGTGCCAGGGGTTTTTGCATATTTGGTATCACTAGCTGGTAATTAGGGCTAATCAGGGTATCTTCTTCAGGTGGAAGTGGGATTCCAGCGCCTCCAAAAGTTTTTGGTAGCGGTGTTTTGTTCTTATTTCTAGCCATCTCCAAAAAAAACTGTCCAAGCAGTTAGCAGAACTGTTAAAAAAAAGCTACAGAATAGGCTAAACGGATGTGCTTAAACTACAGTACTCAAACCACAAACACCTAACAAAACAAGAGTATAGCAGCATTCCTTAGGTGTAATCTTTACAGCAAAACCGAGCCATTGAAATCAGAGTTTACAAGTTAAACAAAAAACGCGCATGTTTTATTCTAAGAGGTTCTCTCCTGCAAATAAAACTTCTCCACACCAATTTCTTACAGTTTAATAAACAACAACAAAATAGGGAATATGTATCCCAAATGGCCAAACAAAATCCAAACAGAAATGAACTCAATAAATGCACAAATAAACAAACTATTTTTTCTAGAAGAGAAAAAAGGGGAGCTAAGAATACCTCTCGTGATGGTGGTTTTGAGAAGCTGGAATTCGCTTTTGATTGGATGGCAAGCTTTGTATCATCAGAGTCAATTGTGCCTTTTCCAACATACTCTGAGTAAACTTGTGCATCATGTCTACAACATATCTATACCACAACTCCAGAAATTGGTGCACAACATGGGGCTCATGCTCCTCAACACCCATAGATCTTAACAATGACTTCAAAATTTTTGCATCCCTAAGCAAGTCTTCCTCTCTCTCTGCCATGACCCTCGAAACCTAACAATACCTGATGCGGATTGAGTTTCATCAACCGAGAGTATTGGACAAAAGTTACACATCACGTATTTGTAAAGTGGAATCATAAATCACAGATAGTTTGCTCAAATAGCTTTAAGGGTGAAGAGAGGGGAGAACAAAAAGCTATGTTTTAAAAGTAGCTATTGGGATGGAAGAATTTGGAGGCATGGAGGGAGGAAAGGGCTCATATCCTTTGTTTCGATGGTAAATGGGGAAGGAGGAGAAACAAATTAACAGCACAAGTCCTTTTAATAAAGTAAAAATTTTCGAATTGTACAGATTTTGAAAAAAGAGAATAATTTTAAGGAAGGACAATGTTTTCAAGGTGTACACTTTTAAAAGTAACAATGTCAAATCCTAAAGCCCAACAATATGTATGGAAGATAATAATTTTAGAGAAGGACAACAATTCCTCCTATTTGATCAAATATCAATATAATATACATCAGCAATAAGGTTTTATCTCCCAACCAATGATAAATAGTAGTAGTACAACAGGTGCTACATAACTCCTTTGTTTTTGGATGTTTAGCACTTTTTTGGCATTTAGGAACCTACTAGCCCTTTAACCTTAATCTCTACTCCCCTCTTCCTTCAACTCTACGATTAAAGATCAAGTGAAATGCATCTTATAGACTCTAATTTCCATCATTGCACTAGTTCATGTTCATTAAAAACCATAAAAAACAACCTCTTAAGAAAACCATTAACACCAAAACCACAAATCACATTGTATACAAACATCAAATGGGGGGCTGAATTGACTATAGGAACTTAGATTTTGTAGCTTCTAAGTGAACTCAAAGAGACAAAGATAGAAAGAGTATAAGTTTAGTGGCCGTGATGATAGCTTTTCAGCTCTAATTCAAACCTATCTAGCACAAGTACTAAAAGTGTCACACTTGTGTTTTAATATTCAGACTTTTTGCTTCTCATCCCTTCCGTGTCCCCATGCCCAACTTGATGCAGCATATATGCCAACATACCATGAATACTATGTTCTTGTATAACCTCTCAACACCATTGAAAAATCCATGACAACTAACCATAACAAAGACCTCAATTCTTGACTAGTTCAGTAGTTCTACAATCTGAATCCCAATAGCAATTCACTGATCTCTTAGTTTTCTCTTCCCCACAAAACATAACACTGACTACACTAAGAGATTGAGCCAAGTAATTAAATTTTCAGCAAAAGCAATTTATTTCCCGGAATAACAAATTACTCCTACAAGAACAACAACAGCATTGCTTTATTCCCACAAGATATGCTCCGCAACAAGAACCAAAGTGAATCAACTCATGACATCGCCCGTGACAACTACAGGAAACACAACAAGTTCACAGAATTTACCCCTCCCACAAATAACCTGGTTGATGTAAAAGCTACAGTCCTAAGTGTCGACATCTCAAATTTAAAATTCTGAAAATGATAAATTGTTAAAAACCTAATAATTCAAAATCTGAAATATTGACATTCTACACTTACTACATCACTCGAGAATGGAAATTCTTCAATTTATTGATAAATTGGTCAAATCAGCACTAGAATTTCACTACTAGAATTCTAATCCCTCGATTTATGAAGTGAAAAACAAAACCAAAGGATTCAGTGACAGTGTATAAAATTTTCACACATAAAAAGAATAATATAAATTGAATCGCCTGGAAAAAAATCAGAAGAATACCAAATCGAACAACAGCACAACGCAAAAGAGAAAACTTCGCTCCGCCGCCGGTGACTGAGCGACCTCGAGTTTGAAGAAAGTGGTTGCGGTAATAAGGTGCCTGGGCTCCGAGTTAATTTCAATCATTTTTCCGCACTTTTAAAACTTCACTGTTATAAACTTAGAGGGGTGTTTGGTAGGATGGATTTGAGGGAGGGAATGGACTTTTGTAAGTCTTTGTTTGTTTAGGGGAATGGGAATAGCCGAATAGGGAATGGGATTAAAATGGGATAAAGTCTTTAAGAAAAATGTCTTGGGGGAGGGGTAATATTTAGGTTGAGACTTTGATTTTATCTCTTTCTTCCAAGTCCCTACCATAACAAACAAGGGAAGGGACTTTTTAATTTTCAAAGTCTCAACTCAAAAGTCCTATCTTAAAGTCTCACAAGTCTCATTCCCTTATGCCAAACACCCCTAATGTGTACATTCCTAAAAAAAATAAAAATAAATAAGAAAAAACAAAACAAACAAACAAACAAACTTATAATGTGTAAATGATAATTGGGAAATTACATATGCTAAATCACATTTCTCGGAATTTTCTGTGGTAGATAAATTTTTTTTTAAACTTACTATATGGTAGATAAAAGAAATTTTTTTTTACTTTTACTTATTTTTATTCAACGTAATGACATTGTTATCAAGAAACAAACATTGTGAAGTTGTGATCACCTTAAATGACTACATATTTCGAAATTCAATCGAAATAAATACTTAGTTTAACTAGAAACTTAACATTTCGTGAACTACATGAAAAAGCTAGAAACTCACGTTCACCATATGAATTCAAAAAGTATTTGTTAAAAAGTCAAAACCTCAAGATCACTACATGATATTCCCACGACTTTTTTTCTTTTGGATGCTAAAGATAATTTTGATGGTTTAGCAATTTAATCACAAATTGAAAAATATATTTTATTTTAACTACTTTATATTTCTATATTAGTCAACACTTTTCAACTCATTTTAAAAATAAAGTTTAATTCAATTCAGGACATTTTAGGACCCTAGGCCTACCAAACCTGGCAGGTTCGGGTTCGGGTCTGTGTCCAAAATTTCTAAACATTAAGGGTATGAGTTTGAATATGGGTCTTTGTCGGGTCTAGTTGGACTCGACTATCCCTAAGTCTCTTTATTTGGGGTTTAATTGACTATGCGCATTCTGCTTTGCCCTTCTTTGAAAAAGGTATGATATGTCCAATGTACACTATCTTTTTCTCGAACCCTGACTTTGTTGAATACTAGGTTTATGACTAATACTTTTCACAACTACTATCAAAGTGGAAGAAGCATTTCCCATCCTTTGGATGTACTTATCTTTTACTATCAAATCTATCATCATTTGGGTGTAGTTTTGTGCTATGCTACAATTGCCCTTGCATTGCATTGCTATTGTTTACCTTAATACACCATAATTAGCAACCAATTGTTTCATAGATCTTTTAGGCATTTTCAAGTTCCTTTGCTTGTAAATTAGCCCCACAACTAGATCAACATCAGAAACTGGTATATAGACAGTTCCAAATAGATCAATATCAAATTTTAGGTAGCAGCTTCAAAAATTTGTAGCAAAGCTCTATATATAGATCCACTTGCTGCAAAAATACTTCACTATGATCTAACAATAAGCTAGAAACTAGAAGCTCGCTTATTCACAAATCACAAATGATTGCTAGAGCACCAAAACAGGAACGAATAGTCTAAAATGCTCAGTTAAAAACGCATTCGATCATAGGAGCAAACAGTTGAAAATTATAGTAATTAATATGTTATCATAAGCATTCACCAAAGAGACACAATGAAAACTTTTCGGGTTTACACCACAGCTCCCCCTAGTACAAAATCGACATCATAACACTCAATTACCAATACGAAAATAAAATTATTAATGATGAATGAGTTTCACTGCATTACTCTGAGCAGCAGAAATGACCAAAGGCTGTTCAAAATACACTTACTTAAACAAAGTATGATTCGTTACATTGTTTACTCTTCCACAACCACACTGATCTGGCCTTTCTCGAGCATGTAGTAGAAGGATCTCACTTTCCTTTGTTCATTCCAGTGGTGCATCTTCCACAAGGTACCAGCAGCCAAGCCAAGTCCCATCCCGATAATTATCTCTTTCACAACACTGGGACCTTTCAATACAGCATGAGCAACCTTTGAACCAGACATTTTATCAGCTGAATGTAGAACACTCCTGCACAATAAGGGTGAGAAAGTGAGGTCTAATCGTGGTATAAATTAGAATTGTTGCTACTTTAATAAAAAAATTCGGGAGAAAAAAAAACATGGAATACTAACTCCACTAACATAGGAAAAGAGGGCCATCTTAGATATTACACTATTACAGTGAGAGTTAGTTGGTATACTTTAGAAGTAAACTAAGATAAGCGAAACTAATATAAATGAGGAAGGGGAAGTAGAGAAACATATCAAAAATAATGTTTAGAAACTTGGAGAGTTTCATGCTCATTTCCTAAGACCACTCGAAATGCTTGTACTTCGATCTTTCATTTAAAAATGCTTTGGATTATACTAATAAATACCCATTTACATTTTCACTTTTAATCATTCCATTCATAGAGTTTATTGCTACTTTGCTACTATATTGCCTACGAACTGATATTCTGGAACAATGACTGATCCGATCTATCACAAATCATCAATAATAAAATGGCAACTCTACTAACTACCCATCTTTCTAAATTTTTGCCATTGATTCGAAATGAGACCAGCATGAAGATTTATCGAAACGGAGAAAGTACTATTTTTTTTATGCATGAAAGAAGGATAAGTTTGATCATCACCCCGCTTTGCAGACAAGAGTCCTATTAAATCTAGGATATCATGAATAAACACTTCTGCTAAGAAAATTTGCAAGGTATGCAACATACTGAAAATATAGCACCAAGGGAATTCATGAGCCACTTTAATAAGCTAAAGCAGCTAGTGGTGATCAACATAGTGGTGAGAGGGGTGGGGATGGGAGTTCGTGTGGGTGGGCGTGGGTTTGTAGTAATGACATTGTGCCTACTGCGAGAAATGCAAAGTATGACACAATGTGCTATTAGTAAAGTGCAAAGGTAGAAATATGTATTCCTTAAATATTGAGTCATTGAGTGAACTCTTCGAGTGGCTCAAACTCCCAAGAGTGTGAACTCTATTTTTTACATACAAGCATAATCATATTCTTCCCCTCCCCTTATACTTCTGAATACAAAATATGGAATGTCTTCATATTCAAATAACAAACTTGCAATTATTTAAATAACAAAACTAAAATGAGATATCTTTCTCAATTGCCAATATTGTTGTCTGTCCCTTAGCGACTGAATCTTCAATTCATGAAACACTGATATGCAAACTTCACACATGCAAGATAGTTTCCTATCCACCACCTTATAAAATCATCAACTATAAACAATCATACATATAAACATACATCACAAGCTTTCTTTGTAAGCTAGTAATCCATGCTTCTTTCTTTTATATTCTAGAACCGTCTCAATCTTAATTATTGTTTTGTCACCTCATCAGCTCATCTTATTGCTAAATTTCTCCCTGTCTCCATTTCTTCACCGAGTTTCTAGCGTGTTCTACATCATTCTATCAAAGCCATCTCCAACAAGTTATAAGTGTCAATATTACATAAAAGAAATGCAAAACATTGATGATTGAAGTTGAGGCTTAAGATACTCAAGTTTATCTTTCCTCTTTTTTTGTTGTTTGTTCAAGAACACATTGTCATGACTTTTTATTTACAGTTCTACACTAAAAGGTTAAAAAGATGAATGTAACAGTTTCAGGCCATTTATCATTTAATCCCATCACATCACACAAGTACAACAATGTCGACGCCTTAATCCCAACGACATAGGATAAGAAACAAAAATGCAATATTATTCATTTCCACTCACAGTAAAAAATTGAACCCCAAACAAAACTGACCAGATTTGTGTTAAAGAATCAACTCAACCAAAAGCTTAAGTTGATAATTGAAACCCTAGAATATGTTATATACTCTAGCACACCCCCTCAAATGAGAACCCTATCAGCAAGAAGTGCGGAAGCAGCACATCTACATATTCCACTTTCAATCCATCAGTTTGACTACAATATGTAAAATACTGATCCAGTAAGTTGATAATTGAAGCACAGAATATGTAAAATACTCTATCAATTTAATATTCAATACTCATGCCCAAGAACCCAAAATTTCAATCCATCAGTTTGACTACAATCCTCTTTTCTCTGAAAACCCAAATTCATCATCTAGGTTCTCAAAAACAATCCCCCTATCCAGAAACCCAAAACAAAAAACAAGAACAAAATTTTGTCATATACTGATCTAGATAAATACTAGACAAAACACCAAAAAATTGATAAACATAGAATAAAAAAGACAATATTCAGAGACTAATTAACATCACACTAAATCAAGTCCAACCCAGAATCCAAATTTAACAAAATGAAATTAACAAGATGTTGATCTAAAATTGACCGGAGAGAATAAATCAACCGCAAGGAAAAAGAAATAAAGATCAGAAATAACTGAATATTTACATAGATCTATATCGATTGGTAAAAAAAAGAGAGCTTACCAGAAAAATATATGCAGAGATGATCCAGCTAAAGCTATGCTATTTTAGTGGGAAGCCAAAACACAATAAATTGTGCAAGTTCTCTACAACTTGCCTAGTCGTATGAATGTTGACAGTTTGTATGAACGTGTTTGTCAAATAAGTGATTGCTTGGACGCACTGACCCTTTTTTTTCTCTTTAATAATTGAATGAGTCAATTCATCAATTGTTAACAAAAATATTTAATAAATCTAAATTTTTTATTTTTATTGGTCATAAGAGAAAAAGAAAATTAATTAGCCAAAAACAAAAAATTGTCAATATTAATTTTTTTATAGAGCAAAAATTAACTTTTTAACCAACTTTATACCATTTTTAATTCACAAATTCTTACTTGTCTTTTTTAAAGACGGTTCTAAAAAACTCAGTGTAATTCTAAATATATATTGTTACAACTATAAATATAAATTTGGGCTGCACTTTTAAGAGTCGTCTTTACAAAATATGATCTCTCAAGAAAGCCCCTGTTTTTAATGTGAATATTTTACTTGTTTGAACAATTATAATTAAAAGTAAAAATACAAAAACAAAAGTTTATGAAAAAGACAAAAATGTCATACCTAATGAATAGAAAACTATAAATACAATATGAATACACGCCCCATTTAAATAATTTTTTTAAATATAAAATTATTAATTTTTCTATAATTTTTATATAATTGAAGAACAATTCAATTGACATCACTTAAATTTTTGTATGATAGTCTCATAATTTTGAAGTTATCTTACGGAAAAATAATCTCTTGCAACATTAGCTTAAGATTGCAAGGGCAAAACAAACAAAAACGTTCAATACATTATCAAGTCTCAACCCCATTCCCTCATGTCAAACACCCAAAATAGTTTCGCAACTGAATGATTTAGACAACCTCGATAATCACCATTTAATATGTACAAAAACAGAAAAAAGAGAGCAAATTAAACATACCATTTTTTGTAAAGACGACTCTTAAAAGTCCAGTTCAAATTTATATTTAGAGTTGTAACAATATATATTTAGAATTGAATTATTTATGATTAAACAAATGGAAATGGAAACGAAGAAATTAACCTGGCTGAAAAAACACAGAAAGGCCAAAATCAGTAGATTTTAGAGCAGAATCCTGAAGCGTAGTCTGAAACAAGAAATTCTCGGGCTTAAGATCTCTATGAATAACTCCTAACGAATGACATGCTTCAACAACACCCACAATCGTCTTCATCAATTTAGTTGCTTCTCTTTCACTATACTGTCCTTTCTCTACGATTCGATCGAAAAGCTCTCCACCTTCACACAATTCTATTACCAAATGAACATGAATTGAATCTTCATATGCTCCTTTAATTTTCACTACATTTGGGTGTTCTGCTAAATGGTGCATTATTTGAATCTCCCTCCAAACATCTTCACAATCTTCTTTACATATAAGCTTCCTTTTGGGTATCGATTTGCAGGCGTATTTTTGTCCGGTGGAGTTTTCTGTGCATAAATATGTGGTTCCGTATTGACCTTGCCCTAGAATTTTGCCTAAATTGTATAGATTGTTAAGCTTTTGGGTTTCATATGGAAGGACTGATTTGGGTTTTGATGATCTTACTGAGTTTGTTTTGTTCAAACTCATTTTTGATTTTGGGCATGGATTGGAATTTGGATTAGAAATGAGTTAGAATTTCTGGATTTAATTGGTTGGACTTTGAAGATTTATTGGTCATTATTTGAATATTTTGTTGATGTAAGTGGATCAGAAGCAAGTTGTATGGGTAGGTAATAAATTTTCAAGTGGGGTAGTAGTATACATACTGTACAATATATTTCCTTTTTTATCTATCTTTTTTTACCTAAATACCCTCATTTTTACTACTTTCAATATCCAATTACCACCTTTACAATTAATTTAATCAATTAAAATACCCAATTACCATCTTTTTAATGGACCACACACCACCCTTAATAACCGTGAAAACCCAAATGGGACATCTAAAATGATTCGGAGGGAGTATTTAAATAAACATTTTTGATTATAAAATTTGATTAAAGTAAACACATTTGGTTATGGTTCTAAACTTTAATAAAGCAATTTTTTATATTTGGGTTGTGACTTTTCATTGATTATTTACAAGTAGGGCTGAACATAGTTTGGTTTAAACCGTAAACCAAACCGGACCAAACCGTAATTTAAGTATTTGGTCTGGTCTACGGTCTAAATGGTCTGGTCTGGTTTTTTTTTTAAAAAATTACGGTTTCCGGTCTGGTCCCGGTTTATAACTTTTCAGACCAGACCGGACCGGAAAACCGTATTAGAATTCCGGTCTGGTGAAAACCGGAAACCATAACCCGGAAGCCGTATGTATTATTAGGACTTCACTGTAAAAATTTTATTTTAATTTGGCCCAACTGCCAAGCCCAACTCTCAACCCCATTACCTCAAGTACTAGTAAACTAAAAAAACCCTAGGTATTCTTAACTTTCATCATTTCTTATTTTCTTCATTAAGAATGCAAAACGGCGCACAGCAGTGACGGCACCACCATTGTCCTCCATTATCTTCCTGAATCTTCACTGAGTTCTCGATCCTGAATCTTCTCCTTCAGTCCATCATCCTTCAGTCTTGCATTTATTTGAGATGTTCATGGGTATTATTGATATTATTATGTAAGTTCATGGGTATTATTATTATTATTAATCGCAAACAAAGGCTTATGCTTTAATCGCAAACAAAGGATTATGTAAGTTCATGGGTATTATTATTATTATTATGTAAGTTCATGGGTTTCTTGTAAATTATTATTATTATGTAAGTTCATGGGTTTCTTGTAAATTATTATTATGTAAGTTTATGGTAATTTTATGTATTTGAAGGCTTTCCTAGACTCAATTAATGACTCGGAATATAAATATTAATATTTATGTATGTATAAATGAATACACTATCTACATTCAAAATATAAAAATACATAAAAAAGAAAAAACCGTAGACCAGACCAGACCAGATCTGGTCCGGTCCGGTCTGGTGTCTTGACTGGTCTGGTCTGGTCTAAAAAATTTCCAGACCGTAATTTCTGGTCTGGTTTGATTTTTCTGTCAAACCAGACCAGACCGGACCGTGTGCAGCCCTATTTACAAGGGTGGTGATATGAACATGGGGTGTTGGTATGTTTGATTGGTCTAAAATTATTAATGTAACTTTGCAAGTTATCACGTGCTCAATAAGGGATAAACTTGTTGATAGTCCCATTGGATTTGAAGCATTTTTCATTATTTTTCCGTCCCATTTAATTTGCATCATTTTTATTTTTGAACAATGACTCACCACTTTCTTTTTATGTCATCTATACATTTTAACTCTCTTTTAATTCCATCCACACAATTCATTATCTCACTTTATTAACTCTCTATTAGGACAGATGAGCATGAGGTATACTTGACTCGTTAGATAATTATTACACATTGGTAGGCCGGTCAAATAAATTAGGAAAAATTGTCCACCACCTATTGTCTAATTGTTGTGAACACTCCCTATTATTGATTATTTCTAAACAATCTAACCCTTGTACATTATTTGCTGACAGCACCCATTTTCGCATTTTAACAAGCTATTGTAGTAACTACTAGCCGTTACACTCACTTCTTCTTCCCACTTATACTTTTTTGTTGTTCTAAGTTTACTCCTCTTGGGTAGTAGGTGTCTATAATAGCCGGATAAAATGTGCAAAAGGGTGCTGTCAGCAGTTGGACTATTCAAAATAATCAATTGTCGGGATTATTCATAGTAGATGGACAATAGGTGGAATTATTCTCGGCAAATTTTCAAATAAATTAGGTCGAATTAGGTTTGCTTTTGAGTTATATATAAACAGGTTAAAAAAATTTTTATTTAAATATTACTTCTTCAATTAATTGGCTTTAAAATCATAATTTTAACTTGATATGCTACGGATAATGTTAGCCAGATTTCAATTCAGTGGAATAATGTCATTTTGAATTGCATCAAAAAGAAATTGGTGTATTTTGAAGAAAGTGGTAATAAATAAAGAGAAAGAATGAATTGTGTGGATGAAAAAATAAAATTAAAATGTATGGATAAGTTTGAAAGACAGTGATGGGTCATTGTCCAAAAGTAGAAATGTTGCAAATTAAATAGGACGAACCAAAATGAAAAAATGCAAATTCAATGAGATAGAGGGAATATTTTCTATTTATTATGAAAAATATGAAATAAACAATTTAAGTATAAGTTATACCGATTGACCTGGCTCAAAACCCACTTGTTTGATTAAATGAGTCATAGGTTTGTTTCAGGTTTCCAATTTTGACACCTAATCTATCTACTAAATAAATCAGGTCAGCTCGACCCATTTACTCAATTGCGTAAAAAGTCTTAATCCAACCCACTTATTTCGAGTTAGGTTCATATTGGGTCAACATTTGCCAAGTTTACATATAAAGGTGGACATGGGTCGCAGGGCAGAACATCTAGGCCTAGACCGAAACCTTTATTTTTTTTTGGACCCACATTTGGACCGTAATCCATAGGGTATGAAAAATTTAGACCCTAGCTTCGAACTTTAGGGTCTGTATTTGAGTCTAAAACTATTTTGTTTTTTATCTGAAACTATAAAAGAAATATTATGCAATTTTTGCACATTCGTAATAAATTATTTAAACATTTTCAGGTAACAAGGATTTTCTAATACTTAAATGTTTTATGAGTGACCTTGTATATGAAGTTTACCAACATTTATCTTCTTAAAAGAAAATATTAATCAAGTTTTAAGTACAAACACAAGGACTACATTTAAATTACATAAACAAACAAAGCTCCAAATCATGCAACAATTCAAAGTATAACAACATTTGAAATCAAACAAATAAATACACATAATAGTTTTGAATATCTATTTTAAATAAATACAAAAGGGCTTATGATCATGGACTCCAATTCTACCCAAACCCTGACCCTAAGATCATTGACTCCAATTCTACCCAAACCCTTAGGTTCCAAATTAGATAGATTTTGACCCTTACAGGTCGAGCCTAAACCCTTAGGGTCCAAGTCTCATGCTCATGCCAAATTACACATCTAAAAAATAGACCCTATAATCTAAAAGAAATAGTCTCAAGTACAAATAGGGTGAAAATCAAGATAAATGATTAAAAATTACTCCTTCCGAATCATTTTAGTTGTCCTATTTTCTTATTTGGTAAAATTATATCATCATCATCATCATCATACCCAGTGTGTCCCGCTCATAGATAAACTATGGTCAGGGTCTGGGGAGGGAAGGTAGACGGCTACTCATACTCATGTAGGAGAGTACGGTTAGAGAGTCCCCCGGCTCCATATGCTCTTCAAAGAGAGGGGTACCTGCAATTATATCAATTGCCATATTTCCTTTTTTGTCTATTTCTTTTACCTAAATACCCCCACTTTTACTACTCCCAATACCCAACTATCACCTTTACAATTAATTTAATCAATTAAAATACCCAACTACCCTACTTTTACTACTCCCAATATCAACTATCACCTTTACAATTAATTTAATCAACTAAAATACCCAACTATCACCTTTTTAATAGACCCCACACCACCCTTAATCACCGTGAAAACCCAAATGAGATATCTAAAATAAATCGGAGGGAGTATAAAATAAAGACTATTTTCATGTTTTACAAATAGTGCTTAAAGGCTATTTTCAAATAAGTAGGCTTAAGGCTACAATTAAGGCTAAAGTGTTTAATTTCATGTTTTTAACGAAATCATTAATCAGTCTTGTAAAATAAATAAAAATGGATGAATAGAACCTTTTTTTGCAGAAGGAATAAGAATAGAACCTATGTTATTCATGTACTAAATGCACTTAAATATGTTGGATAAAAAAAATCCAGTCTTAAAATAAATTAATGCAAATATACAATGGCTAAACTGGTTGAATTTAGCTCTAATTTATGTAAAAAATAAATTTGTTGGTAAACCTAAACCCCAATCTGTCTCATTCACCATGTAATTAATTTAATGAATATTTGATCTTCTAATTGAGATGGAACCTCTCGGCTTTGATCTTAATCCTGCTACAAATAAGAGTAAGAATTATGTAAACAAATAAATAAAATGATACTCCCTCCTATTCATCTTAAGTGTCTCATATACTTTTGAAACAATATTTATCTTAAATTGTATTTTATTAATCTATAAATTAAAATATAGTTATGTAGAATCTTATTTGATTCGTTTTAATGTAAAGTTTATCAATATTTTATAATTCTAAATTATACATAATTAGATATATTAAGGATTGAATAAATGCATTGGATAAAGTACATAAAGTAAATAGGACACGTGAGATGAATAGGAGGGAGTATGAACTATCGAATAGGAGTGAGTATGAACTATCGATTATGGAATTACATGTGACTATTTTTTATACATAATTAGATATATAGGTTTAGATAACAATGAACGAAAAACATGATTTTGAAGATTTCCTTATTTTGTTTTTAGTTCATATATTTGACATTTAAATATATTTTGGGATAAACACTTAGTATTGTCGTATGGAGTGGTCGTACCCCCGGACGTATTATAAATTATAAATAGAGAATGAAATATTGGTGAATAGTGCAAAAAAATAATTAGAACAGTTCATTGGAATAGAAGAAAGTATTATATATGTCAACGACCGAAGAAACTTGTAACAAGAAATCTCGAGCTAACCTTTTCGACTCTTATCTCGACAACTTGCACTTCCACAACGACATCGAAATGCCTTGATGGGATGATGTTCATCTTCAAAGTCAATCCCATAATCCTACATAAGATGGAGTATAGTCAAAATAAGTTTCTATTATGCAGTGTTTGGAAACATACAATTAATTTGAAAATAGGAAATTTAAATTTGTTATTCAAATTCAAGAATTGTAAATGACACTTATATACATGAAATTTGCAAATTTTGATATTTGACCTATTTTACATTGTTGTTGGAACTCCTAGAATTGATACACTTCCAACATTTCCAAATTCATGATTTGCCAAACATAGTAGTTAGACCAATTCAATATTTGGAAATGAATTCCAAGTTGCCATTAGTAAAATTCAATTCCAACAATTAAGAATCAATTTCAAAAACTAAAAGTAAATTAGAGATTGTTTCTTTGAGAGACAACTCCCAAAACACCTACTATGCGCACGAATTTAACAAACACCAATTACAATTTTTGGTAGGTATTTTGAACTAGTTTTAGTTGGCATTCAACTAATTTTAGTAGGTAATTTTGCATATTACAGTAGGCATTTTGATATGATAAACCTACAATTAATATGATATATACCTACATTATATATACATACACTCTACATATCATAGGATAAAAACCTACATATTATATGATAAAAACCTACACATATGATAACAACCTACATTTAGATAAAACCTACATTTCATAGGATAAAAACCTACATATCAATATATCATATGATAAAAACCTACATTTCGTATGATAGAAACTTACTAATGAGCCGGTCCATTAGAGACGGTCTCTTTTAGAATCGTTTTTCACATCAATCCGTATAATTTTATTGACTAAACATCAATTTGAATCAATAAAATCAATCAAAATCAATTTAACCACTAAAATACATTTTTAATGTTTCAATTAGTAAAATTCAGATGAACTAGACATGACTAGGGATGTTCAATGGGTCGGATAAGTGTCGGACCGGGCTTCAAAAAAATGGGCTAGGCTGAATAAAGGCCCTTTAAAATTAATATAGGCTTTAAATGGGTCGGCTTTCAAAGCCCGGTCCGACCCATTTTTTACTACTAAAAATTATTTTAATCCTCATTTATCAATTTATAACAATTAAAATATCATTTATAATAATTAGATTGAAAAAAAATTAATAATTTCATTGACATTGTCATTTATAATATTTAAATTATACACTAAATATACTATTTACAAAGGTTCATTTCGGCCCTTATTGAGCCATTTTGTAGCCCACTTCATTTTAATTATAGTATAGTCCGTTTTTGGGCCGGCCCATTTTTGGCTCAGTCCTTATAAAGCCCTTGTAAAAACAGGCAGAATAAGGGCTCAAAATGGAGGCCCGACCCATTGAACACCCTAGACAAAACCATAATTTCAATGATCACTTGCCCCCTTGTCATACTGAACCCTCAATATCACCTATAAGATAATAAGATAATGATCAATAATTCTCCATTACCATTCGCCAAGAGCACTTTGTAGTTTGTATAAATATTAATAAGGATCATTTACCAACAACAACCTTAAGGTTTACTCAATTTCAAATAAACAGCCTTAAACTTCGTTTTTTACCAACAACAGCCTTCAACTTGGGAACACGACATCGATACAGCCACTTCACCGGATGACCTGCTAATTGACTGTTGACCATGCTCAATAACCTTTGACTTTCACTTAATTTCATTAATTAAACCTAATTATCCAACTATCCCTCATTAAACCCTTCTTCCCCAACCTCTCTCTAACCCACCTCAATCACCTCCATTCTCCACCACCACCATCACCACCACCATTAAAACCCCTCCTTTAATAACAACCCAATTAAAAGCCCCTACATTAGATTAAACCCAATTAAAGCTCTTCAAAACCCATTTTGTCTGCTAAAGTATTCCCTAATTTGCGAATCGGGAGTCTACCAGCATTATTAAGAGCAACCCTCAGCCCATCAACGGAAATCCAGAAGGTATAATGCTTAGATAACAAATCAGCATCAACACTATCTCCTGTATCCACAGAAGAGAAAGAACTCAAGGGCAATAATGATTGTGATAGAATTGGGGATAATAGCTTGACCATCTGTGACTGGACATCACAGGTAACTAGAAACCTATGGGGATTACTAACTATGGGACCCCAATTGTGTGGCACCAAATTAGATGGCTGCAACACCAAATTTTGAACGCAAGATGGCTCAATTTCAGCGCTATTTGACTTCACAATTGGAGATTCAATGACACAAATGAAGACCCAACTTCATTTGCCAGCCTCTTCCGCAGCAAAGACCCAACTTGTTTGTGGTGTTATTAAAGGTTGGGTTTTAATGGTGGTGGTGGGGTGTTGGAGAAAAGAGTACATTTTAATGGTGAGTTGAAGAAGACAAATGTTTAGTCTAATGTAGAAGAAAGAAAGGGCTTTTAATTGGGTTGTTATTAAAGGAGAGGTTTTAATGGTGGTGGTGGTGGTGGTGGTGGTGGTGAAGAGGGAGAATGGATGAGATTGAGGTGGGTTAGAGAGAGGTTGGGGAAAAAGGGTTTAATGAGGGATAATTGGGTAATTAGGTTTAATTAATGAAATTAAGTGAAAGTCAAAGGTTATTGAGCATGGTCAACGATCAATTAGCAGGTCATCCGGTGAAGTGGCTGTATCGATGTCGTGTTTCCCAATTGAAGCTATTGTTGGTAAAAAAAAAACGAGTTTGAGGCTGTTTATTTGAAGTTGAGTAAACCTTAAGGCTGTTGTTAGTAAATGATCCTATTAATAACAATGTTAAGTTAGTAAAATAAAATCAGGATTAGTGAGGAAGTTCAAGATGGAGAAGGGAGAAGTTCAAGATCAGAGATGACATGCTAATTACCTTTGACTAGATGTCTTGCTATAACAAGTTTTATTTTTTTAAAAAAAACGATAAATTAAAAAATGTTGAAAAAAATATTTGAAAAATGTTCAAAAAAATTTATGATTTTTTTATAATTTAGAATTTTTTTATGTAAAATTTCAAAATTAAGCTCTAATTTTAAACACAAAAACTTGGGTGAGACTGTCTCATTTGTGAGACGCCTCTTATTGGGCTGACCAAATTGCATATATTTTTTTTTTTACCTATTTTACAAATTAAAATGTCAATTTTAAGAGTTAAAAGTCTAATTTAAAGAATTAAAAGAACAATTTCAATGATTTAAAATTGACATTTTAATCATGAAATTTGACAACTTCAAAACTTAAAAGTTCAATTTCAATACTAAAAAAAACCAATAAGACTTAAAAGACCAATTGCTAGACTTAAAATTTTCATTTCAACTTTAAATTATGAGACTCAAACATTGATGTTAATATTAAAAACTTTGAAATTGACCTTTTAAGCCTTAAAATTGAATTTTTAAGTCTAAAATATAAGTCTTAAAATAAGTATGTCAGAATATTCTAAAAAACTTATTGGGTCTGGGCCAGTTGTATCGATAAGACGGTCTAACAGGAGAGTTTCTGAATTTTAAATTAATTTTCAGTTTACTTTTTTGGTGAATTACCTACTATAGCAGGTCATCGGGTTACCCAAGTTTACTCTAGGCAAATACCTCTTAAAGTTGAGATTATTCATGGTTAATCAATAGATGAGATTATTGTAGGAAAATCACGAATACGTTGGATTTATCTAGGCAAATTTTCCTTTAATTAATTGTTTTATTTTGAATTCTTATCTTAAAAACAAGAGTAATTGCTTGACAATCTGATTGAAATGAGTACTTATTCTTTAATTTTCGACTATAATTTTAAAGAGAAAGTAAAACTAAGGGTTTTTTGAAAAAAGATTAAGGAAAATATTTTTAGACAACTTTTCACTCATTTTCCAATAATATCTTACCAAGATTAACCTTGAATGATCCGATTTTGAGATATTTAGAAAAAAATTTGCTTTAAAAAATATACAAAAAGTAATATAAGCAAACAAAAAGAAACGACGGGAATTTTCTTCCAATCTTTACACCTTTGCATGCCTTGATTTCTAATCTTTTTTCTTTTTTTTTTTTGAATATACCTTGATTTCTAATCTTAAGTCACTAGGTTGATTTAGAAGTGTTCAATGGGGCGGGTCGACCCAACGGGTCAAGGGTCGGGTCACATTTTAACGGCGTCATTAGCGGGTCGGGTCAATAATGGGGCGGGTCATTAACGGGCCTTGGTGTAAAGAGTCGAGTCGGGCCGGGTCGGATATAACATCTGCATGTGGAGTAAAAAGTTTCGGATTCGACCCCTACTAGGCGCAAGTATCAGTTAAAGGGTATGATTTGTCCGCATCTTTCAGGAACAAGAAAAACAATCCATTCGAATCCTGCTTTGTGCGGAATATTTAGAGTGTCCTTTACCTTTGGGCTTTGGGTGCAACAAATGTTAGTGTAACTTGTGACAAAACATTTATAAGCAAAACTTTCTTAAAATAAAGAGTTTAGATTCTCGTAATTTATAAATAGGACTATGCATATAAATAAAAGTACAAACCCTAAATTTGTTAAAAGCATAGTTAAATACTACTCCTACAACAACAACAACAAACATTGCTTTATTCCACAAAGATATGCTCCGCAACAAGAACCAAAGTGAATCAACTCATGACATCGCCCGTGACAACTACAGGAAACACACCTCACAATTTACCCCTCCCACAAATAACCTGGTTGATGTAAAAGCTAGAGTCCTAAGTGTCGACATCTCAAATTTAAAATTCTGAAAATGATAAATTGTTAAAAACCTAATAATTCAAAATCTGAAATATTGACATTCTACACTTACTACATCACTCGAGAATGGAAATTCTTCAATTTATTGATAAATTGGTCAAATCAGCACTAGAATTTCACTACTAGAATTCTAATCCCTCGATTTATGAAGTGAAAAACAAAACCAAAGGATTCAGTGACAGTGTATAAAATTTTCACACATAAAAAGAATAATATAAATTGAATCGCCTGGAAAAAAATCAGCAAGAATACCCAAATCGAACACAGCACAACGCAAAAGAGAAAACTTCGCTCCGCCGCCNAGAGCTTACCAGAAAAATATATGCAGAGATGATCAAATGAGAGAGGATGTGAGGATTGAGGAGAGAGGATTCGTGAAAACTAAGAACAAAAACGATTGTTTGTGACTTTGTGAGAAAGACGTCGGCTGAATCTACAATTGTTAGGTTGCATTAAGCGGCTCTTTTTCCTGGCCAATAGCTAAATTTTACTGCTTTCGGCCCGGTTGATCAAGGTTATCGTTTCATTCAACAATCGGTAGTGCTCATTTATTTATTTTCAGCTTGTCTGTGTGAGACTATCTCACCGTGAGATGACATCAAAAATAAGAAACTCCTAAGCATCCCTGAAACTACAAATTGTTCCGTCAACCATGCTAGGATCCAAATACGGAAAAAAAAAATTTTGAAGTTTGTCTTTGTTTATACCAGAATCACAACACAATGATACATTTCTTAAAGATATGGGAAGTTGGAAGAAGCGCACAATAACACTGTGATTGGTATTCTGCAAGTAATAAAACGATTAGTGAAAAAATGTTGCAAGAACTGCATCCCCATTTAATAAAAATAGAAATGAACATCGATGACAGCAACACGTGAAATACGAGACGAAGAAAAAGTTTATAGAGGTGGCAGACAATAATGGATCAAAGAACAGTTTCACCTTAATGTGCGAAGATATAAGCATCAAAACAGTATGAATGAGCGATTGCCTCAAAATTTGATGTACATTATCTGAAAGATTCGCTTGTATCCAAAATCCCGAAAGCAGTTGTAGTATCTGATCTTCAGTCAGCTTCATTATTGACGTTTCCTGAGGTAATTCAGAATCTTCAGAAAATGCTCATAATAATGGTATAGCAACAGGACTTTAAAAAAATTTTACATCAGAAAAGTTGTTTGTTCCAGCTGTCCGGTCAATAATAGAGCTCAACTTGGAGAAGTTAGGGGAGCTCCGGCGAGTCCATCCCTGCTTAAACTCATCCTCCGGAACTTCTCTACCACTAAATTCATCTATTCCACCATCCGCAATCTTTCTTCTGTAATGATGTTTTCTTTCCGAAGCTTATCTAGTAAATCTGTGACTGAAGCTAATGCAGATCTCCTATTAGATTGCAATCTCCTTGTTTCATAAGATCTCCAAGAACTTGGGAACAGTAGAACAGAAAATATCTGATGACCCACAACACGTGCTTCAGTATCAGTGTGAAGCATAGCTTTCAAAATTTGGATTAGAAGTGCTTCGGGAAGGCCTGCACAGAGTATATAAGTTTTTACTGTTTACTCAAACTTTATGGTAGTAGAAAAAAGAAAGTAATCGAAAACAATCAACCCTCTCTATTTTTCATTCCTTCACCCAAAAGAAGGTAATAGAGGGAGGCAGGAATCCAAAGATTTAATTATGAGCGAGAATTCAACCCAACTAGAGGTGTTCATTCAGGTTATCGGGTTAAGTGTTCGGGTTTGTTTGAAATCAAATTTTGTATCCATATTGTTTTTACACAATTATAAATCATTTTTGAAGTCGGCTCAAATCGGATTTGTTTACAATGTCGGTGAAATGTTGGGTCATCGAGCCTGTTTTGAACACCTCTAAACCCAACAATCACAATTCAACACTAAATTTACCAGCTGCAAATGGGAGTAGACTGCCACCGATACATGAGCAAGAATTAACACTGAACCCAAGGTTGCGCGGGTAACAACTCCAACAGGGGGCAACTTCTCCAATGCTATCACCATCAAATAAAACAAGGAATCTGCATCCCGTGTCTAGAAGGAGAAACAAAAGATTCAACATTATGAAATAAGGAAAGAAAAAACAGAGCCAATTACTACAGGCCAAAAATTGTACTCACCCCTTTTGCAATTTCAAGTAAACAAGACTCGATTGAATTTTGTAAGTGGATATTCAAGTTGGCCTCTTCTTCTCCAATTGGGCCGGCTATTGACTGGAGACTCTTCCTCAAGTGGCGCAACAAGTCACTAATGCATCCAACATCAGAAAACCTTGCAACAGATCTAATCTGTCGAGCAACATTTGCAGCAACTTGGACAACACAAGACTTAACTGTGGGGTCATGCACAACATTTTTGTGGTCCATATGACGTATTATGCCGTTTAAAACTACCTGCTGATTTTCTGATAGACAAGAAAACCATGAACAAAAAGTAAACTTTGCAAATACAGACATATTAAAAAGAGAATGAGCTAAAACAACATAAAATATTATCCTCCATTTCTTTTTAATAGCTACACTTTCTGAAAAAACTCGCATAAAAAAGAAGTGTTATTATTATAAAGAGTCGGAGGATAGACCAATAACTTCTATTCAATTTCTAGCTCTACACACAAAAATTAGAGCGATAAACAAGTGCCCCCTGTTTTTCGTTGTTTGCTATCAATGGGTTAATCGAAAACAACCTCTTTGTTATTACATGGGTAAGGTTGTGTACATCCAATCATCTCAAACTCTGCCTAGATCGGAGCGTAGTTAGAAGTCACTTAATGGCATTGGGATAATGGAATGATCTTTCACATTTCTAAAAGAGGTAGTTCTTTATTGTTGTTTCAGTTGCAATCATTTTCCTTTCATAATTTTCCTTCTCCGCTAATACACTCCTCCACTTGCATGCCCACCCCATCTTTCTCCCAAGATCCACTCGACATAATATCCTATGGCTTTGTCCAATGTGCAAGGTAAAGGCGAAAACAGAGCATATATACCATGAGATGTTAAACATGGAAAAGGGAAAATACACTATCAAGGTGTAAGATTATATAGCATGTGTGAGAAAATCGAAACATTAGCTAATCGAATCTGTGAATCAAGTCTACCTGGAGCTTCCATGAAATAGCACAAATCACACAGAACTATGACCGCCAGTCCCTGCTGAGTAGACCAGTGATGCCCCGTATCAAAATATATAAACATAGGCTCTAGAACTGGACGCATAGTTGTGCTCTCTTTTGCAAGCTCCGCTAATCTTTGGAGACAAATTTGAGCCCATACTCTTGGATTCTCAATCTCCTCTCTGAGAAAAATTTATAGAATCAAACGATGACTTACACTTTTATTTCGAATCCACAAGTGTTTTGAATTAAACATGATTTGCCACCATAACAAATCCACATTTACACAAATATTACTTGGTCAATGAAGAAAGAATTTTCTTGTCCGGAGGAGGCCTAACAGCAGTAAAGCAAGGGCTTGCAGCGCCGGGGACAGCAGAAACGCCTCCTGAGCATCTGACAACCTCATCCAACCAGTGATGACGTGGTTCTTCCCTTTCCTCATTGTGTAATTCACCCTCATAGTCATCTAAAATGACTTGCACAATCTGTGGTTAGAACAAATACAAGACTTGATGAGAAACCTTTCCTCTTTTTGCATATTGGTAAACAAGTTCAATTTCCTACGACTAGACATAAGTGATGCGCAAGATCATAAACAAAAATATAAAAGTATGTAGTAACCTCCAGTGGTAGTTTAAAGATAGTGAACAAAACCCTAGTTAATACTAAACTTGCTTATACGTTCTTTTTTTCAGTAACCTGAAGAAAGGATGAAACCGTTCCCTGCCCCTCTCTCAATCCATTAAACTGCTAAAGAAACGCGCTTATATCAAATACAAGAAAGCTGATTCAAAATTACTAACCTCGTCAATACTATGAAAAATGTGGGAAAACTCAGTCATGTACCATACCTGCAAGTGAAATTCTGGTTTAATTGAGAAACAGAATGAAGAGAACATAATCAATTGTTTATATACTCATAGTTTGAGATGATTCTAAACAAAAATAAAGAGCTAAACAAATCAATTTTGCAGTGAAGACCGAAAAATTACCATAGCTGAAAGACACTGTAAGCATGAAGCTCTCAAGGCACGATTTTGATGTTCTTTCCCAGTCTCACGAGCTATAACACACACCTTGGTAACAAAACTTTCAATATTGCGAGCATAAGTTCCATCAGTCTGCATCATCAAATTTTAGTAAGCCACAGGAAAAAACGAAGGAATAATCGTAATAGCAGAGACATACTCAAAACAGCATAATACTACTGCTTCAACTCTTATGTTGCGCCATAGTCCATGGACTCACCATTTTGTGAGAGAAAATGATATGTACATGATGCAAGTATTAGTACATAACTACATATGAAAAGTAACTATGGGGTTGGTTATATGAACCAAAACAAATCAACATGGGAGAACATTAATAAATGCGTTTTTTTCCATTGTCTAATGCTGTTGTTTAAGATTTACAAATTTTATCCCGACGATAGTTTATTATATTCTCTTCCGTTCATTAAGATACAGAGAAGAGGTACGTAGTTAAATAAGAGGAGTAGCATACGAAAAATTATAGCATAATTCAAATCACAACTATGTGTAAAGATAAAAGCCAAAAAACCTTGAAAGTACAACCCTCAAGTGACCCAGCAGGATAATTAAACTACACATTATTCTCTATTAACAGTGTGCACATGGAGAATCATAATTTTAATGGTTATATCAGTTCATAATTGATGCATTCACAAATCCCACACAATGTAGCATACAAATCCACTTAACTGCTATGTGACCCTAGCAAAAAGTTTCGCTAGCAATAGAAGTTCACAAATGACCCTAACATTCTAACAAAATCGTCTGAAGCGATCAGTATTAAAAATATGGTTATGACAAAAGCCCTGAATAGACAAACCAGCTCAAAAAGGTATGTAACAACTATGCTTGCGATGGAATTTCACAAATGAAGCTTAAAATAAGCAATATTGATATACATGAATTCCATTATACCTGACTATAGATAAATCGAGTTATTGTTTGACACCCAGCTGCCTGTATCGAAACTTCCTTTGAATGGTCCAAAACCTCATCACTAAGAAGCAACAGACTGGAAGCAAAGTATGCCCTGAGGAGAAAATATAAATCCAATTACAACAAGAACTCACTAAGCAGTTTGTCAACTTTCTGGTGCATTAGAATATGTCGTGCAAAGAAAAATAGGCAGCTTACACAACTAACAAGCGACAAATTCATCCATTATTGACCATAAATAATCATGACCGTCAAAAAATGAAATTGCTAAAACAGGCAAATGGAAGAAATAATAATAAAGATTTCTTTCACCCTTCAACATATTCAGCGTCACCCTTAAGTAACATTGATTACTAGGCCTTCCGACAACACCATACCATTTTTAATAAGCAAAAAGTGATAGGAAAGCTTACATTTGTTTCCCACACATACATAGCAACTTATTATAAGCTTCCATGATAGTGGCAACAATCTTCACATGCCCATAACGTAATTCTCTGAAGAATCTCTCTTCAAGTTGTTTTGTAATCTATAATCATATTGTGATCCCAAAAGAATTTTGTCAAGCATTAAGAAGTAGACTTAATTGTCTCAATCAAAACATAAATAAATATGTTGCGTGTCAAACTTTACCTTAGGGATACGAACAGGATTTTTGGCAGCATACTCACATAACTTAACAAGTTTCCGCTCGTTTGGCTGAACATCCTGCACCGGAAGAACAAACCAAACGATGAAGGAATGCCATCTGAACTACCATTTTCTAGATTTCACCAGAAACAATACAATGTTTCTCAACTCCTCCACCAAACATAAAAACAGAAAGTCAAATGGAGCTCAAGAATTTGACTAGCTCAGTTCTTTTCCATACGTATCCTAAAACTATTGAGTCTCATCACATCTTAAAATCACTGTATTGGTGTTTTCCCAGTTATTGTCTAAAGGTTGAGGTTGTAATAACACAATAAACGTATACAATAAACTATATACTTGCAAAAATCTTTACAAATAATAATGGTATTCATACATAGTATGCCAAAATCTATACATTAAGTAGAGTACCAACATCAGAAATACTTATCTATGATGATCTTGATGAAGGCAAGAGCATCGGTCATAAAGTTCCTTATTCAGCATAAGAATATGCCTACAAACTCCAGCACTTTCTAATGGTTCTAACTCAACAAAAAAGGCTACAACTCCTTGTACATACTTCTACTACAAACAACCAACAGAGAATCTAGATTCGGACCTGCCTAGCCTTAACTCGTCATTTGAATAAAAAGCCTATACGGGTTGAGTTGTGTTACATATAAGAAGAATGGTCATCGAGTTGTTCATATGATTGTTCGGGCTATCTAATACTAGTATCATTGATTCATTTCTGCAGACAACTACAGCTACATCCAAAAAGATCTGCTATGGCTCCATCATATTACAACATCATACTATCAGAAAACAATGTACAAACACAACCAAATGAGCATAAGCTTAAAATGTATAGTTCCATACTCACAGGAGATTTGGGAAATATATCAGCAATTAGCTTCTTGTAGCGCTTAACAGGTTGCCTGGACCTAGACCTTAAAGCAGGACAGCAAACACACATACTCCCACATGCTGGGAATAATTTCCGAGAAATAACCCCCATTTCCTGCATTTCTCCAAACACAACCAAATCAAAAAAGTACAAGGCTTCAACAAAAACAAAATAAGTAGAAAAACATAAAAGTCACAAAATGATAATAGTTCTACACTAGTACAAGCACCAAAAGGGAGAAAAACATCATAAAAATCCAAACCCATATGAAAAAAACAAATCTTTTGAATGAACAAAGCAACATTTCTAGAAGTACAGTTCTATGTCTCTAGAAAGTTTCAAGATACCCACTTTTTTTCTTTTGGCCAAAACTCTAACATGATACCCACTTTTTAGCTAAAAAAACACAACATTTTTCTAGCTACACATGAACAAGCACACCCTAACATAAAAATGAAAATTTAAAAAAAAATCACAAAATAATCAAATTACAAAGTACCCAGAAAAAATTGCAAAAATGTTGTTCACACAAGAGTGTCAATAACAAAAGATGGGTATAAGAGAATAAAAAATTTAAGACAGACCCAGAATTTGGTTGTATGATTTTTTCCCTCTTTCCACCAAATGTAATTCGAGAAAAGAAAAGAAACCCAGAAATTAAGAGGCAGATCTGAGGGAGTGAAGGAGCTCCCTCCCAAAATTAAAAGGGTATTTTAAAATTAGAGTAAAATTGTGTTTGAATTGAAATGGAAGGAAGGTAAGTAAATGTAGAAATGATGAAGAATGAACAAAATTGAAAGAGAACCTTGTCTTCTGTATCCTCCTTGTTGTCAAGTATAGCCTCTACAAGAACACGATAATTGTCAGCTTCGATGAATTCCCAATGCTTGTCATACAGTTTTAAAAGTTGCTTGAGTACAGGTTTCACTCTCCCAGGGAAATACCCAAGGCCTTCATTGCTTTTTTAAAAGCGATACCAACTTTCGGATCCCCCATTTTTTAACTATAAGTGTTTGATCAACCAAAAAACAGGAGTTAGGTTTATTTGTCATCTATGCAACCATCATCATCATACCCAGTGTATCCCGGTCATAGGAAAACTATGAGCAGGGTCTGGGAAGGGAAGGAAGACGGCAACTCATACCCATAAAGGAAAGTGCTGTCAATTTGTCATCTATGCAACCATAAATTCAAATCTGCATTTGCAATTACTTATTCTTCCTTTACTACAAAGCTTCTCTATAAATCTCATCTAAATTTCAACAAGTATCATAGTTCACTTAGACTCATGTGAAAACAAATGTGAGATGAGATACAAGTAGAAGGTCTTGGAACAAATGTTGACTCCCAATCACGATTTCATGTTAAAACGAATGTGAAATAAAGCAACGTCTTTAAGAGAGGATTCTTATCACTAAGTTGATGAGTGATAGAAATACAATTCATGCTGGCACCAAAAGACTAAAGACACTTTACCTGAAGTTAATCATTTGTCTAATTTTAGAAATCAAGGTCGCAGAAAACTAAAACTGAAGGAAGGCTAAAATTGTTTGGAATGGGTAATCAAGCAGCAACACATAAAACACAACCTGGAGGGTGACTCATGCCGCACACGTTAGATTAATCCATAACCAAAAGCATGTGAATGCCAAACAATTAAATAAATAAGGGAACAACAGTAATATGACTCACAACGTAGGTGAACTTGATTTTTTAGCTTTGTAGAAGTTAGTATCTCAAAAGGCCAAGATCTAACAGGAAACCAACAAAATGCAATATAAGATTGTGATTTAACATTAAATGTTGGTGAATCTTGGTCATCTACTACAGTCTACGAGTTGACATTACCTTTACTAAATAATAAACAAAATCATATCTTCATGAAATACCTTTTGCTCCTTGCCTCGTGACATATTCATATACAAAAGTTTGTTTTCAAATGAAAAATGGATGGCAATGGCAAAGATTCCTACCAAGACCGGACTAAAAACGCTAGCATTTGCTTAACTTTAGTAGAGACAACAGCAGAAGTTAACATTACATAATGGGTACTTAACTGCAACAGAAGCTAAAATTCCTTATATGGGTACTAAAATACAGAAGAGGTTAACACCATTCTTTAGAATGGATACTTAATTACACCATCTAAGAGATTTATCAAACAAATAGCAAAGTATCAAAATTTAAATATATGAAGGCAAGAATTTCCATCATTCCAAGCATCTTGACCAGACCTATGAGGATAGGACAGTTGTTTCTATGTTCCTTCAAAGCATACAAGCTAATCAGGATGAGTAAACAAAGAGAAAGGGTAGAAAAAGTGACTAGAACAAACAAAGCTCAATTACACAGGCAAAACAACAATTTTGAATAGATGAGAAACAACAAGGTTCAAATGCATCAATGCCACTAAATGGGCTTCCAAATAGACTTCTATCTTGGTGAAGTTTGGACCTTGAAGAGTTGGATTGGATGTATACAACCTTACCATTGTAAAAGTAGAGGTCATTTCCAATTTGCCATTTGAAATATGAGAACAAAAAATAATTTTATATTGCAATGTCACAATAAATGCAACTCCAATAACTTCTAAAATACCATACTTAGGATCATTAAAGTTTGGCATCTAACATCATAGGGTTCTAATATGCAACATGAGTCTCGCTACAAAAACATCATTGATTAATAAGGTAACCTAACATCTTTTCCATAGCTCCTCTTTAGAAGACAAGGTCTACATATTTTGTTCAGTCAACACTAAAAGATCATCTAATACTCATTCACAAAAAGAATAGGAATGAAATTTTAGCATAAATTTTCTAGAAATAGCTACAGTTCAAATCCAAACATTTATGTTTTTTTTAAAAAAATCTTGACGCGTAGTTTCAGGTGTTGTTATAAGCCTAAAACTATGGAAGATCACAGTTTTGAACCCTAGAATGCATGGTAATGTTTGTCTATAATACACCTTTATGGTGCAAACCCATCTTAATACTCTCACTTTGCAAGGATGCTTAGTACATTGTGTTGCCTTCTATCCAAAATTTAATTCCCTGCCATAATTATGACCACTAGAATACGACTGACATAATGATTATACATACTTTCTTGTCATCAAGTCATAAATTCAATCGACATAAGGGACGGGTTAGGAGATGGAAATTGAGTGGAGTTGGTGCACTGATTAGCCCCATACGCATTCCTAACCAAAATGTTCAAGTCTTATTTACTCATCACCAATACCAGGTAAAATTCATATACGCATACGGTCATACCTAACCTCCTAGGTACATTTCTAAATGTTAAGGTTGTAATTCAATTAAAAGTTTAAGTTGATGGTTGAACCCAAAGATATGTTATATACTCTATCACGCGACTTAATACAAGAAACATTTGGGATAGAAGTTTTGATGTTGCACAGACCCTTCCTTCTCATACCTTGGGTTAAATATCAAACTTGGAATAACAATGGATGGGATTCAAACCAGTTATTTTATGTTACATCATCAAGTTGGCTTTTAATACCATGGCAAGAGGCTAATTAAACTATAAACTATATACTCTATCACCAACTCAATAAAAGCTTAAAATGGTGATTGAAGCCCGATACATGTTACTCTATCGCAACACTCATACAAACTAGGAATATCCACATCTATCATAAATGCCTCATACTTGGCCTATCTCTGCCTATTCTTCATAAATAAGAAGACCACCACAACAAAAATTGAATTTTGAAAGTCAATAAGGAATGTTTGGAAAATCTATCAACGTACACAATATATATGTAATGTTCTTAAATATTGAAGAAACTCAATGTTCTTTATGAAAAAGTTGAGAAGTATAATGTTTATGAGGCGGAATTGGAACGTAATTTACCATCTCATACCCGTTGCACTACCTATTAGGGGTACTCAAACAAAACCCAACCCGCTTGAATCGACAAGCTTGACCTACCAACCCGTATCCTAAATGGCAAGTCATATTAAAAAAATCTAGGTAACAGTTTGAGTCATAAGCTACAAAAATGAATTAAGTCGGGTACTCATCACGTGTGAATAAAGGAAAGAAAAGCTCTAAAAAAAATTCTATTACTGCCAGTGCCACCTTATTAGAACTCCTCACCTCAGTCCTTCATTTCTAATGTTGCTAGCCAAATAGTACTCGCTAAACTGTCATTGTCAAAAATTATTAATCCCCAACCAATTAATAGTTCTATTTTTTTATAAATAGTTAATAGTTAACATTTAATACACCACAAATTATCATATTTTCCCATAATAAATTCCACTACATTAAAATTCTCCTAATAAAATCTTCCAATACAAACAGATATAATAAAACCAGGTACCCGGTGTTCTGACCGTCTACCAGATACTCAGATTTTCGGGTAGCTGGATAGTTGGGTACCCGATATGAACAACCCAACTACCTGCCAAAATCATATTCATATCCCGCACAACCAAAGAGGACGAAGAAGCACTATTTAAAAACACCAAAGCCCACAAAAAAGTCAGGAGAGCCACCCAATAATTAACAATCAACAATCATTTTCAAACTAGGTTATAGTAGTAGTTTAGTCTAAAGAAAGTAACATCAAAAATTATAGATAAAGAATAACAATGCCAAAACCTTAATCCCGACAACCAAGTTGGTTAAAAACCATTTCTACCATATACTTATTGCCTTGACCTCCAGGTCACTTTTTATCTCCCACAACCTCTTTTACAATACGACACAAACCCAAAATGATAACAGTAGGACCCATCCAGGAGCTCTGAACCCAGGTCCCTGTATCCAATAAGATACAACTACTATTAATTATTTCAACAATTATCTCCTGTAAATTTACATCCAAACAAGTGCTTCCCACCAATCCTGAATTGAATTTTACACCATAAAAAGGACCACCTTTGATCAAAATTAGAGCTGTCAAAAATTAACCAAGACCGAATATACCCAATCCAACCCAAACAAATCGTATTTAAAAATCAAAATTAAAGTGTCAAGACATACACTCAAAACTCGAAATTAACATGATCGGAGATTAAGCTCGAAATCCCAAACGCCGGGATGGACAACTCTAATCAAAACTCATGCCCATATGATTAAATATACAATCTGAAATATTTTGTTGCCAAAACACAATCCACATTATAGTCGCAATATAAAAATGCATTAGACTGGCACATTGCATGCAAAATTAACAAAACAAATTACCGAAATTGGAGGGACAAATTTCCACTAACAGTAGCAAGGATCAAACAAGGTCACTGAACAGCCAACAATCAATGGAGGAATTGTTAGGTTTTTCCTGATAAATTGTGATGATCATAAACTGTGAAACTGGTTAATGGAGAATTCAAATTATTTTAATACACTCCACGTTAAAAAATTAAACGTTTGCGCGAAAATCGGTACTAACTTTTTTGCTAAACAAAAAGAATCAATAGTAACTTAAGTGCATAGGGATTTGAGAATAGAACTAACCTCCAAACAAGTGTTACAACAAAATATTTGTAAGAGGGTAGGGTTTCCACTCTTCAGATTGAGTGATAGGACTCAATATAATTTCAACTTGTTTATATACTCTTCAATTACTATTGTGAGGCACGGTCTCTCAAAAAGATCCTCAAAGCAAGAAGCCCACATTCTTATTTGCTCTTTAATTTATATTAAGTGGGCTTTTTAGCCCATACATCTAATGCATCTCTCGAAGAGACAGCCTCTAACAACAATTTGTTTATACTCTTTGATTTGATTATCCATTTGGAATTGGGCTTACAACAATAATATAACTCGTCTTGTAGGAAACCGTCTTATCGTGAAACATTCTTAAGAAGGATCAATTTAAAAAAAAAGGTTTGTTAAGATTTATTAATTTCTTAAAATTGTTAATGAAATTTTCTTGTACGGCCCGTACAAGCAGCCCAAAGTTAAACTTATACAACAGTTAACTAAATAAAAAAAGTTTTTTTAATTAAGTTTTAAAAATTACAAGTTACATCAGCGTATATTAAGTCGTCTCATGGTGAAACGGTCTTAATAAAGAATTTGTCTTTATTTTTTTATTTTATTTAAAATAAGAGAAAAGTATATAAAACTACCTAATATACACCTTTTTTAAAAAAAACTACCTTATGTAAAAAAACTTCTCCGCAAAACACGAAAATTTGAAATGAATAAGATTATTAATTAAAAAAAAACATACAATAAGATCATAATCAAACTTATTCCAAATATAAGCGCCTAATACCCCAAAACATAGGTTCGGGTTAATTCGCAATTATTAAATGCGAACAAAAGCAAGCTAGTAAAAAAAAATCAATTGGCTTTCGCACTTAGTAACTGCGAACAGGTCAAACAGGGTCAACATGCTGATTTTAAGACAAGAAGTTGTTCGCACTTAGTAAGTGCGAACAGCTTGAAAAACTGAAAAGTTGTTCGCACTTACTAAGTGCGAACAGCCCAAACCTCAGGTTTGGGAATTACACGCTTAGTTTTGGAATAAGTTTGATTATGATCTTATTGTATGCTTTTTTTTTGATAAATAATCTTATTCATTTCAAATTTTCGCAAAACACTACCTTATTATGATTTTCATTAGTTGACCGTCAAAACTCACGTTGACCATCACGCCCCAAGCACGTGCCCCATTAAAACCCATCTTCTTCTTTAAAATCTAACAGATCCCATTTCCTTCCATTATCCCCCCTTCTTCAACCTTTGAAACCCTAACTTCTAATCATCCATTACATCTTCTTATTCCCATTCTTCCCGTTCTTCAAGAGACAATTCAATCCCCGAAAAATGTGATTGAGCATTAGTAATGGATCAATCTACGTTTTGAATGTATGTTGATTAGTAGTAATGTATGTAATTGTGATGTACTGCTGATTGTGAAGCATTAGTAATGGATCAATCAGTTTATGTATGTTGAATGTACTGCTGATTGTGATGTTTTGAATGTGATTGTGAAGCATCAGCAATGTATGAGCATTAGTGATGTTCTGTTTGTGAGTATAAAAATTAGCATCAGCAGCATCAGTTATGTTGTGATGTTTCACTGAATTGTCTCTTGAATTGAAATGTCTCTTGAAGAACGGGAAGAATTGGAATAAGATGTAATGGATGATTAGAAGTTAGGGTTTTATAGGGAACCTTTTCCCAAAATAATGCCCTCCTCAAAAATAATTCCCACTTTACATGGGGTCAGAAAATTAATTCCCAACATACTGTCCACGTGGCAGTTTCCTTTTTTTTTTTAAATCTGTAGGCTAAAACCGCTAACTGAAATAGCGGTTTACATCAAAGAACAAAAACGCCATCTGAAAAAGCGGTCAAGCCAATAAAATGAAGCTACCAAACCGCCATCTCAGGTGGCGGTTTAGTCTGGACTCTTGATCAGGGTCTTACCTTCATCTCTCCAAAGTGAAAGATCATCACCATCATCTCTTTTCCTCTTCTTGGTTCCTTGACCTCGAATAAGACAAGATGCTCTTTCAATGTCCTCTGAGTCATCTATTCTGGCACTTAGACATTCAATTTCACCCTTGAGTATTCTTTTGCTCTCGGTATCATTAGGCAACCCATAAAGAAAGGTCAAAAGGTTCAGAATTCCCGCAACAACGGATAAGGCAGCCATGGGATAAGTCCTGAACAATTTTTCACTAAAGAAGTTAATAATTCACATCTTTCCTTAATGCTACACAATACAAACACCCATTCTTCTACAACAATATCATCTAGAAAGATTGTTTTTCAATAAATGTCATCCCAAATTCAAGAGATGGCGATTTAATTAACAATGCCAAAATAAAGTAAGATTAAGTGAAATTTTTTTTTAAGTTCCAGGCAGCAGCCGTTGGTTGGGAGAGAAGAAGCAAATGAGAGAAGTGAGTATAGGCTGTGGTTTAATTCGACATAAACCGCCATCTAAGATGGCGTTTTCCTTTTTTTTAAAAAAAAAAAAAAATTTCATGCCATTGCAGTAAAGCGCTATTTCAACTGACGGTTTATCATTATTATCCACCCAAAACCGCTATATTAAGTAGCGGTTTGTTAAAAAAAAAGGAAAAAAAAATAGTCTGGCGTGCTGTCCTACATGGACAGTATGTTGGGAATTAAATTTCTGACCCACGTAAAGTGTTGAATAAGGGGGAAGAATGGAGGAAATGGGATCGGTTAGATTTTAAAGAAGAAGATGAGTTTTAATGGGGCACGTGATTGGGGCGTGATGGTCAATGTGAGTTTTGACGGTCAACTAACGAAAATCATAACAAGGTAGTGTTTTGCAAAGAATTTTATTACATAAGGTAGTTTTTTGCAAATTTTTTTACATAAGGTAGTTTTTTTTAAAAAAGGTATATATTAGGTAGTTTTATATAATTTTCTCTTAAACACAAAAAACGTGTATAAGACCGTCCTATTTTAAGACCACAAATGGGTTGGCCCATTGCGCCTATTACCCTCCAGAACTCTATTTTTTTGTTTTTTTTTATTTTTTGGGCATTTTTCAATTTGAACCATAAAAATATCAATTTCAATGTAAAGTACTACTTAAACCTATCAAACAAAATTTCAAATTAAAATATCCAATTTCTAAATCAATTGACTATACGTACAAAAATGGTCTAATGAATACGATCGCTTACCACAAATGCTAGCAGTTAGAGGTTCATTCGGTGTTCTATAAAATATTGTACCAACATTGTTAATATTTACAATAAAATTTTTATCATACTATCTTCTAAAACAGTAGAAGAATCTTCCACGTGGCACTCTCAGAGCAAAATGCTTCCCGCCCATTACCTATTGAGTGTAAATATGCTTTAGTCAATTTATTTTCAGAAATACTATATTAATAAATACAACATCCTAGCCTAAATTAATATGGAAACAGCTGTAATTCTGTATATAATTAAAAAATAGAAATAATTATAATTAAGTTAAAATGGAAACAGTTATGATTCTGTATATAATTAAAAATAGAAACAATTATAATTCTATATATAATTACAAATGGAAACAATAACAATATACATTTTAAATTTTCATCAACTCATTAATTATTAAATAGCAAATATTTAGCACAAAATTATACAGTTGTAATTCAGCAACCTAGCCTAAATTAATATGGCAACAGTTGTAATTCTGTGAATCTGTAAAAAAAATGGAAACAATTATCATTCTGCATATAATTTAAAAAGGAAACAGTTATAATTCTGAATATAATTATAAATGGAAACAATGTAATATGATACTGGTTTTTGGAAATTAACAGTTATAGCCTAAATTAACATACTACTAATGTACTATATGCCAACTATTATATATATGATTCAAATTATTATTTGACGTGCACCACTTCATCTTTTTCTAAATCTCTATTGAAGAGTATAGGTCATGGCTCACACTAAATTTCATCTTCTAAAGGAAATTGACGAAGATACTGGTTTTTGGAAGATCAAAGTTCGGATAATTTACATGTGGAAAGAAAACGAATCAGATATCAAAAAAAGAGTTCTAAATATGATATTAATGGATGAAGAGGTACATTTTTTATGTTTTTAGTTTGGGCAATGACAATATGAACCTTTATAGTCTTTCAAATGTATTGGTATTTTATGTATAAATAATATAATATTAATTGCTATTCTTCTTTCAGACTATAACTATCAAAGCAACAATAAAGTACAATTATGACAAACATTCACCAAAGGTAAAAGAGGGGGGGCTGTACCTCATACAACGATTTTCAGTTTACGAAAATGATGTTGATTACAAAGTTACCGAGCACAATTACAAGATTTTTTTCCAGGCAACAACAACAGTCATAGTTATCGAAGATATTGACTTTCCTAAATCATTCTTTAACTTTGTTGGTTTTGACAAGTTGAAAACTTGAAATCACCATCGTATGATCTAACACTTCTTAGTGGTAAGTATAAAGTTTAAGATTTAATCATAATAATCAAAGAATTATAAAGTTTCTCTTCCTAATATTATTTTTGTAACATAATAGATGTGATTGGCCAAGTAGTTGGATTCAACGATGTGGATATGCAATCTCCCTCTTTATACAACTGATAATGTTAATCTTCCTGTTAAGATACAGAGAAGGCAATAGAAAATATACAGAATGGCTAGGGATAGGATTCAAGATACAGAAGACACACATGTCCACCTTAAGCTGATAGGTAATATAAATTCAGACGGACGACAATATAACCTCCCTACTGCTTCTGAAATTGCAGTTTTGATTGTTGGTGATATTGGGAGTTCAGCTGAAAAATGCGACATTGTTGTTCACTTTAAAGGAGGCCATTTACAACAAATAAGTGAGCTACATCCAGCATATTTACCCCTTCAATATTCATTTCTTTTTCCTTATGGGAGATGGATATAGGCTTGGTATCCCTCACCGAGAAAAGGACGGTGAAAGTTCTAAAATCGGTAAACCAAGGAATCAATTAACTATGCGTGAGTGGTTTGCGTATAGATTAATGGATCATGATGGTGAAGCTGATACAATTCTTCGTGCTGGAAAATTACTTCAAAAATTTATTGTTGATGGCTGGACAATGATTGAGTCAGAAAGATTATTCTTCATTCGGAGGAATCAGAAAAAATTGCGTGCTGAGAATTACGACAACTTGGTTGAGTGTGCTAGATCAGGCAACAATGAATCCACAATGTCTGGGCGTCGTGTCATCTTGCCTTCTACATTTCAAGGAGGAGATAGATTCATGAGTGAACTATATCACGATACAATGGGTATTTATAAGACGTACGGATATCCTGATCTGTTCATTACATCTACATGTAACACAAAATGACCAGAACTTACAAGGTTCGCTAACAACAAAGGGTTACGTGTTGAAGATAGACCAGACATAATTTGCCGAGTTTTTAAGATGAAGTTGGATGAATTATTAGATGATCTCACAAAGAGACATATATTTGGCAAGACAAATGCAGGTTAGTTATTTTATTTAATCAATATTTATTTTAACTAAATAATAACTTAAATTTATATGAGTTTTTTTTGGTTTAAATATATTACTATTCAAGAGACATATATTTGGCAAAAATTACTACTCTTAAATATATTATTCAAAGTTTAATATGTATTTTTCATTTCTACAGTTGTATATAGTATTGAATTTCAAAAGTGGGGTTTGCCACATGCATGCACATATATATTGTCTTATTCTTGCATAGAGATCACAAGATTCCAAATCTAGATGATATTGATGATTTGATATCTGCTGAGATACCCGACGAGAAAAAACACCCTCATCTCTATCAGGTTGTGAAAGACAAGATGATTCATGGACCATGCGGTAATGCCAACAAAAACTCCCCATGTATGCAAGCAGGAAAATGTTCAAAACATTATCCTAAACGCTACAATGAATCAACTACTCTTGATGATGAGGGGTATCCTGTGTATCGAAGGCGGAACAACGGTGCTTCAGTTAAAAAGAGAAGTGTAGTCATTGATAATCGTTATGTTGTACCTATGGTGAGCAAGTATTGTTTTGAAGCTTTAGAAAAAAGTATGCGGGATGCATTGCGTGGTGCTGATGGACTCCCTGTAGATATCCCTTTTGGAGGCAAAGTAGTTGTATTTGGTGGTGATTTTCGTCAGATACTCCATGTCATTCCGAAAGGAACTCGACAAGATATTGTATTTGCAGCTATTAATTCCTCATATTTATGGAACTCATTTAAAGTGTTGCGATTAACCAAAAACATGAGGCTCCGTAATGATTTAAGTGATGCTGATGAAATAAGAGAATTTGTTGATTGGATACTTAAAATTGGAGATGGGAAACTTGGGGAACCGAATGATGGTGAAGTTATGATTGACATCCCAGAAGATATTGCTAGAAAATGTACAATATCCTATTGCATCAATTGTTCATAGCACATATCCTAATCTAATAGGCGAAGTGAGCAATGAAATCTTTTTCTGTGACAGGGCTATTCTAGCTCCTACAAATGAAATTGTTGGCAGAGTTAATGATTATGCAATGTCACTAATACACGGTGAGGAAAAAGTGTACTTGAGCTCAAATTCTATAAGCAAAGCAGATGGTTTCGTCAACAATCTAAACAATGCATTCTCAGTTGAGTTTCTAAACACAAAAAATTTTTTGGTTTACTGAATCATGAAATTAGATTGAAAAAAGTGTGCCAATCATGTTGCTTAGGAATATTGATCAGTCAGCTGGTTTGTGCAATGGCATAAGGCTGATTGTAAGTCGTCTGGGGGAACATATTATAGAGGCTAAGATTCTTACAGAATGTAAAGAGGGAGATGTTGTCCTTATTCCACGTATCACTCTTACTCCAACTGATAATGCTAATCTGCCTGTTCAGATACAGAGAAGGCAATTTCCTATAAGCATATGTTTTGCTATGACTATTAACAAAAGTCAAGGACAGTCTTTGTCAAATGTTGGGTTATTCCTGCAAAACCTGTTTTCAGCCAATCGTCAACATATGTGCTATATCACGTGACAAGCAGAAGAGGACTAAAGATTTTAATATGTGATAATAAAAACATCACATATACTACTACTTATAATGTTGTGTTCAAGGAAGTTTTCTCAAACATATGAGGTATTGACCTATATATGTTTAATATTTTTGATTCAACTCACACAAAAGAAATTGTTTCTAATTTGTATCATTGTTTGTAGGTTTTTGCTGTATCGTCAGCAACTTGATGTCCCCAATAAAGCAAATGGCGTTTATGAAATATTGTTTTGTTGTGGTTAAGTACATTTTTTTTTCCATATTCAATAGAAAACTATTAAAAAAATTAAATATGATGATTCCAATTGGTTTTATTTTTTGCTCATGTTTATATAAATTTCAAATAATTAATATTAATATTTTATAATTTGTAATAAAAATTAACATTTCATATTAATAGGGTATTTTTTGTGGAAAAAATTGTTTATGAATCCGTGCATTGCACGGGTAAATACCTAGTGAATTAATAAAACTTAATACCTAAACATTTAGTTAGGCATAAAGTCGTTCAAAAATTTACATAAAAATTGAACCCATTTATAGATACATTCTATTTTAGAATTTAAAATAGTATTTAAATTTTTTATTAACTTTTATCCAAGCAAATTAATGAGAAAATTGAGGATGAATATTAAAAACAAATTAAACATATTACATCTTTTTGCATTGCCTACCAAAATTTCTTTTCCTCTCTTACCATCATCTTATTGATCATCTCTTATCTCATTGTAGCTCTTTAAGATCTCCATTAAAAATTGATTATAGCTTAACAATGGCAACAAGAAGATCGATCAATATTGAATGATGGAAGATGAGATTAAGATAGATTATAATTTAATCTATCTAGTAATTATATAATTAGCTAATTTTATTTTAATTTATTATTGAATTTGACTCATCACTAAATCAAATTCAATAATTTATTTATTAACAATGACAGAATCCTTTCAATTATTACAAATCAATGTACTTTCAGCTCGAGATCTTGCATCAATGGGTAAATCTATGCACACCTACGTCGTCGGGTGGATCAACCCGGCCCGAAAACAAACAACCCGGATTGATCATAATGGTAATAACTGCCCTGAATGGAATGACCGATTCGTTTTCCGGGTCACACCCAGATTACTCTCCTCTGAATCTTCATTTATTGAGATTGAAATTTACTGTCAAGCTTGGCTTCGTGACACTCTTATCGGGTCGGTTCGGGTAGCGATTGCGAACATATTACCCGCTTCGGTTCCAATCGGGTCTACCCGTCGTTCAGTCGCCCTTCAAATCCGTCGCCCATCGGGTCGGCCCCAAGGAATCCTTAATGTTCCTGTTTCTGTGTTAGAAAACCACAGGCGAAGCATGCCGCGTTCGATTGTTAATCCCCAAGAAGAGAATAAAAAAACAACCCGACCCAAACCCGAACACGAAGGAAATATTGTATTACGTCGGGTCAAAAGTGAACGGTCATGGACTACTATGGATAATGATTCTCGAGTATCCGACCCGACCCGGAAGGGACCCGACCCTTACCCGGGACAAGGCCCAGCATCAAGCTTAGGTGGTGGATCATCAATTTGTAACTCGGATGTGGGCCCATCTGCCTCCGTTGGCGGAGCGGCTAAAGGGGTTATACATGCCTCCGACGATGATTTATAAAAATCGAGTTCGTGGTGGTAATAAGGCGGCAGCCCATCATGATGATGATGGGAGCTCCATATTACAATGGGCGGATGAGAATAGTGAAGAAGGGATGATGACAAAGATCGAACGGTGGAAAATGGAGTTGAATAAGCCATCGACGATTGTAGGAGGGAGAGGTAATAATCTAGTAGGTGAAGGCTTACGGCATGAGCGTAGACATCATCGACGTTCGAAAACGGAAGGTGGAAGATTGTTCAAGTGTTTTGGTAAGGCATATGGGTTTGAGTTTACTATCGTTTGTGGGGCCAACCATGCAAATCAAAGACATAATAAGAATAATAAGAAAAATAATGTGCACCGTAAAGCTCCTTCGGATAGTGAGACTAATAGTCAATCTTACATAATTTTGTGATTTGTTATGATCCAATGCAGGGTAGGCTCTAGTTTTTTGGACTTGGGGCGAAAGTTTATTTATGAGGCCTAACTATTATATATATAGAAAAGTTCGAACCTTAGCACTAATGAAAAACTAAAATTTATGAGGGGTTCTGGGTGTAGGCACGCCTTACCCTTGCTTTAGGGCCGACCTTGATCCAATGGATGTAGAGAATTTATAGTCTCTTTATATTTACTTTGATCATTCAAAAAATCATAACAGGGGTACTTGTCTCCTTCCAATTCTTTATAATATGTTACCTGTTAGAGAGCCAAAATAGAAAGAAAAATGATGTTTATGTACATAAAAAATTTATTGATAACTTGTATAGTTAAAAGGAATTTTGTAATTGTTTACTTAAACTAATTTTACTAGTGCAATGTATTAGTGATTTTGTGTTCAAAGTTTAAAATTGTATAATACAAGCTCAACATAATTTTTTATGTTTGTTTAAATTTATCTAATTTTCTTCAAAAATAAATTCGTCTTAATTCCTTTGGGTATTGAGAAAACGAAGTTATGATGCAATGATTGTAGTGATGTCCACTTGAACTTCCTTTTTTTCAGTTGATTCTTCACAGTTTCACATGGC
>CM025922.1:6679302-6727448 GCA_000753965.2 Amaranthus hypochondriacus | reverse complement strand
CGGACAGTCTCGCCAGTATTGTGTCTTCTGTATGTAGGATAACCATCATCTGCCATGTGTGGTGAAAGCTGAGAACTCCCTAGGGTAGTGATGCTTGCATTGAGGCCTTCCATTTTTGTATCATACAGCGCACTGTGGATCGAATGCTCCACATGGCCATGCATCATATGACGTAATACAATGCTTCGTAAATACGAATTAGAGACATCTGGTATCTCACACTCACATATTCATCAAATTGCTCTGGGTACCTAATTTTCGAAGAAGTTGCAAATAATAAGGAATGAGCATGTGGAAGCCACGCTTTTGAAATTCAACAACATGTATCATTGCAGCTGGTTCACCAAAGAGCTTTTCATTTTAAGTTTCTTTTCAAAATCACTAACTTAGCTATAAATATTCTAGATACCAACTCGGGTCTATCTTGAACATTTTCACCTTCAGCTAACTCTTTTGTTATTTCAATACACTTTGGATTACAAGTGATAGTAAGGAAGACATCATGTTTGCCGTATCTTTGGACAAGGGCCATAGCATTCAAATATCTCTTCTTCATGTCTCTAGGCCCACCAATAAATGAAGGTGGCAGAATGATACGGCGCCCTACATTTGCAGCGCTAATTCAGCGGCATTCATTGTTCCATAATCCCTTCGTAGAGTTCTGCACATAGTTGTTTTTGATTGTTACGGCAAAAGTCTATTCGGGTATTCTCTATTTTCACATATATATCTACAACAAACTGCTGAAATAGCCTAGTAGTTCTAAGAATGTAATTGCGAGGCGAATTTGAAGTCTATAAGCATAGTATTCTCGACATGAAACCCTTTCCTCGCGTTTCTTGAAACCATCTTGTGCAACTGCACTAATAGCATTCATACATAAGCATGTATAAAATTTCTCAATCATACATTTCTAAAAAACCAATTCATTTACCTGTAGCCTCATCCAAAAGCAATTCTTCCACGGTATTAGCCAATAGTTGACTAATAGGGTTTTTACCAGTACGACTAGATTTTCGCACACCACTACAATGTTTTCTTATCCCTTGAGGCCAACCTCAATCGCCGAACGGAAACAATCACTAGTGGAAAAAAGCTTATTGGCTGCGGGTTTTTTAGGGGTATTGGCTGCGGTTTTATCTCGCAGCCCTTGAGTAGCAGCAAATAAAAAAAAAGTTATTGGCTGCGGACATAAAAATTGCAGCCAATACCCCATTTTTAGACAAAAAAAAAGCCATCAAAGGCTGCGGTTATGTCCGCAGCCTTTGATGGCTTTTTTTTTGTTTTTTTTTTTAATTCGTTTTTATGCTAGGAACAAGAGAAAGAAATCAAAACTAAATCAAAACGAACGTTTCTGGGTTAGATGTGAATTTTCGAGTCTTACTATTAACAACAAACGAAAGAAATCAAAACTAAATCAAGAAAAAAGAAAGATAGAACAAGATCTGAAATAACACTAAACTAAATCATAAAGCATTAAAGATCTGAAAGAAATAACACTAAACGAACGTTTTTATGCTAGGAAAAAAGAAAGAAATCAAAAATTACAATCTAAAATTAAAATAACCCAGATCTAAAAATACAAAGATCGAAAATTAAAACTAAAAATACAAAGATTACCCAGATCTACATTAAAACTCAAAATTACAATCTAACCCAGAAAAATTACAAATAATCGAAAATAACATAGAAAATAAAGAACAAGAAACAAAAAAAATTACAATCTAACCCAGAAAAATTGGAGAATCAGATGAAGAAATTAGAAGATCTTCGTTTTTTTGACAGCCATTGATCTTCGTTTTTTGAAAGCCATTGATTTTCGTTTAGGGTTCTATGCTTTTCGTTTTTTGCGTTTAGGAAGACCATGGAGAGGAGCGTTTAGGGTTCTATGCTTTTCGAAGACCAACAAGACTTAGCTTGCATGCGTTTTTCAAAATCAGAGGAAGAAGAAGAAGAGATCAGTGAAGAAGAAGGCCGTTTCAAAGAATGAAGAAGAAGACTATGCGTTTTTCGTTTAGGGTTTCGAAGAAGAGAGAGACTATGTCCGCAGGGTTTTTTTCGTTTTCGTTTAGGGTTTCGAAGAAGACTATGCGTTTTTCGTTTAGGGTTTTTAAGAAGAAGAAGAAGGCATTAATCTTTAGGGTTTTTAAAGAAGACTATATCGCCGTTTCAAAGAATGAAGAAGACTATGCGCCGTTTAGGGTTTTTAAATTTGAAGACCGGCCAAATAGGGTTTTTTTTGCTTTTGGGCTTAGTTTAGGGCTTTTTTTTTATTATTGGGTTATTGCTGCGGACAAGATGGAACCTCAGCCATTGAGTGTTTATATTTTTATAATTGGGCTATTGCTGCGGTTTTGGCCATGTCCGCAGCCATTGATCATATTAGCTACGTATATATAAAAATCGCAGCCATTTAGTAGCAGCCAATAGCTTTTTTTCCATTAGTGAATAATGGAAATTGTAAGGGATCGTAACATCCATAATAATGATAGATTCGGTGAGACTTGTTTGATTTCCCCCAAACAGCTATATATGGACTTGTTGAATCAGTAGATGGAAATCATCAACCAAATGGCAGCAACTTAAGAAGACGAGGGAGCATTGTATACCCTTTGATCTAAACGCGAACTCTTATTCAACAAAATCCTTGTACTCTCGTCAACATCTATATCACGCAAAGATCGGAAGAATTGTGCATATGGGTTACGATCCATGATTTCCATTAACATAACAACCACATCAGGTCTGATTTTAGGGAATAAGTTGGAACGAAGATCTTTCTCATATTGAGCATCGTAGAAGTATAGTTGTAAGAATTTAGGCACCTTATCATCATCAGGTATCAAATTTGGTACAAAGTGATACAGCTGGCGATGTAGCTTGAAGACATAGATACCCTTGTATGTACGTGCATCAATAGACCCCCCCAGTGAACTAAATGCAAACATATTATTGTAAAGGCAAGCATACTGCCTAAAATGAACCGCAATTTCACTTTGAGAGTAAAATAATAATCAATGAGTTGAGGAGGGTACTCATTAGATGCTATTATAATTTCACCTCCAGAACAACAAAAAAGCGCTGACTCGAAAGCAAACAGCTTGGCACCACATGCAGTACAATGTGTGGGGCGTGCAGCTTAACGGGAGCAGTCGATCTATAACTAATATAATGTATATGCAGTGCTGGTAATAAAGGTATTTATCATACCTTGTAGCAAAACAAACATGTACATAATCTAATATAACACTTTATGAATTAGTGGTGTCTAATTTGGGCTTTAACAAAAACCGAAGAAAAATTGTGTTTCCACAACACGTGAATACCTCCTAACATTTGCTTGCCTTTCACAGTCGCACTCGTATGTAGATCTTTGATCGTCTTCTCGGCTGGATTACATAAAAGGAACATTGGTAACACTACTTCATAGGAGCGTTCTGCATATATAAGAGCTATAAAAAAGCATAATTGCATTTAAAAGGCAGTCAGACCTTTGCGCTTTCGTTTGCAGGAGTAGAAGTGGAGGCGCGGCCTGTGCGGACTCCACAGGAACTAATATAGATCTAGGGGGAGTGATGTTCCCCAAAACACGTTTTCTTTTGTCCTGTTTGCCACGCAAGCTGCAATCATTTGGGTTTTTGGGGGGCATGCGTCGACTACTATATTCCCTAATAACTATACCAACATTTGGTGGATCTACCATTGTTTTGGCGGTATCTCTGTATCGAGATATGAAACAATTGTGAGCTATCGAATATTCATAGATTGATAAGTAAGAGGATACATTACAAAAGCATGGAATTTATGAATATATAAGGAGGACTACATTATATTGAATGCGATCTACTAAAATCCTTTACTAAAGTAAGCGAACACCAAAACACATCTAACTAATTGTTGCTTCTAAGAGAGGCAAACTAACACACACTACACCACAAAGATATGATAAAAGAACTAATTAATTGTTGCTTCTAAGAAGCATATCATTATTTATGTTAAAACACCTTAGAACAATCATCGCCTACGAGCCACTCTAATTCATTAGACTCTCGAAGACAACGTTCACCAATCCATGAAACAAACTTAGCAAATCCCAATTTCATACAATAAGTTCATAAAGTCAATCGACTATATTGATCCTAAATGCACTAAGGTTCCCCTTAGCCTCCAAAAATAGCCCAAAGCAATGTTCACATTATCCATAACCTGTCACAAAACTCAACTATTGATCCTAAATGCACTACGGTTCCAGTCACAATGAGTCCAATTACTAAGGTCATTGATTGCTAACACCAAACTAAACTAAGCTCAACTTCACCATATCATACAAACCAAATTACAATTACAATAATCAAATAGTATGATACGATCAGTATATGAATCCAACAAATGCAGAACAACAATCTCAAAAATAATCATAGGGGAAGCCGCCTTGAGAATGTATTGCAGGACAAAAACAGTATAGTTGGATTGCATAACAGTATAGTTGAATTGCAGGACAAAACATAATCCAGCAAATCCAACAAATCCAACATTTAAAGATCAGTACATACCAACAAATCCAACAAATCCAACATTTAAAGATCAGTACATACCAACACAATTGGATTGGTATAGTTGAATTGTAATTGTACATCAGTACATTGTAGAAACACTTAGAGATAAAGAACGCAACAAGAAGGGGGGTGAATTGTTGTGTTGCCCTTAGTAGTATTTTTGCCCTGTTTTTCTTGCGGAATTTTTACAATAAAAATACTCTAAGCAATAAAAAGAAACTTTAAAGAACTCAAAGATTTAACGTGGAAACTTTCTTGGCCTTTAAAGAAAGAAAGCCACGACCACTTGGGATTTCAACTTCTCTTATTAAACTTTTATGTAATTTACAACTCTATTACATAAAATTTCTCCTTCTCTTCTCTAGGACTAATTCTCCTTCTCCTTCTCGGTTCTCCTTCTCGTTTCTTTTCTCTCTTTACATAAAATTCTCTAAATTCCCCCTTAGACTTCCCAAAGTCTAAGTTTACACACTCAATACCTTTACAAAAAGAATTCTCAAATTGGATGAAAAACTAAGAAAAGCACAAGGAAAAATTAAATGGATTAATTGGCAACTAAGAACAATTAAATTCTTCCTCTTCTTGATTTAGATCTCACGAAATCTCTTGATGGGCACTCGACAAAATTTACGTATGAATGTCTCTCTCCAAATTGTGCCGGTTATAGAATCCTATTTATATACCCATGAGAATAATTTTGGCCATAAACCCATGTTCTAAAACGTGGGAGTAGTGGGCAAGAAATTTGGGAGTAGTGGGTATGAAACTTGGGAGTTACTCCAAGTATACGGTTGAGTACTAGGTCAAAAATAGGAAGTCCTATTTTTGTGGAGATAAAATAGGATCTAAAATTTTAAGTTCTCTTAAATGGTTAGTTATTAATTGCCAATTAAAATCGTTATGCTAATCAGTTTTTCACCCGTACAAGTTAATAAAAAGAAAAAATAAATTAAAATTTATTTCCCTTATTTCTCGTTGACTTTTTCTCTTACTGGTTGCGTTGGGAACACCGTGTTGTCTCCGTCTGGACAGTCTTCAATTTTGACCAATCTGAAATTGGTCCATGTGACTTAAGTATTTGACGTAGACTTGTAATGTTCTTCCACAACCTTCTAAGGTGCTATCGACGATCTTTTATCATCGGATATATGACCTATAAAAACAATCTCAAAAATAACTTGTTTGTTTATAAAAGTTAAGTCATCATCAAAACTCAATTGGGCCAACAAATTCCCCCTTTTTGATGATGGCAAACTTTATAAACAAACTTAAGTAAAATATAGAGTAAACATATAACTTGAACATGCTAGAGATTAACACAAGTTCAAACATATTTAGTAAATCAAATCATTACAAATAATTTACTAAAACCCTTAATCAAGCATATTACTCTAATAAATTAATTTTTAAAACTTGTCGAAAATCATGAGGTTAAACATGACTTAAGTTTTCAAAATTAAGTATAACAATAAATTTCAAAAAAAAAATTATTAAAAAAATATTAAACACAATAATTTAAGAACTTCAATAATATGAAGTTGTAAGAATCTAAGTAAAACATAAGTGATAATTAGCGAATCCAAATAGCCATATATAATTAGAAACAGTAACTTATCTACTAAACCAAAACATGATCATAAACTAAGCCTAAGCATAACAAACAGTAATATAAACCTTGAAAGTCAAAGCATAAACCATGTAAGATATTTTAGTAACAAACAGAGAACAAACAAAGACTAAGTAAACATAGCATTCACAAGAATCAACTTAAGTTTGTTGCCTTTCTTCCCCCTTTTGACATCAATCAAAAAGTAGGGGTTTTTATCAAACCACAGCACTAAGGCAAGCGTTAGAAAAATTTAGAAAGTAAGCAGCAAACCATAAAAGCAAATACCAAAACATAATCAAGAAATGCAAGCACCAACATGATAGACCATAAAACTAAAAATGCGTAGAAATAAAGCTGTAGCATAGTTGTATTATACAAATTGGCGTACCCCAGCACGGTACTCAAAATAAGATAGTAAATTGTTTGGAGAAAGTAGTTAATGAGGCCAACAAAGTCAAATATTACATAACATGATTAATAAGCAGACAGAGGGATCATGGCGCAGTCTCTTCGTCTATGAATTCGGTTTGCACTTCCACCCTGTCCAGCTTAGCACCAAGACGGGATTCCATCTGAGTGAGCTGGTCAGTGATGGATGCAAGTGAAACGCGAACTTCATCCTGAAAAGCATGTAACTGAGACTGAAAATCAACAAATTTGGTAAGCAAGAAATCAAGGGTAATAGGAGGAGGGACAGCAGATTGATCATCATCAAAACCAGTTGGGTGTGGTGGTTGTGAAGTGGGAATAGGTGATGGTGGTGGTGATGGAATATGGGATGGTGTAGGTGTGTCTGGCTTTGGTGATGGAGGAGTCTGAGATGTAATGTCATCATCTAAGCACGAAGAATGTTTGGACTCCAACCTTCTGCTCTTTCTTGGTGTGAGCACAGGTTGTCTCATGATGTTCTTGAGTGGCACATTCATTTCCTCATCCTCTGAACTGGACTGTACTTCCTCCAGTTCAACGTTTTCCTCTTCCTCAAATTTTTCCCCCTTATTGGCTACTTCACCCTGTTCCTTTTCTGTCTCTGCCTCATTAGTGGCAGTGGGAACAGTCTCCTGATTTTCTTCTTCCAAATCCTCCCCATCTACTTCTGTTTCTTCTTCCTCTTATGAAATGGAGAAAGTGAGTTGTGACTGAACCGTTTCTTGTCATGAACACCTAAAAATTTTAATACCGTTTTTTCATTAATATCTGAAAAAACAATCTTAGAACCAACATAGTATGTGTCGAATCCCACAGCAGGTACCCCAAACCATTCACCTAATATCAAACTGTTAAATTCAATCTTAATTTCCTTCACAGTACTTGAACATACACCATTGTCAATCGAAAAATTACTAATAAACTCTCACCTCAAATGTGGATAAATTAAAATTGCAAGATAAGTCATACATAAGAACCTCCCAGCCTTAATTACTCAGAATCGCATGCAATTGAGGGAAAGAGTTAGAATCATACCAGTACTTGTCTAGTCCAAAACCTACGGACATTTCTTTGGCGATTTCCTCTACACTGTTAGGGTCCACTTGCTTGGCCCTTTTTACCGGTCTGGATGATGAAGCCCCTTTAGATTGGGTTCTTTTCGTGCCTCCTTGCATGGCTTTTGGAGTGGTTGATCGTTGGCGTTTTTGTGAAGATGACTGTGGTATTTCACTAGGTGAAGGATGGATTACTTGTAAGGGTTCGGGTTGGATGAATTTAGGGCTTTTCCCTTGTTAATTGATGATGATCTTGGCGATTTCATGGTTATGTTGAGGATGAAGATGAGGGTTTTTGGAGGAGAGAGAATAGAGCTTTAAGGACGGTTTTGGTGAATTGAAATGGAAATGTACTTTGGTAATTATGGAGAATGGGATTGATGGGACGTGAGGAGTGGGTTTTAAAGATATGAAGGGACGGTTTGTGAAGGGTTTGTACGACTTCCAAATTGACGGTTTTGGATGTATATTGAGTGGTTTAACGAGTAGTTTTAAAGTGTAGGTACGTTGAATGTGGCGGTTTACGTAATTGATTTTCGAAACACCCCAATGATCCGTCTTCCCCGTTTTAAATTAAGTTGGCTCATCGAAAATAAATAAAATGCTGGAATTTATGTGGAGTAATAAAATATTTTTTCATTTTATAATATGTGGATAATAATAATAAGATAAAATAAATTATGCTACATGGTCTAATCAGTTAGGCAAGCAATCAAGACAATATTCATGGCACATACTTAGATAGTTGCGTACCTAAATCTCTCAATGATTGAATTTTCAATCTTGGTTGTTGTGGTTGATCTAACCCTTCAAATTGTCACGTTGCTTAGAGGAGAAATACTAGCATTAAACTTTAGTGAAGCTTGATCATACCTAGCTCCAACCTCATCTTTTCGAATTGTTCCCTTGGAAGCGGTTTAGTCATTATATCTGCAACTTGATCACTAGTATTGACATGTTTAACAATAATATTTTTATGCTCAACATTATCCTTAAGAAAATGATGCCTAATATGAATATGTTTAACTCTAGAATGATGCACCAGATCTTTAGAAATGCAAATGGCACTAGTATTATCACAATAAATAGGAACACATTCAAGTTTAATACCGAAATCTCTTAGCTGTTGTTTAATCCACAACATTTGGGAACAGCAGGCTGCTGCTGCTACATATTCAGCTTCTGCAGTGGATAAAGCTACTGTGTTCTGTTTCTTGGAACTCCATGATACCAAACAAGATCCAAGAAACTGTACCATTCCTGATGTACATTTTCTATTCACAAGATCACCTGCATAATCTGCATCACTATATCCTTTCAAGTCATAGACATCACTTTTCGGATAAAATAGGGACAAGTCATTTGTTCCCTTTAAATACCTTAGAATTCTTTTTACTGCTGTATGATGTGATTCTTTAGGATTTGATTGAAACCTAGCACACAAACCAACACTAAAGGATATATCGGGTCTACTAGCAGTTAAGTATAGTAGTGATCCTATCATGCCTCTATACATTGTTTGGTCAACACTAATTCCGTTAGAGTCTTCATCTAATCTAATGTTAGTGGCCATGGTTGTGTGGTTTGTCTTAGCATTATCTAGTCCATATTTCTTTAGAAGTTCTTTTACATATTTTTGTTGATGAATAAAGATACCGTTAGCAGTTTGTTTAATTTGCAAACCAAGGAAGAAATTTGATTCTCCCATCCTACTCATTTCAAATTCAGCACTCATTAGGTCAGCAAATTCTTTACATAACGATTCATTAGTAGCACCAAAAATAATATCATCAACATATATTTGAACAACTAAAATATCCGAACCTTTATTCTTAAAGAATAAGGTTTTATCAATTTTGCCTCTTATGAACTTGTTATCAATCAACAATTTAGATAATCTTTCGTACCATTGTCTAGGTGCTTGTTTTAGCCCATAAAGAGCTTTATCAAGCTTATAGACGTGATCCGGAGAAATTGGGTTTTCAAAGCTAGGCGGCTGTTCCACAAATACTTCTTCTAGAAACCCATTTAAGAATGCACATTTCACGTCCATTTGATATAATTTAAAATTCATAAAAGCAGCAAAAGAAATAAGAATTCTAATAGCTTCTAATCTAGCTACTGGAGCAAAAGTTTCAGTATGGTCAATACCTTCCTGTTGATTGTATCCTTTTACCACCAACCTTGCTTTATTCCTGACTATTGTGCCATGCTCGTCCAGCTTGTTCCTAAATACCCATTTTAATCCAATTACCTTCTTGTTCTTGGGTTTTGATTCCAAGTGCCACACTTTATTTCTTTCAAACTCGTTTAATTCATCTTGCATTGCAACTACCCAATCTGAATCTTGTAATGCTTCTTCATGATTCTTGGGTTCCAACGTTGATAGAAGAGCAAAGTGTGCACAGAAGTTTCTCATTTGGGACCTTGTTTGTATGCCTTTTCCCATGTCGCTTAGAATCAAGTCTAGTGGATGTGACTTTTGATGTTTCCACGACTTTGGAACAAAGTCTCTGGTGGAGACAGATGTGGAAGCAGGTTCACTGACTTGGTTCTGATTTGGTTCAACTTCAATTCTTTCTTCTTGAACTTCTCTAGGGATATCTGGATTAGGAACGGCAGGCTTTTCCAGATCTGCCTGTTGTTCCTGAACTTGATTTGGTTCAGCATTCTGAACCTGTTGTTGTTCTTCTTGATCTTGCTCCTTTTGTATATTTTGTTCATCGTCCAGATTCGCAAGACGTATTTTAAAATCACCTGTTTCTTGTTCACTTGTCATAAAATTAGTTTCATCAAATATAATGTGAACAGATTCCTCAACACACAGAGTTTTCTTATTATAAACTCTATAAGCTTTACTATGAGATGAATAGCCAAGAAATACTGCTTCATCACTTCTTTCATCGAATTTACCTATATTTCTTTTTCCATTTACATGCACAAAACATCGACATCCAAAGACTCGAAAATATGAAATATTAGGTTTAATTCCTTTAAATAGTTCGTAGGGGGTTTTAGAAGTGATCGGTCTTATTAATACACGATTTAATATATAGCATGCAGTATTAACGGCTTCGGCCCAAAAATTTCTAGGTAGACCACTAGCTATTAACATGGTTCTAGCCATTTCCTCTAAGGTTCTATTTTTACGTTCAACCACACCATTTTGTTGTGGTGTTCTAGGTGCGGAAAAATTGTGACTTAAACCATGCTCATTGCAATAGTCCATAAACCTTGAATTTTCAAATTCCTTACCATGATCCGATCTTATGTGGACAAGTTGATTGTTACTAGATTTTGAATTTTAGTGGCGAATGCAACAAATTCATCAAAAGCCTCATCTTTGCTAGATTAAAATAATGTCCATGTAAATCTATTGTAATCATCAACTATAACAAATACATATCGCTTACCACTGCGACTTTGGATTCTCATTGGTCCACAAAGATCCATATGAATTAATTCAAGTGGCTTTGAGGTGGTCACGACATTTTTAGGTTTGAAGGACGACCTTACATGTTTTCCTTTGGCACAAGGATCACATACTTCATTCTTTTGAAATTTAAGGGTTGGTAATCCTCTTACTAGGTCCTTAGATCGTAAAGTATTAAGTAATGAAAAATTAGCATGACCTAATCGTTTATGCCAAAGAAGAGGGTCATCTTCTATAACGCTCAGACACGTTAGACTGGTTTTAGGAACAGTGTGCAGGTCCACCACGTAGGTGTTCCCTTTTCTGATTCCTTCCAGTATGGTTTCTCCTGAGTCGTTCCTAGAAATGATGCACTTTTCAGAAGTAAACAGAGTTACCTTTGTCGCAAAATTGAGAGATACTTAAAAGATTGTGTTTTAAATTCTCGACTAAAAATACATTGTCTATAGCATGGGAACTTGACCTTCCTATCTTTCCTTTTGCAATTATTTCTCCTTTCATGTTATCGCCAAAGGTCACAGTTCCTTCATCATAGGCTTCCAGTGAGAGAAACTTTGAACTATCGCCTGTCATGTGCTTGGCACAGCCACTGTCGAGATACCATGAGCTGTTCCCCCTCACTAGAACCTGCAAAACGAACTTAGTTGTTAGAGGGTGGAACCCAGCCATCCTTGGGTTCCATGTCGAATATACATGAATCATATTTCTTAATCCAAACTCTATCGACATATATTTGGTTCGTTTTGTTTTGCTGTTCCTTTCTTAAACATTGATGTTTCAGGTGCCCCGTCTTGCCACAAAAGGAACAGACCTTACTACTTGGGAGATCGACATAGACCTTCTTCTTTTTATCAAATTTATTATATCCTAGACCTTCAGTGCCTTTGGTTTTAGCGTTAAGAATCCACTTGGGAACCTCTTTGATTTTCCCTTTTCCTCTTGAATTTAATTTAAGCTTAAGTTGTTCATTTTCATTAGGTCTAACTTTATTTTATTAAAATCATATTTAATCTCTTGAATGGACTCGGTCTTTAATTCTATTCCTAACAATTTATATTGATTTAATTCAATATTTAACATGATGTTTTCTTGTTTAACCTTTTCTATAGCTTCTTTTAACATCACGTTTTTATCAAGTAAATCAAAGAATCGAGTTTGCACATCGGACCTAAAAGAATTTAGGTAGGATATTTGGGCTTTACTAACCTTAAGGTCTTTTTCTATTTGGAGACAGATGACAGTTCTTTTTTCTAGATTATCTTGTGTCTCTAAGATCATTTTAATCAATTTATGTTTATCCAATTTGAATAGGTAATTAGGAGACAATACCTCTTTTCCTTTGGACTTCTCTTCATGTGTAGCCATGAGACAGAGATTAGCTGTTTTGCAACCCATAATGCGATTGTGTTCGTTTGGACCAAGCCCACATTGAAGTAATTTGATAGCAAGAGCATTCATCTCCATTTTCTGAAAATCTTCCTTCTCATATTCTGTTATCGGTTTGGGAACAGTCTCGTTATTGGAGTTGGTAGTTGTTACCTCAAAATCTCCAATTTCAATGACTCTCCAAAATTGATAGTTCTCGGCTTTGATGAAGATTTCCATCCTATTCTTCCAGTACGTGTAGAATTTACCATCGAACATTGGTGGTCTCTTAGTAGAGTAACCTTCTTCTATGCGTTCATTCATTTTCAACATCTCTAATACACCAAGATACGACTCTCAGGGTTTCCTGATCAAATGAGGAACAGGGCTCTGATACCAATTGTAGAAACACTTAGAGATAAAGAACACAACAAGAGGGGGGGTGAATTGTTGTGTTGCCCTTAGGAGTATTTTCGCCCTGTTTTTCTTGCGGAATTTTTACAATAAAAATACTCTAAGAAATAAAAAGAAACTTTAAAGAACTCAAAGATTTAACGTGGAAACTTTCTTGCCCTTAAAAGAAAGAAAGCCACGACCACTTGGGATTTCAACTTCTCTTATTAAACTTTTATGTAATTTACAACTCTATTACATAAAATTTCTCCTTCTTTTTTCTAGGCCTAATTCTCCTTCTCCTTCTCGGTTCTCCTTCTCGTTTCTTTTCTCTCTTTACATAAAATTCTCTAAATTCCCCCTTAGACTTCCCAAAGTCTAAGTTTACACACTCAATAAAACCTTTTCAAAAAGAATTCTCAAATTGGATGAAAAACTAAGAAAAGCACAAGGAAAAATTAAATGGATTAATTGGCAATTAAGAACAATTAAATTTTTCCTCTTCTTGATTTAGATCTCACGAAATCTCTTGATGGGCACTCGACAAAATTTACGTATGAATGTCTCTCTCCAAATTGTGCCGGTTATAGAATCCTATTTATATACCCATGAGAATAATTTTGGCCATAAACCCATGTTCTAAAACGTGGGAGTAGTGGGCAAGAAATTTGGGAGTAGTGGGTATGAAACTTGGGAGTTACTCCAAGTATACGGTTGAGTACTAGGTCAAAAATAGGAAGTCTTATTTTTGTGGAGATAAAATAGGATCTAAAATTTTAAGTTCTCTTAAGTGGTTAGTTATTAATTGCCAATTAAAATCCTTATGCTAATCAGTTTTTCACCCGTACAACTTAATAAAAAGAAAAATAAAATAAAATTTTATTTCCCTTATTTCTCGTTGACTTTTTCTCTGACTGGTTGCGTTGGGAACACCGTGTTGTCTCCGTCTGGACAGTCTTCAATTTTGACCAATCTGAAACTGGTCCATGTGACTTAAGTATTTGACGTAGACTTGTAATGTTCTTCCACAGCCTTCTAAGGTGCTATCGACGATCTTTGATAATCGGATATATGACCTATAAAAACAATCTCAAAAATAACTTGTTTGTTTATAAAAGTTAAGTCATCGTCAAAACTCAATTGGGCCAACACACATAATCCAACAAAACCAACAAATCCAACATTAAAGATCAGAACATACCAAGATCAGTACATTAAAGATCTGTATAGTTGAATTGCAGGACAAAAACAGTATAGTTGAATTGCAGGACCAAAAACAATCCAACAAATTCAACATTAAACGTACACAAAACAATATAATATAAACAGTATAGGTGAATCAAATAAGTGCAGAACAGCAAGAGAAAATTAATGGCAACTGAATTCTTGAATTGAATTGCAGGACAAAAATTAATGGCAATTAATGGCAAGTGCAGAACAGTACATACCAAGGCAATTGGATTAAATCCAAAAATCCAAAAATTAAAATTAAATTAACGTTGAATTGAAAATCCCAAATCCATTAACATTGAATTGAAAAGCAGAACAGTAATAACATAATTGAATTACCTTGTCAAGTTTGAAGTGAGTAGGTAGCTCAATTGAAAGGTGTTGATTCAATTTCAATTTGCTTGATAGAAGCTTGCAACTCAAAAAATCAGTACAACAGAAGAGCATTAAATGCCCACAAATTAAGGAGATGAAAGAAGGGAAGACAAGCATGGTTGAGTTAGCTGAGGTAAAGTGATGAAAGGTCAGCTAAAGTTGCGCTGGAATGAAGCAGGTATCGAGTGATGGAATGGAGTAGGTATTCAAAGAAGGTGAAGGCGAACTCAGGTCAGCTGAAGATGCTCTGGGATGAGTGGAATGGAGCAGGTATTCGAAGAAGGTGAAGGCGAACTCGGAGCAGAGCTGAAGGCATGGACGTGGAAGGATCTCCGGGTAAACTACAAAGACGTGTCGAATGGAGGATGTGAACTGTTCATTAGATCTCAAATGAACATTAACTTTTCTTCCTCGCTTTTTATAGGTAATAGATTATGCTATTCATTTGCTCAATTGTTTCATTGATGTTTCAATATATATATATTGAATTACAATAGTATACCTCATATAGGTATAATAAAATTTGACATTAAAACTTTCAGTTTCATGATTAAAATGTTCAGTTCTCCATTGTGCAATATTTAAAGCATAATTCATGTTGTGATTTTGTTCTACAAATGCATACTTTACAGTACATTGAAGTTTTAATTAGCTTTTAAATTATGCTTTTAATGTTTAGAATATGAATTGAAATACATTAATATACTGCATACAAGAATAATGAATTTTTACATTATATCATTCAGTTTCATGACTAAATTGATGAATTCTCCATTGCGCAAGATTTTAAGCACAATTCATGTTCTTATTCTTTTTTCCAAATGCACAATGAATTACACTACACATTAAAGAATCTTTCCTTTAAAGTATTCAATTATATTAATAAATTTGTAAGTTTCAGATAAAACAAATGCAATACAATGCGTGCAAACCGAACCTTTAGCTGCAAGGACATACTTTGACATAAAGGGTTCATTGGAGGGTATGAGAGCAGGCAATTGGGAAGAACTTAAACTGTTGTATCATAATCATGCTAGAGCAACGGGGTTTAGTGTTCGCAAATCCACCATAAAGAAAATAGAGGGTGTTGTACACGAGAGATACTTTGTTTGTTCTAAACAAGGGACAACGGAGAAAAAAACAAAGGAAACTGAAAAACAAAGTAGCAAGAGGAAATTAGTTCCAACCAAACGATGTGATTGTGATGCACACATAAGGATTAAACTAGATGTATGTAGTGGAGAAATCTTTGTAAAACAACATGTCGTGTCATATAACCATACTTTAGCAAGAGTGGAATGGCAATACTTGCAACGATCTGAGAGGACCACAACTTTGAAGGAAACAATGGAAACCATTGACGACCCGTCTGGTTCGTGGTACTAAATCGCGGTAATGGGAATGATTTATAGTGTAAAATTTCTTCAAAAGTTCCATATCATTCCCATGGTAATGAAACTTGATCACAAAAAAGTTTTTCTGTTTGCCAATTTCCATTACCACCTAATACCACCTCTCTTAATGGTAATGCATTGGAATGAATTTTATGAAGAAAATGAGATGATTGAAGTTGGGCAAGCATGTCATCAAGGTAACCAAGAGAGTTTTTAACCAAAATTACACTTGTTTTTCATTTCCATTACCACCGTTTAATACCACCTACCAAACGGGCCATGAAGGCTTTGAGGATGCACAAGTAAGGCCTACTACAACGTATAGATATTTGGCAAAGCATACTAGAGGGACTGAACGTGTAGGGCATACTTTACGAGATCATCTCAACTACGTAAACAGAATGAGAATGAAAGAAATTGAGGCTGAGGATGCTCAAACTCTGATCACACAATTGATTATGTTGGCACAAATAGACAATGGTTTCTTTAGGAATAGGTAACTTGATGATGATGCAAAGCTTGTGGCACTGTTTTGGTGCGACTCTTTGATGAAAGAAGACTTCAAAAAGTCTATGGGGATGTTGTCATCTTTGATACAACATATTGTACAAACAAATACAACTTGATTTGTGCACCAATAGTTGGAATAAATAACCATTGGAACACAACAATATTTGGTTGTGCATTCATAGCAGATGAGAAAGTTGAATCATTTGTTTGGGTTCTTAAGCAATTCAAAGAAGCAATGGAAGGAAAAAATTCAGTATCAATCTTCACAGGCCAAGATGCAGCCATTGCAAGAACGGTAGAGCAGGTATTTGTAATAGTATTATATTAATCAATTTAACTGTTATGAGTTTCAGTTTTCCTTTTAAACCTTACATTTTCTAAATCTGTTGTTAGGTCTATCCATCCTTAAGGCATAGGCTATATTTATGGCATATATTAAAAAATGCAGTTTCACATTATGGAATATTAAAGTCAGATGCAAACTTCAAAGATGCATTTAATAGAGGCTTAATAGGTTGTAGCAATGAAGTTGAATTCCAGGAATGTTGGGAAAAAATGGTAGATAAGTTCAAGCTCAAAAGGAATAAAGCTTACTACAAATACTTTGATGCATTGTACAATATAAGAGACAAATGATGCACTGCATTAAGCAAAGACTTCTTTTCATCCGGGATATTGTCTTCTCAACGAAGTGAATCCACAAACAACGCTATCGGCTTCGAAGCAACGAAAAGTACAAGCTTGTATCAATTCTTCAAACTTTTCCAAAAAACTATAGAGAGATTGAGGGAAAGGGAGATTGCTTTAGAGTTCTACTGCACAACAACAACCCCAACGTCTGCATTTCGACTTACTGGTTTATTACGACATGCATCAGAAGTGTACACAGCAACATTATTTAGAGACTTTGAACAGGAGTTCAAGATGAAAATATCATCGTCAATTGAACAGGTTGTCGACATAGGGGATAAAAAAATATACAGGTATGTTTTTATTCTATTAAGTTTCATTGTTAAGTTATTCAATTTACGTTTTATTCTATTCAATTTTATGATTACCTTATCTGTCAATATTATTACTTAGTCATTAAAATGTATCAGTTTCAATGTTAATAACCTCAATTTGAATCTTAACAGAGTCTGGTTTGAGGGCTATAATGATATCAACATGCATGAAGTTCAATACACCAAACACAATGACACTATACATGTTGATTGTACTTGTGAGAACTTTGAATTAAATGGATGGTTATGTTGCCATTGTTTACGGGCTCTTCATCTACATGCCGTGCAAAAAATATCATTCATGTATATTCTACCAAGATGGACAAAGAATGCAAATTAAAGAAGGATATATGAGATACGCTTTATGGTAACCAATGCCCACCTATAGGCTTGAAACCCCCATAATTTCTACACTTACATGGTGACAAAGCATGCGACGTAAGTTTTACAATCTTGTGTTGAAGTCACAAAGCAATGAAGAAGCAAGAAAGGTAGTAGAAGTGAAACAGTCGCATTATTGATGAGATTTAATTAGTCATTTTTAGCGCCTAATTTTTTTTTTAATATTGTTTTCCGTCACTAATTAAAATTTATTTAGTGATAGTAGTAATTTGAGAAACTTCTACGATGATTAGAAACTTGTTAATTCGTAACGTGATTATGAATCATAACAAGTAACGTAAACTTTGAAAGTAAAACTTAAAGTTGAGCAACTACGCCGATAACAGTTCGAGAAAATTTTAATTATTACTCGAGCATATTATTTAACCTTGATGAGAAAACGAAATATTTCATACACATATACAAGTGATTTTTAAACATATAGTACAAGTTGCATAACTTGTTATAACATGTATAACAATTTTTACCCAAACTTTAAATTATCTTAGATACACCTTTCCTACACTATAATAGATCAAATCTATTGTCTATTCTATTATTTTATTATCTATAAACTATAAAAAACCTCCAAGGATTCATCACTATTCATTTTTGCAAAATGAATATTGAATTTATTGTTTGATATTTGTCATCTTTCACATCTGCTGCTCCACCTCCCTCAGTTCTCACATTCCTCCTATATTCATCTTCTGAATTCTCTTCTTTTCATCTCTGATTCCTCTTCTTTCCATGTACATTCATCTCATTCTCAATTGTCTATTTCTTCATGTTGCCCCAATCCTCCTCTTTTGCTTCATTTTGTCCATAAATCCGAATGAACAAGGTATTTCCTTTTTTTTTCAATTTAGTATTTTTTGTTCATAATGTACCTTGCTTCATTTTGACCACAAATCCGAATGAACAAGGCAACATTTTCTCTTTTGTTTTTTAAGTTTAGGTTATTTTGTCAAGTCTACTTTTGACCGTTGTTTGATGATTCACGAATTGATTTCCATTTCATGAGGTTAGTTCAATTCCTTTTAGATAACATATATTCTTGAATTTGGGTTGATTTTGTGTTTAATTTTGGTTGAATGTTGATTTGCTTTTTTTTTTTCGGAATTGAATTTGTTGTGTTTATTTACTGTTATTTACATTGTTGTATATAAACATTGTTCTTCAATTTTTTCGGACTTTCGAAGAAGCATTTTGTTGGTTCTCCTTCTTTTCTTATCAAAGTGTCGATCTTCATCTTGTTTTCATTCCTTTTGGTCGAATTTCTTCTTCATCCAAAACGTTAGGGTTCAAGCATCATGCGATTTTCACGCGAACACAGGTTTTGATCCGAATTATGCTTGCTTTTGCTAGTTTATTTCAATTTGTTTGTCTTACTTGAGGTAATTTGATTTGATGGTAAAAATTCAAAAAAAGTTAGGGTTTTGGTATAATTTCAGGCATAATTTTTGGGTTCTTTTTGTGCTCCTCGAATTTTTTTTTACTAAGTTAATGTTTCTTCATTAGTGTTTATAGGGGTTTAAGTATCATCTTGAACAATCAATTTGGGTATGCTTTTTTCTATCAGGTATGTTGTTTTTATCTTTTTGTTCGATTTGGTTTTGGTTATTGATGTGTGGCTGTTGGCTTGATATCTGCACAATTCGTAGGTTTGCAAGTACACTACAATACTATCTGAAATCTCAGGAGAAATACTCCAAAAAACTTCCAGTTTTTCTACTCTCTACCAACATTATGGCTTCACATTATCCTCTGAAACAAGAAAATGAAGATGATAATACCATAACTGAGGAAAGAATGGAGCTCATGGTTCCATCCGATGGTAGAATTCCAACTTAAAGAAAATCCTATTTTCTCAAACCTCTGTTAAACCCTAATAACCAACGACGTTCCCAGAACTCCCATCTTTTTCCCTTCATCAAAACCCAACTTCAAAGAACTGTTAAAACAAGTACATTTCAAGGGTAGAACAAAACGACAGAAAGGATGAAAATCATGGGTTGATCAATTACAAAAACCCACCAGAGTGTTTGGAAAAGAGTTGGGATTTTTAATGCAATTAGAGCTTCAACTTACAAGATTCTCAGAAATGATGAGTTAGTCCTATGCTTAGTTGAAAAATGGTGTCCTGAAACTAATACCTTCATTCTTTCATGGGGTGAATGCACCATTACTTTGGAGGATATCATGATTTTGGGTGGGTATTCGGTTTCTAGATCTGATGTTTTTTCTTTCTAACTTTCGTTTGGTATTGAATTTTGAATTGTTGCTAATCCTATTGAACTTATTCTTGATCTTAACTATGTATTTTTGGTGTAGTTGTCCTTGCTACACCAATGAAAAGAATATGAGACATGCTGGTTTAGGACCTTGTGTTTTTTTACGGGTGATTGTTCTCACTATTCCAAAAAGTTTGGTTCTTTCTTTCACATACTATATCACTAGCACATTTCACATACTAAATCAATATCATATAAATTTATAAATATATTATTTGTTAACTATTGTTGTCTCGTCATTTTAGCTGCAAATTTTATCATATTATAGCCTTGGCATTGTGCTTTTTAGAGAAGAAACTTTATGGAATAATGATTTTCTTTTCATTTTTCTTAATTTGTAGTTTATGGGCTTAATGTTTTTAAATGATAGTTTACTAGAATTGGATTTGCTGTTTTTGTTCTTTGAGGTTGAAGTTTTCATTATTATCAATTAATGACTGATAGTAGTTTGTTATTGCTACTAGCAGTATCTGTTTTTCTTCTTTCAGGTTGAAGTTATCAGTTTTTTTTTCTTTTAGGGTGAATCATTGATGCACACGTCAAAACTTGAAAACAATGTATACCCATTGATTCTTACCTCTTATTATGTTAACCCCTTTTATGTTTACATTTTAATCATAGTTTTGTTTTGGTTTTAATCTGATAAATTATGTACTCCTTTTGAACAACAACACTATAATGTAGTGAAGTTTTTGATAATTTTTATGGTTGACAGATATTGAGAAAGACGATCAACAAAATGAGAAAGACAAGCAGCATCAAGTCAAGACATTCAGTACTTTGATACACAAGTTAGAACCGCAGACATTGTTTTTGCCATCAACATTGATGTTGCATTAGTCCAAGATGGCATAAGTGAGAAGGTATACGTATATATCCTCATTTTACTGTTTTTTACCTTTCTTTTTCTGTGAATTTGGATATTTTTTGCTTTTTCCTTGGTGAATTTATAATTGAGTTGTTTTATTCATAACTTAGCAACATTTGTGATTGGTTTGTGGTGGGATTTACTAATGTATGACAATCATGGAATAAAAACTCCCTCGTTACTTGTTTAGTTACTTGTTTGTATGATTTGGAATCTAATTGAGAATTGTTAGTTTAAATTTGTCAGAGATGAAATTCTCTGGGTTGGTGTTTGATTTACGGTTTCTGATTGTCCTACCGATTTCTGTCGCGATTTGTTATAAGTGCAATTTGATGATAATAATAGTAATTATGATATGGATGACAAAACAAAAAATGACACAAGACAATTAGTACGCAAAAGAATAGAAAGAAAAGAACATAGAAAGGAAAGAACAGGAGAGGGAAAACAGAAGGAAAGATAAGAAGAATGAATTGTATTATTATTGCACAAACTAACGTACCTGCTGCATTTCTTTATCCATACTCTGGGATTACTTCCATCAAAGGATGGACATTGCAGTTTTGGAGTCACGCCCTGAGGCTTTACTGAATTAGACCCATTGTGAAGGTTTCTTGGTGAATCTTGGGACTTTGTTTCTTTCATTTCACGAACCATTTGCATCAACAATTGCATGTTATTATTCTGCTCCTTAATTTTCTTTTCAAGATTTTTAACCCGCTTTTCGATGGCAGTCATCTTCCTAGTTGTTAGGGCCAGAATTACTAAGATGGAGATTTTAGGCAATAAGATGAGAGTGGGGAGCAACGGCTCTGATACCAATGATATGGATGACAAAACAGCAAATGACACAAGACAATTAGTACACAAAAGAATAAAAATTAAAGAACATAGAAAGGAAAGAACAGGAGAGGGAAAACAGAAGGAAAGATAAGACGAATGAATTGTATTATTATTTCTCAGTTTTTGATTTGAGGACAAAAGTCTCTTATATACAAAACAATTCAACAAACAAAATAGAAGCTTACTAACTATCAAAAAATAGAACCCACGTGCACATCACGAGATTCCAACAACATACTTTCCCCCTTATAGAAGACTTGTCCTCAGGTCTGTTGAAACATAAAATCAGGAAACTTGGCTTCAAATTCACTAGCATTTTCCCAAGTAGCTTCATGAGGTCCAAAACCTTCCCATTGAATCAGATATTGGCTTAAGGCTTGATTATTGTGCTTGATGATCCGTCTACTTAGAATGGATAGTGGCTTTGCAACTACTATATCAAGTGGTTCATTGAACCAAGGAGGTAATTGAGTCACAACAGGTAGCTGCCCATGGAATTTTTTCAGTTGAGAAACATGAAAAACATTATGGATTTTTGCCCCTTGAGGAAGAGCCAACTTGTATGCTACTTTTCCAATCTTGTCCATCACCTGAAAAGGACAAAAATATCGAGGAGAAAGCTTTTGGTTAGGCCTATGAGTGACTGAGTGCTGTATATTGGGCTGCAATTTAAGCCAAACCCAATCGTGTATTTGAAATTGCCTGTCAGATCTTCTCTTGTCTACTTGGTTCTTCATTCTCACTAGTGCCCTTGTAAGATGAAATTTCAGTAACTGGATCATAGATTTTCTTCTTTGGAGGCTTCTGTCTAGAGCATCATTTGTAGAATCCCAAGAAAAATAAGGTAGATGAATTGGAGGAGGTTGGTTGTATACCACTTCATACGGGGTTACCTGAATTACTGTGTGGATGTGAGTGTTGTACCACCATTCTGCTAGAGGCAGCCACATGCACCATTCTTTGATTTTATCACCTCACATACATCTCAAATATGTTTCCAAACACCGATTAACCACCTCTGTTTGACCATCAGTTTGAGGGTGGTAGGAAGAGGATAGTAGGAAATAAGTACCATGTACTGTAAAAAGTCTTTTCCAGCAATTACTTAAGAATATAGATCCCTGTCACTAACAATGCTTCTAGGCCACCCATGTAACTTAAACACATTGTCTAGGTAAGCTTGTGCTACTTGAACAACAGTAAAAGGATGTGCAAGAGCAATAAAATGAGCATATTTGCTCAGTCTGTCTACTACCACAAATATTACATCCTTGCCCATGGACTTTGGAAGTCCTGTGATGAAATCCATACTAATATCAAACCATACTTCACTAGGAGCTGGCTAAGGTGGTAAGAACCCTGGACTAGCAGCACAATCATACTTAGAAGCTTGGCATGTGGGGCATTCCCTGATAAACCTTCTGACATGTTTGTGTAAGCCCTTCCAATGAAACAATTGCCTCACCCTTTTTAAGGTCAAATCCCTACTAGAATGTCCACTCTCTGGAGCTGAATGGTGCCACTGAATCAATTTAAGTCTTAATTGATCATCAGGACCAATTACTATTTTGCCTTTCTTCCTCAGCAAACCATTCTTCAACTCAAAACCATCAAATTGAGTTAAATCCTGCAATTCTTCCACTATGCTGATGAGATTGTTATCCAAGTGGTAGCTTTTTTTTATCAAGGAAACCATGTTGGAATCTACTATAGAAATGGTCATAAAAAGAATCTCTGAACTAGCAACTCTTGAAAGAGCATCAGCAGCCACATTATCTTTGCCACTCCGATATTGAATGTTATAATCAAATCCCATCATTTTGAAAGCCAGAACTGTTGAAAAGGTGTAGAAATTTTTTGTTCCAAGAGCCATTTGAGGCTCTTTTGATTCATTCAGATCAAGAAATGACTACCCAATAGGTACTGCTCCCATTTTTGAACAGCATAGACAATAGCTAATAATTCTTTCTCATAAACTGAGAGCTTCTGCCACTTAGGACCCAAAGTCTTGCTAATGTAGGCTAAAGGTCTTCCCTCTTGCATAAGCACAGCCTCCATTCCAAAGCTTGAAGCATCAGTTTCCACAACAAACAGTTTATTAAAATCAGGCACTACTAAAGAGGTTGCAGTAACTAATGCTTTTTTTAATGACTCAAAAGCAATTTGAGCTTCATCAGACCAAGCATAGGTTCCCTTTTTAAGTAGATCATGTAGGGGTCTGGAAATGATAGCATACTGAGGAATGAATCTCCTATAATATCCAATTAAGCCAAGGAAGCTCCTTAGCTCTATGATGTTATGTGGTGGTTGCCATTTAGCTACTGCAGCCACTTTCCTAGGATCGGTCTCTATTCCAGAGGCAGAAATGAAATGTCCTAAGTCTTCCATTTTAGACTGCAGAAAAGAACATTTACTTTCCTTGACATACATGTGGTGTTGTCTTATGAGATCAAAGACCAATGCCAAATGATTCATATGATGTTCTATTGAGTCACTGTATATCAAAATATCATCACAAAATATATGAACACATTTCCTGAGCAAAGATTTGAAGATTTGATTCATCCACATTTGAAAAGAAGCAGGTGCATTTGTAAGACCAAAGGGCATTACAAGGAATTCATAGTGCCCTGTATGTGTTTTGAAGGCTGTTTTGTAAACATCATCAGGATGCACCCTTAATTGGTGATAGCCAGCCCTTAAGTCTAGCTTAGTGAAAACTGTAGCCCCAACTAATTCATCAATTAGCTCTTCAATAACTAGAATTGGAAACTTATCTTTAATGGTCTTCTTATTCAGAGCTCTGTAATCCACACAAAGTCTCCAAGTACCATCTCTTTTTCCCACTAGCACTACTGGTGACGCAAAAGGACTGCAGCTGTCGTGTATGATTCCTCTATCCAGCATCTCTTGCACTAACTGCTCTATAATATCTCTTTTCTTTAAAGTATATTTATAGGGTCTTATATTCACAAGTAAAGTGTTAGGTAATAAAGGAATTTTGTGATCAAATACTCCCCTCAAAGGAGGTAAAACAATAGGATCTTGGAAAATATCCTTGTATTCATCTTTCAGAAGTTGTAATTCTTGTCCAGCCTTTGTAAGTCCACCGGAAGTATCTAAGACAGTCAATTGTAGTGAATTGAGTTCTCTCACCTGAATCATGCACAATCGGGCTGCATTGGTGAAAAGTTTGCAGCTAGGGTCATGTTGTAGCACCTTTAGTTTACTAGGTGGAATGCCCTTCAAGAAGAATGGTTCTTTATTGATGTTGAATTGCATAAGTAATTTTTCAAAGTCCCAAATAATCTGCCCCAACGTCCTTAACCATTGTACACCCAACACCATATCACAGCCACCAAGAGAAATTATTAACACCTCAGCTTCAAATGGTTGTTTGTTCATAAACCATTTGAAATTCCTACACTTATACTGACAAGGAATATGATTTCCATCAGCAACAACAATAATTTGAGGATGAATGTGCTCCATAACACAACCTAATTTCTTAGCAATATCAATATCTAAGAAATTGTGTGTACTGCCAGAATCAACGAAAATGTGGATTGTGTTGGTATTAACCATTCCTGAGACCCTCATTGTACTAAAACTTTGATTACCAATTAATGCATTGACAGAAATATGCACCTCTGACTCTTCACCTGAGTTATTGTCAATCACATCTTCTCCACCAACTGCACTTATATCGTCATTGGACAATTCTTCTCCACTAAAACTAGGAATTTCAACTGTAAAAAGTTGAGGTTCCTTGAACTTGTATTTGTGAGTCGTATTAAATTTTTCATCACAATAGTAACATAAACCCTTGGCAATTTTCTAGGCTCTCACATCTGCAGGAACGTGTGGCACTGATATTTGTGGGTATTTTGTGGAGAATCTTGGTAGGGGATTAGGGAGTAAAGGAGGTTTTTGTGCATTGGAGTGGTAATTATTTGGTGAAGGTTTTAAAAAAGATGGGTTTGAAGAAGGTTTTTGTGTATTTTGTGAACAAGCTTTTAATTGTGTTTCTTGAAGTCTGGCATACTTAATGGCTTCAAATATTGATTTGGGCTGGAAGGCCCTAACAAGGCTTCACATTATCTTTCAATCTCGCAATAAAACTTTTAAAAATGTATTGGGAAGACAACACATGTTGATTTTGGAGTAATAATGATCTTGAATCTTCAACTTGATCAATATAATTTTCTAAAGAATTGATTTGGACTAATCTGTGGAATTGTTCCACCATATATTCAAATTTGTTAATTTTTGAATTTGTTAATTTGCGAATTTCTGCTTAAATTTTCGAATGGTCACCCTTTGTCTTCAATTTTCAAATTTCTGCTATTCAATTACATCCAAACTGTTTTTGGTTAAGAAATGGTCGCCCCCAAAATTTTTTGGTTTATTTCTTGCTTAAATTTTTGAATTTATTTTGTTTTTCTTGAATTTGCGAATTTCTATGTTTAATTTTCGAATGGTCACCCAAATTTTTTCGAATTCCAAAAGTTGGGTTTAACAATGGGGATATGGTAAGAAGGAGGAAGAAGATGATAGCAATAAGAAAGAAGAGAATAGGTTTGAAACCACTCTATCACCTGCTGTAGTCGGTCACAATTTCGATGGGGGTGCTCTGAGCAACCAAGGTGCATGAAAAGTTCGGATTATTCTTGAATAATCAAAAGTAGGGGTTATTCATAGGAAAACGTCAAAAGTAGGGATTATTCTCAACAATTTTTCCTCTATGCTTCCATTTATTTCGATCCGTTCTACACAATTTGAAGGACTAAATTTAAATAATTTCAAGAAAATCTTGGATAAAATTTAAATAATTTTAAGGGAAATTATCAATGGTACTTGGTACCCCTAAGTTTTTGCACTTTATGAATGGTATTCCCACATTTTTTCGATTATCAATGGTACCCTTGTGTTATTGAGCATCTTACAACTTCAACCTTTTCTAATTTTTTCCGTTCAAAACCGTTAACTTTTTTTCTTTTTCTTTTATTTTTTTTAATGTTTTAAATTGAAAAATAAAAGAAAAATAAAAAAATTTAATAATTTTGGATGGAAAAAATTAGAAAAGGGTACGGTTTTAAAACACTCCAATAACACGAGGGTACCGTTGATAATTAAAAAAACTTGGGGGTACCGTTGATAAAGTGCAAAAACTTAGGAGTATCATTGATAATTTCCCTAATTTTAATGGTTATTGGTGCATATAACAGATAAGATGCAGTAATTCACTTTGCCGGACGAAGGCTGTGGCCTGTGGGTGAAAGTGTTGCTCATCCATCTCGTTATTTGAAAATAATTTGATTGGATCAATCAATTTGTACCAAACAAAGGTCAAATATTATAATTGTAAAAAGATCAGATTTCTGGTCAATTTTATGCACAATTGTCTAATTTCTTATTACTTTTTATGATTGTGTATATAAGAAATATTTAGTCTTCAACCCTAAGCTTATGTTTTAAAGCCCACGTGAGAAAAAAGTCGCGAATTCAAATCTCACTTGAATATTAAACGACAAGTATATAGAGAGACTACATCCACATTTCTTGTCCCCAATCATTCTCGTGTACAAGGGCTTAGAGTCTTAACACATCATGAGTTTCAACCATCAGTTGAGCTTTTGTTTCCTTTGACATTTTATACATAAGATTTTGTCATTCAATTTGTGATTATCATTCAAATTGTGATTGTCCGCTGTCACTTTGTTGATTGAATTACTGGTTTAAATTTTTAATTTGGAAAATTTTTGTTGGTCTATTCTATTTCCTTATTGATTATTAACTAATTTCGATGATTTATTTGATTATTTGCTTTAGGAAATCAAGTATATCTCATTACTTCTACTAGTTGTGTTGTGTAGGATGCCCAGACTGGGATGATTATTGGGCGTGGTACTGAACGTGGTGGATTGTACTATGTGGACGAGGTGTTCTCGCAAGGTCATGCAGTTCTTGCTCACCGATCCCCAGCTCAAAAACTATTGATGTGGCACCGACGCTTAGGTCACCCATCCCTAGGGTATCTAGAACGTCTCTTCCCTTCACTTAAAAACTCTATTTTCACCTTGGACTGTGAATCATGCGTTCTCGCTAAGAGTCATAAAAACACTTATTATTCTAGTACTACTCATGTGGACACTCCTTTTGTTTTGATTCATTCGAATGTTTGGGGACCTGCTCCTAATTTTGGCTCTCATAGTTTTTCATATTATGTTACTTTTGTTGATGATTGTACTAGAATGTGCTGGATATATTTTCTTAGACACAAGTCTGAGGTTTATGATTTTTTGTGAAATTTTATAACATGATTCGCACTCAATTTAATACTTCTGATCAAATTCTTCATTCTGATAATGGTGGTGAATTTGTTAATCATAATATGCAACATTTTTTCTCTTCTCATGGCCTTATCCATCAAACTACATGCCCCGATACCCCGCAGCAAAATGGTGTTGCTGAACGCAAGAATCGAACTCTTCTCGAAATTGCCCGAGCTCTTTTGTTTGAATCCCATGCCCCTCCTTCTCTCTGGCCCGAAGCCATTGCTACTGCCACTTACCTCTCTAACCGACTTCCAACTCAAACCCTCAAATACCAAACTTCTCTTGATAAACTTAAAGAGCTTCTTCCCCTTTCTTCCACTCACTCCTTACCACCCCGGGTATTCGGGTGCACTGTATATGTCCACCTATCCAAACACAATCGAAACAAACTTGAACCCCGCGCTATCAAATGTGTCTTTGTTGGTTATGGGACTCATCAGAAGGGTTATAGGTGTCTTGACCCTCTCACTAATCGTATTTATACCACCATGGATTGCCAATTTTTTGAGGACACCTATTACTATCAGCACCTTAGATCTCAAGGGAGACTTCTAGTGACGATCTAAGTTGGCTAATCTCTCCATTAGTTGTGATCAGGGATCATACAGAGCAAGTAGGCAACATCACTGAGAATACCTCGGAAAACATGGTCAACCACTTTTCTGACTCATCCCCTAAGTCCGCTGAGCATCCTACCATAAGTATAGAGGACGTAAGCCTTGATCAGACTAACCAAAATAAATAGCTTTTATTTTGTATTAGTTCATTACAACATAATATACAAGAATAAAACTCTATCTTCTCTCCTCCTTCTTTTTACTCTCCCATGGCTTCATTCATTCATTTATTTGATTATCTTGTTCCTTAAACATGAAATTTAATGGTATTTATTTTGGTTTTCCTTCAACCTTAATCTTATCTTTATAATTGTGAATTCGTTTATTACTCAAATTCAATTTTGTTTCTTTTTGCTTCTTTTATTCTTCATTCTGCTCAATCTGGTATAATTTTTATTGTTAAATCTTTTAGTAAGTTTTCTTTATTTTCATTGTTCTTGCTTTAAATTTTTTTTTATGGCATTATGTTCTTTATTTTGTTCTTGACGTCTAGATATTATTTATTTACATCATCTTTTTTGTCAGTTTTCATGTCTGGTGAGTAGTTTTATGTTCAAGGTTTGGGGTTTGATTCTAGATTCAAATTATGAATTGAAATTAGTGGAAGTTTCTATAAAATATAGAATTATGTAATAATTTTGGACGAATTAATCCTGAATCAAATATATTTGTTAACCTAATCAATATAACAAGAATTTGAGATTAAGAGTAACTTTGCTTTAGAGTTGAATTTAGTAAAATTCTTATTAAACGAGTGTGAGAATTGAATTAATAGAGTCTAAATTTAATAATTGATCAATATAGCAAAAAACTTAAGACAGACAAGGTCACATTAATCACATAACTAATCCAAACTTTTATAGATACTGGGTATTTATTTTGTTCATACTAGAATTAAGTAATTCTCGATATAATAGCCTATTTTTTATTATTGTTTAATTCAAGATCATTTGTTTTAGCTTATTTTAGTAACACATTTTAGTAGTTTGGTTCTTTGATAGTAGTCGTGTTAGATAAAAAAAAACCATTTTGTATTATGTGATTATTAAAAGTGAGCTTTAGCTACACATACACCGTGCACTTGCGGAAAAAAATGAAATTTTACATCACAACCATCCCTTTCTCCTTTCCTATAGCCAAACACCCTATTTATCCTTGTCGGGTGGAGTGTCGCTAGAGTTAAGTGGCCAAGAAAAGGCACCACAAAGTGATTGTAGGTTTGTGGTACCGCAACATATGTAGATGGTGGAATTCGCACGGAAGGTAACTTAATATGGGTCAAGAAATCTAGATTCAAAGGCTGATTATGAAAAATTAACCTAATAGTGGAATTATTCATGAAATGTTATCCTAGAAATAAAGGTTTTCAACCATGGAACAAATTCATAAAATATAATTCTATGAGGCTAAATCACCCAATACAGTAAGTAGATTTTTACCAAGAACAAAAAGAAATCTCATGAGTCACGACATGGAAGCTCGAGGGCTCCTCAGTCCTAAAAATTGTAAGTTATGCCCGACTACGGGTAGAATGAGGCACAAAAGGTAACAAAAGAGAACAGTTTTAGTTGACTAGGCTAGTTGGACTCTTCATAAGTGCATTTTCTGTTTCTAATCTTTTTGATTTATTTTAGAATTTGCTTTTAAGATGATTGAAGTGTTGGGTAAGCATTTCATACACTTATCAAAGTGTTGACTGTCCAACATGTACAAAAGGCAAAATAAAGAGCCAAAGTACAACGAAAATTCAAAGTTCATCCTATACTAAAGAAGAAAGCTACTTGTGTTAAGTACAACGAAAATATGTTGTGTGAAACAATATCAAAATTATGAGCTACTTGTTTATAACTCTTCATCAGCACCTAATAAATGCGAAAATTGATGAAACATTTGATGACTCAAAGAAGAAAGCGAAGACATAATTAAGTGTGTTAAACATATCCGATCTGATTGATCTGATCCATGATCCTATCAGAAAATAGAGGATATCCAAACTTCTTGCTTCATTTTTTAATCTACGGTAGAATTCAGATATCATTTGGATTGAAATTAAAGGTATAGCAACAAAAAGTATCAACACATACCGCTGTGAGGACCCAAGTCACCACTATTTATAAATTCCCTTCGGACATCATTCACACAATCTTCACTAGCATTGGATGGTGCATTCCTACGCCAGAGCTGTAATAACACAAAAAACATTAAGTAAATAGAGGAAGATGGGGGGCAAACAAAATGAAAAACTCCATAGTACCATTATGAAGTAAAAAGGGCCGACATCAACAAGCTTTTCCCCATGCGAAGACCAAATACGCACTACTAGATCCTCATTCTCAATATCAGCTTGTGTTAAGAAATACCTATTAGGGGGAGAACACAAGAAATATAGTTATCATGAAGCATTATACCATAGTATCCATGGGCGAACCCACACCGGGGCTGGCCAGTCCCCTTTGTCGAAAATGCGGTCCTTTGTAAATTTGGCTTTAGCCCCTCTAACTAATATATTATATAATTTAAAGAGTGTATAATTGTTACAAATATTACTATAGGTCAATGCAGGGGCGGAGAAAACAATTCCGAGGCTCAAAAGCGGAAAAAATTAGGGCCCTTTATTATTAAAAATTCAATGCAATTTTAATATCTTAAACTTAAATTAATTAGTTAAAAATTAAATTTTTTTTCCGCTAAGATTAAGATGAAAGAGAAAAAAATAGTAATACATTGATGACTAATAATAAATGGAGTCAAAGTTTGAAGGGTTGAAACCTTAAACAATAAATTATAGACATTTTTATAAATTAAGTTAGTTATAATTAATGTATGATGAATGTGTAAACATTAAATGGGGTAAGAGATAGGGATGGCAACGGGTCGGATCTGGACCGGGTCCAGGTGGACCCGAATCCAGATCCGTTTTTTCAAAAGCAGGACCCAAATTCGGACCCGGATCCGCGGGTCTAATTTTCCACGACCCATGTCCGGATCCGTGGATATTGAGGTCCAGTTTTGGATCCGGGTCCAAACCGGGTCTAACTTATGTTTTGCTTTTTTTTGTATTTTTTAATCGTATTGAGATTGTCATAAACCTATATTCGTTGACTAACGGTAGTACATTTCAAATATTGCTCCAATAGCTATTATTCCAAAAATGAATGATAATACTTTCCAAAATTGCTCCAGTAGTTAACTAGCTATTGCTCCAATATTGCTCAGGAGCAGAGAGCTATTGCAAAAAAAGTAAACATACATTCCAATACTATGATGACTATAGGATGTATTAGCAATTAAAGTTAAAGAAAAAAATTTCCTCCATCCATTGCAACTGAAATGAAGGAAGACTTCTAAAAAATGACTTTCCTTTTGTTTATTATATAAATTTATTTGTTATAATTTTCACATCAGAAGATTCTAAATAGGCAAATCAGTTTGTAAGCCTAGTAATTTAATATACATATAATATTAAAAATGGGTCCTCCGGATCCACGGATTCGGGTGTGGGCATTTTTCTGAAATCCGGATCCGGACCCGTGAATTTCTAATGGATCCGGTTCCGACCCGGATCCGACGAGTCCAATTTTTTAGGTCCCAGATCCGTGAAAACGGATAAGGATCCGCGAATTCGGGTCGAGTCCAATACCCATTGTCATCCCTAGTAAAAGAAAACATTTGAAAGGTAAAGACTAAAGAGTTATTTTGGAAAGAGATAAAAAAAGAGAGAAACATGTAATTGATAGGTTTTGAACATATGACCATTGATATCTTAAGCAAAACTTCTACAACTACTCTACTACAATAGTATGTTATTTTACTATAAATTTTTAATATCAAGCCCTTTAGGTTCGGAGGCCCTGTGCGATTGGGCATCTTGCACGGCCCCAAAACTGCCCCTAGTCAATGGTTGGGATGATATATTTGTAATTTAAGGTAATGGATCAAACCCAATTTTGAACTATTATTTTTCAGTAGACTAATAAATTTAATTTATACTATAATGTCATTATTATCTATCTTTCATAATTCACATTCATCCTTTTTAGTGTGTCTTTATATTTTTGCTATCTTAATTTTAACGGAAATTTTATGATCCACCACTGAGTTTCTTCATAATTCACCATATACCACATGAAATGTTGTAGATCACCATATACCATTGAGTTTTACTCTGTTAGCACAAAATACCATTAATGACAAATTCCGTTAATCTGCCGTTTGTGTTAAATTACCAGATTTCCCTTACTCATTCTTCAGGCGCCATTGTTAAAATCAATTTCCCTAAACACAACGTATTTCTTCAAAAAATTAACCTCCCATCTTTCTTCTTTTCCAAACTCTACTCAGTTATTCTTCATTGATCTGGGAACCCTTAAAATCCATCAAAAATTTGTAAAGTGTCGACTTCCAAACCCTTTAAATGAATCTTAACAGCCAATAATCTTTCGCATTCTTCCTCGTCTGTGGGACGAGTGATTGGAGCTGAATTGGGCTTGAATTCGGACCAAATCGACTCAGATGAAATTGGGGATTTGGGTTTTGATTCAACTGGCCATTCCGTGTCGGAAAAAATGTAGGGTTTCCATTTTTTCGACTTTCTATGGTTCTTTTTGAAGTGGGTATGATTAGAATGTCTATGAAAAAGGGGGGAATGATGGGATAAAGAAGATGAAGAAGGATGAGGAGGAGGACCTCGATGCCAAAGAGAATGGAGGTAAATGACTTCATTTCTAAGGCTGATTTCCTTTATTTGTTAAAGACCTATATGTTTTTTGTTTATATTTGCATTATTTGAGCATAAACCAAATGAAATATTGTCAAAAAATAAAGTGGGTAACATTTGATTTGTTGAAATAATGCAGCTAGAGCTTGTGGGTATGGTCATTTAGCTCTCAATTTCTATGGTGGACATCTTGCTGCTTCTCACCCTTCAATTTATAAAAAAGGTGAAGGTTGTGGTGCTTGCTTTCAGGTATATATCTCATATGTTCACTAATCATGGGTATTTAAGGGTGTAATTAGGGATTGTTTTGGGGAAATTGAGAGAGGAATTCATGAATTTGGTGGGTTCGAATTGGAAGGGGATTCATCCCAGGAATAAAGCTTTGATTTTGCATTTTAATGGAAGAAAGTTTTCAATTAGAGACATCCATCATGAATATGTGCTAACGTACTAAAACTCAATGGTATATGGTGAATTAATATTTACCATATAGCCAATGAACCAATTAAAATGTCAAAAAAAAAGAAGACAAAGCTATTGAAGACCAACTACCTGCTAGTAGAATCTCATTTGAGGTTTGAAGCTCTGAAGGTCGTTGAAATCAATCGTTGATGGTGATCGACATCATAAAAGTAAAGTTCTCCGATATTAGAAGATCCCTGCATCACCATGTACTGACCATTTGGAGACCAGTGAAGAAAATGAGCTACCATACCTTCGATAGTTTGGAGTTTATGCCTCATACTCTTCTCATTGTCTCGTATAGTGTAGAACTTCACTTTGGTTGGCTCTCCATTTTGGAGTCCTTGAGTGACCGCAAATTCTTTCCCATTGCCTCGCCAAGCAAAATCAATAGCACCACCAGTATATGCAATAAATTGGCCTTTCACAGTCTTCAAACTAACTAGAAACAATTTATTGAGACCATTGCTAGTGCATATGCAAACAAGGTAGTCCCCAGAACCTTTCCAGATAACCTTACACTTATCCACCTTTTTCCAGCCAGATACAAACAACAACTTATCATTGAATACATCAACAATTTTTATCTGCCAAATCACCACATGTAAGGAATTATAAAAGGACAATAAAGAAAGAAAAACAGATAGCTAATAAGTTGAGCAGAGTCTATCAACTAACATATGATTTAGCTGCAACTGCTAGCATTGACCCTGAATTAGACCAACTGAATCCATTTACTTTTTTGAAAATCATAGATTTAACCTCAGAAAATGTTTTGGTTTCATAGACTGCTAAAACACTATTAGATTCTAGAGAAGCAATATAATTATCATCATTGTTCCACCTGCCGAGGAAAGCCAAGATTATTCATCAGAAAACCTCATTCAATTAACGGCCCGTTTGGTTAGTGGTACTAAATCGTAGTAATGGGAATGATTTATAGTGTAAATTTTCATCAAAACTTTCATGTTATTCCCATGGTAATAAAACTTTGATCACAAAAAAATTTTTTTGTTCACAAATTTCCATTACCTCCTAATACCACCTGTTCCATTAGTAATGCATTGGAATGAATTTTATGAACAAAATGAGATGATTGAAGTTTGTCAAGCATGGCCATCAAAATAGCCAAAAGATTTTTAACCAAAATTACACTAGTTTTTCTATCCCATTACCACGATTTATTACCACCTACCAAACGAGCCGTAAGAGTATACAAATTAACAACTTGTTCCATGAGGAAAAAAAGTATTACTTGAGAAAATTTATAGGCCCTATCACCCAAGAATTCTTGATGGTCACAACGTCAAATGTTTTGCGGATATTTCCGGTCTTTATCTCCCGAATTTCTAGCTTTATATAATATCATTTCAAATACATAATAAATGATATGTCATAAACTGAAAAGAATAAATAATTACATCAAAACCAAGGTAAACCACATCACATCACTGACCTGCTGATTGGATGATGGTGTGTACAGAAGAAAAACAAAATTTAGTTGTGGAGAAATCCCAACATCAAAGATCTGGAAGACCAGAATAAATATTAGAATAAAAAGATCATCACTCGTATAAAGCAACTACAATTAACTAGAAGACAAGAAAATAACCCTTCCATCCACATGAAACTTGCTTTCCTTGAAAGCAGGTTCCATAGACAATAATATCAGCTTTTGCTCATTGAAACATAACAAAGAAGACCCGAGAGGTGACCATATTAACTCGGCTATGTCCTTCAACTGCAAGAAATAAAATTAGAGTGTTATTTATTGTTTGAAGAGAGCCACAAGCAAGCCTATGGTGTATAAACCGACATTTCAAAACCAAAGTTCAAAACATTTGAATCAGTATCACTAACCGCATAAGTACTTTCACTTGATAAGGTCAATTAAGATAAAGGAAAAATTGTCCTCAATAGTCCGACCTATTGTCAATCTGCTGTGAATAAGCACTACTATAGATTATTTCTAAACAATCAAACCTTTATATATTTTTTCCTCACGAGCACTCTATTGTTACTATTTAATCGAGACCGTAGGGGTCTAGTACCAAAGAGGAGTAGGGGTAGGCCAATGAAGAAACATGAGGAAGAAGAAGTGACTGTAACGGCTAGTACGTACCTAGAATAATCGATTAAAATGTGGCAAGAGGTGCTATCACAAAAAATATACAAAGGTTAAATTATTTAAAAATAATCAATAGTAGGATTTATTCACAGTAGATGAACAATAGTAAATAGGTAGGATTATTTAGGACAATTCTTCCTTATATAAACAGAAGAGAGTGGGGAAGAAAATATTTGATAGCTAGAAAAACTGTATTTAACTAGAAAAACAATAGTCAAGAAAAGATTTACATCAAAGAAGTGGAGGAACACAGGCTCAAATGCCTCAGAATCATTATAAGTAAAGATCATGACTCCTTCTCTAATCAGAACACAAAAGTAATGCATTCCTGAAGACAATAATCATACATAAGATATAAAAACTGTATTTAACATATCGATGCAAACTATGACCATGAGAGGCAAACTATTGTTGTTTAGGAGCCGCTTGGATTGAGTACAAATGTTTAAGGGCTATATAAAAAGCAAACTAGAAAAATAAAGTTAGGTAGATTGATAATTAAAGGTATTTGATTGTTAGAGAGGTGAAAGAATTAGAAAATAATGAAAAATGATGAATAGAGTAATTAGTTCTTTTTTTGGGAATAAATATACTCTAGGGAAGAATGGGAAATTCTTTACCTAATCAACATTTTTTTTCTTCATCTTTTTTAATTTAATTTACTCTCATTCTACCTTTAGCACAATTATTTCAACAACATCATTTGTATTTTTAATTATCTTTATTACATTAATTTGATTTTTTCTCCCCTTAAATATTTACTCTCAATCCAATCAAAACAAAATTGCATTATGCTAATATTCAATTAAATAAATAAATAATACCATGGTGCTGATCCTGAGAGTAAACTTCAGGCTTTTCATAACAAAAAGGTCCGCCATTACGACGAATCAACTGAGACAAATACACGGTAACCATTTTTGCGGAAATTTTAGAAAATGAAAATCGAAAAAACCGTAGAAAGAGACGAACGCAACTCCAGATGAAAAAGAATTAAGTTTCTGCGTTTATGCGAGTGTGAATGTGAATACGAGATAATTGAAGAGTTACTAATTGTAGTTTGACACATTACTAAATTAGGAGAGACCTAATTTGGCATCGCAAAAAGTTAGGAGAGACCCTCTGAATATAAGTTGGTAAAATTGTATTTTAGCTTTAATTTCGACACTAAAGTGATTATTTTTTATTAAAGTTAACTTAAAATAGATTAATTTACTCTCATTTAACTTAAAGTGATTTTTTTAGTTTGACATATTATTTTTTATTTTACCTAATGAACATTTTTTTCTTCATCTTTTTTAATTTACTCTCACTCTACCTTTATCAACATTATTTCAATAACATCATTTGTATTTTTAATCATCTTTGCTACATTAATTTGATTTTTTCTCCCCTTAAATATTTACTCTCAGTCCCATCAAAACAAAATTGCATTATGCTAATATTAAATTAAATTAAATTAAATTATAAAAAAAAAACCATGGTGCTGATCCTGAGAGTAAACTTCAGGCTTTTCATAACAAAAAGGCCCGCCATTACGACGAATCAACTGAGACAAATACTCGGTAACCATTTTTGCGGAAATATTAAAGAAAGAAAATCAAGAAAAACGTAGATTGAGACGAACGCAACTCCAGATGAAAGAGAATTAAGGTTCTGTGGTTATGCGAGTGTGAATGCGAATACGAGATAATTGAATAGTTACTAATTTTAGTTTGACACATTACTAAATTAGGAGAGACCTAATTGTGCATCGCAAAAAGTTGGGGGAGACCCTCTCAATATAAGTTGGTAAATTTGTGTCCATCAATAAGTTAAAAATTCAAAAATTAAAATGGACTAAAACCTAAAAATTAAAAATATAAAAATTATATATTATCTTTAATTTCGACGCTAAAGGGATTATTTTTTATTAAAGTTAACTTAAAATTGATTATTTAAAATAAAAAAAATACAATTTTGACCTAAAGGTGATCAATTGTTTGACATTAAAGTGATCAATTTTTACTTACAAGTTTAAAATTTTTAAATGAATCAATTATTTTAAGGTTTTAATTTTAACGTTAAAATTATCGGTTCAGACCTAAAATGATCAATCATATATAAAATGATTAATTTAATGATCAGTTAAATTTCAAAAAAAAAAATGATCAGTTAGAACATTTAAAAGAATCAATAAAAACAATTTCAAATTTAACCTAAAAGTTATCAATGTTGACATTAAATTAATCAATTTTGTACGTACAAGTTTATAACCTTGAATAGAATAATTATTTTAACACAAATACTTGTGAGAGGCGGTCTCTTTAAAAGATCATATCCAATTGGACCGGCCCATAAAGGAAAAAACACTCAGGAGCATAAAGATATTATAAGTATGCATTAAGGATGTTGTTGGTAGGTATTAAGGATGATGTAAATAGACATTAAGTAGGGATTTAAGTTTACTGTAAGTAGGCATTAAAGATATCATAAGTAGACAATAAGAATACGATAAATAGACATTAAGGATGATGTAAGTAGGCATGAAGGATAAATTAAGTAGGTATTAAATTTTAATGGGTTAGACTTAAGAGACGTCTATCCAAACGACGGTCTCTTAAGAGTCAGACTTTTATTTTAAAGTCTTGCAATGCATTAGATTTGTCGATGTAATGCTATAATAGAGTTATAAAAGGTCCTTGAACAACCCTTTATAAATACATTATTGTAGGATGTTTTATAATTTTAGACTAATATTTATAAGGTCTTCAATAATAAATTGATGATCGACATGTGTTAAGTGATCATGTAAATTGAGTGTTCTTTTGTTACATTAAATTCTTACACTACATTCGTTATTATTTTGTTGTACTCTTTTTATGTTTAGATGAACAGAAAGCTTTGTATCTTTACTATGTAGTGGTTTAAACCTTTTCGGTCAAATATGAGTAGCAATTCAATGCTTTCTTCTATATCATTCTTTTGACCCCACCCATATGTTGCTGCTTTGCCCCAAGAATCTACAGTAGGGGCAAGAGTGCTCATAGGTTCAATCCATAAAACACCGTTATCCTATTTTATGCTTTGATCAGTAGAGCTTTTGTGAGCACCTCAACATGAACAACCAAAAGAACCACCTATCTTCAGTTGTTTTCCTTTTCCCAAGCATCAAGCAGGCTCTTTTCAGTAGGTTAACTACCCCAACTGTTCACTGCAATTGTACTTGCATGGTCATGGTTTGAACTGAATCCACCAGCATTCTATTAGCCTCCTAGATCCTCAATAGGACGTTCACTATGAAGGATAAGCAAATATCACGTGACAACCTCGTCAGTCCCCAACATGAATAAGTCTTTGCAAGAATCCAACATTGTAACCACCCCGGATTATGCAGGCAAACACTAATTGGATTTTAGTATTAATCAAGCGGAAGCTCATTTTTGCGAACATAATTAAGCGGGTTACTTAAAGGTTAAACCAATGTTTAAATAAAATACTTGAACCAAAATCAAAGTAATATAACGGAAGTCTTAGCTGTCCAAAATAAAGGAAAATTACAACCAAATCGAATTAAGTTTGAAGTTCGAATTACATATATAAAATTGTTTAAATCTAAACAACGGTACTAATACTCTCTCATATACAATAAAGAGATCTAAACAAAAAGGCGTCAAACTTCAATGCAACTTCATCCTTCGCTTGCATATCACTTCTCAATTGAGGTGCCATAGGGGTTCACTCTAAAAATAAAAACCAATGGAAACATACAAAGCATAGTACAGCAAAAGGCTGAGTATAACACACTAGTGCCCATTAAACAAGTTGTTAAAACATTTTGGTTTGAGTAAATTCATTTTGAAAGATGCTTTTACATTTGATAAATCATATCATTATTCAAACTCAATTCAATGGTTTTAAAATAGTTCCAAGTTCTCATTTTTCACCATAAATCATAAGATCTCAATGGATCCAAATCAACTTCAAACTCAAATTATAAGTTTGCATGGTACTCTGCGAGTCATCCTGTGACTCGGTTGGTAGTCGGTCTACCGTCTGCGACATGTCCGGCAAGTGTAACACAATTTTATTGTAAACAATGCACGCTCAGCATTAGGTGAGCCGTTCAATCATGCACACAACATTTGTTGTGGCATATGTAGCCGTCATTTATGCTTAAAAATTTTTGTATATAATATATATCTTGTAATTTCAATAGCATTTGAATAGTAAAAAAATATTAACTATTCCCTATGATAAACATTTTTTATTTGCAACATAGCAAAATCAAATCATAATCTTTTCCATATAGGTAAAACATGCTCAGCATAATCATATCATCAAACATAACCTTTGTATTATATTGGGGCATCACTAACATGTATGGAAATGTTTGTTTTGAAAACTAGTTAAAATTCAATATGATTTTTTTAGGGAAACTACTAAAACGTTTCATTACAATCCTTGTTAAGTAAAATAAACATAACTTAAAAAGGTTTTGAAATTCATTCAAAACAACTTGAATATAGTTCATAAGTCTTTAAAATCATTGTCACAAAAGATTTCATAAAACATTATTTTCTTAAATACAAGATAGTTTTGCCGGTAATAAAATCGATAATTGGTTTAAAAAATACATATTAATTCTCCAACAAGGCCCAAATTAATCAAGTCATTATAATACCTCAATTAAAATGATTTTAAGGTTGTCCCATCCGATTATAATTGGTTATGCCATTTTATAACAATTTTACGATCATTTTCGACAATTTAGGTATTTATCCGTTATTTAAATGATGTCTTAAATCCATAAAATTTATCAACCATTTATGTTAAAAATTATTTTATACTATAAGGCAGTAGGTTATTAATACAATTATAACTTTATTATATATGTATATTTTTTAGTCAAATTTAATTATCAATATTACACCTTTTAATAATTAAACAAGTTTTTATTAATAACTTAATAAAATTATACCAAAGTTTTACAATTCATATAATACTTTTATTAGCCCACTTAAACTTATAAATGTCTTGTATGATATTTTATTATTTTATATAGGCATTTTATCGATAAATAAAATAAAATAGGTTTCAAATTATTTAGGTTCGAATAAAATAATATAAAAATTTTATAATGTTCCAGAAACTATTTTGAGGAATATAAAATCTTAAATAACCATTAAAAATCACGTGAGGTATTTTTAATAATATATATATTTATTTACCGATAAACCGAATAAAATTTATTTAAGTCCATATTTGATCACGAAAATTTATAAACATTTTTGAACATGTATCTACTATTTTTATGAGTGTCTCATAGGGATGGAAATTCAGTCCGAATCCGACTCGATCCGAGGAAAATAATCCTATTCGTGTCCGAGGAAAAAGTCATCTGACTCCGATTCCGACTTTATGATCCGAGTTCGAGTTAGAGACGGATCGAAGTTGGACCTTATTAAAAATCCGACACTCCGACCCTGATGGACATCCGAGTTACTGTCAATATGAGTATGTGATAAAAATTTCAAGTCCATATGTCCTTATTTGGTAATTATTTTATATTTTACTATTTTACAATTTACCGATAAAAAATTTAACGATTACTCAAAAGTCATGAAAAATTCCAAACTAAATATATTCTAGCCAAATCTTGTTGGAGAAATTATAATATAGTTTTATTAATTAGTTCTGATAATCAAGAGCTTATCTAATACCAAATTTTATATTAAGAGTATTTAGCACCGTAAAATCCATTAAAATATCATTTTAACGAATAAATTTCAACAAAAATATCCAAGAGATTTTCTTAACATATAGCTACTGGAAATTACTTTAAAATGCATTTCAAATATTTTCCAAGTCCATATAATCACTTCCATCACAAGTACTTTCACAAAGTATTGTTACACATGCCTTTAAACACACAACAGTTCATAAAATCAATATGCATGATGCCCATATAATAATACATGTAATAAACCATTACTTACTCAAAATCTTCAATAGCATATCATTTTTCCGGATTTAAGAACTTCACTTTGGGAATTTTATTTTTAAAACAAGTTCATACACAAACTTTCCCAAGTTGTTCTTAAATCTTTTAAAAATCACCCATGTGACATACCTCGATCCTTAACTCCAAAAGTACTCCTTAACCTTTGGTACAACTTCTCAACAACTAAGATCCAACTCCGTTGCTACAATTATTTTTAAAGAATTCAAAATAGCATGATTTTGGATCTTTCTATGTAACTCAATGACTTTTGATTTATAACTAAAAATTGTTAGATTTACATACTCTTAAATTTTTTGTTTCTTTGGAGATTGATTAGTGTTGAGAAACACTTGGTGAACAAGTCCCACAACTTGAGAGTTTTTGGCTAGAAAACAAAAATAGGAGATTGTAAGTTGATGGAAGAAAAATGTTTTCAATTTTCTTCTTTTAGCCTAAATTTTCAGGCCATCTTAAGAGATTATTTTTCTTAGTTATTACAATGAAATACCCATTTTATAATAATCTTAGTTCATATGTAAAAAGAATTTTACACGAATAAGTTTTACCAAAACTAGTGAAATAAAGGAATAATCATAATTTACTCTATTCTTAATTAGTGGATTTCTTCAAGCTTGGTGTCTATGGAAAGCTCTTGAAATGAATATGATTTTTATTAAAGATTTGAGTTTCTAAACATAAATTTTCAGAAGTTTAGATGGTTTTTTGAAGAAGATTTGATGAGAAAAGAAGTTATTTTTGCTAGGAATTGTTAGATTGAACATCTATTGTTCTTATGGATGTACTTCCTCCATTCCAATATAGTCACAACATACGAAAAATAAGCACTATTCATTTATCTTCCTTAATTTGTGATTAATAAGTAATCCATTTGTTAAAACATAGTCAAGTGGGATCTTGTTTGATTCGTCTCGACGTAAAGATTATTAATATCAAATTTTTATAATTTTATATTGTACATAATTATAGATATTACACTACAAACAATGTTGCTTCTAGCGACACTTAATTAGCCACACTTAATTAAGTGTGGTAAATTTTTAGAAGATCTTATAGGTAAAACAACTTTAGCCAAACTTAATAACTGTGGAGAGAATTTTGTCACTTATAAGTGTGGGGAAAAGCTAGTTTAGAAAATAAAAATATAGTAACTAATGTAACCAAGCATACATTTAAGAGTGGGGAAAAAATCATACAAATAGCCACACATATAAGTGTGACTAATACACCAGTTAAAAAATTTGAAAAACATAGAAAAACCTAATTAAAAAATTTTGAAAAAAATTAAATCAATGTTAAACGCGCCCAATTGATGGAAAAAATTAATCTACCTCTTTATTCCTTTACAGTGTACGAAAAATCTAAAGGAAACTAAGAACTTTTCTTCACAGTGCGTGTGCGAATATTCCCTATTGCCCTAATTCATCAAAAACTTTGATATACTTCAATATCTATCTGCGGCTTAATTCCTTCAATATTCTGATATCTACCATACCTGCGTCTTTGATATTCAACATTACAAACTTCGATATTACCCGCTGCTACTTAATTCCTTCCTAATTCATTTCATATCCACCTCCTACCCATCTTCCCAGGTATAATTGATTGCATTAAAGATAGTTTATGCCCTAATTTTGCCGCCCTCTCCCAATTTGTACTATTTTTTTAATGGTTACTTGAATTTGGTTGATTTTTTCTCAAAATTTACCCTAATTCCGTTGTTAAGCATGATTACTAGAGTAGATTTTTGATGGTTTGTTCGAATTTGGTTGTTCTATCGATGAATATCTTGTTATATATGTGTGTATAAGATTTGTAATTTGGTTTTTTGCATCAACAAAGTGATATATATTCAGTTTTGGATGAATTTGATTTGTTGAATTGTTTAAATTTGGTTGTTTTTTGATGAATTGTTTGTTATAGATATATTCAATCTTTTGTTGTGCATACTTGTGAATCTTCTTGAGTCAGTGTTTTCTGGTTAGTATTCCGAAAGTCATTGCTGTGAATGCTACGAGATTGAAATGTTGTATTCAACTGTTGTGGTGTGATGTTGTCTCGCAACTGCTGTGTTGCAATTGTTGTCTCGCAACTGCTGTAAGTTGTTTAATCTAAATTGTTGTTGTCTTGTTCAATTTGGGTTAGAATTTTGTAAAAAAAAAAAATTATTTGATTATGATATTTTATGAAAAACTACATTTTTTGATTACATTTGGATTTCGATTTGTAAAAAAGTTAATTTTATTATCATCTGAATTTGTAAAAAAATAATTTTATGAAAAACTACATCTGGATTTGGATTCGATCTTTTCATTTTGATTTAGTGCATTGGATTGCGTAAAGAAAGCAAATGTTGCAAGTATTTTGGAACGAAGGTAGTATTTAGAAGTAAAATGAAGAGTTAAAGAAGGGTGATGGAGCTGAAAATCTGGACAACAAATATGTCTTAATTTATTATGTTTGCATGTTTGTTATGATGGTGATTTTGGGTAAGAACAAAAGGGGCTTTGGGTAGAGAGTTTGGTGGTGTGTGTAAGTGGGTTTTGAGGCTAAAAGAGGGGTGGTATGATAGCTAGGGGCTGCTGTTTTGGGGCTGATTTGAGGTGATTTTTATCCTAAATTTGTTCTATTATGGTGTAAGAAAGGTTTATCTAAGATAGTTTAAAGTTTAGGTAAAAATTGCTGTACATGTAGTTATGTAACTTGTATTTCATGTGTAAAAATCACTTGTATATATGTATGAAATATTTATTATTCCAAACTTATTGTGGGTAATTGCTCAACTTTAAGTTTTACCTCCAAAGTGTATGTTATTTCTTACGATTCATAACAACGTTACAAATCAACAAGTTTCTACTCATCGTAGATTTTTTTAATTACTACCACCACTAATAAAAAATATTTAGACGTTAAATTCGTGATTAAAATGACATTAATTATGCGACTATTTCAGTCTTCCCTTCTTATAAGAGTTTTGTCCTCGAAACTAACTAAAAGTATTTATCTATATTCACCTGAACAAATAGGTAAGGGTATCTATGTAACATATTTTCCTCCATTCCAAATTGGAATTATCATTAACTTGCCCGTTTTGCAATACCTTAACTAATGGCATGGTGTGGTTCATAGTTTCCAATTTTTTTCAAATAAAGATTTATCAAGGTTTTTTTTTCGTTTTTTTCATCATCATCTTCGCTCTAAACTAACTTGTTTAGCTCATGCCAAAACATGTGAGATAAGATAAGCATATATTTTTTTTGTAATCGTGATACGAAGAACCAATCGTGATAAGATAAGCATCCTTTCTAACTATACTGGTCCGGTCTGGTCTGGTTTGAGGGAAAACTCAGACCAGACCAGAAATTCCGGTTTGGAAATTTTTCAGACCAGACCAGACCAGTCAATACGCTAGACCGGACCAAACCAGACCAGACCGTTCTAGAATGATCTGGTCTACGGTTTTTTTCTTTTTTTATGTATTTTTTTAATTGAAAATCTAAGATAATGTATTCATTTTTACGTACATAAATATTAATATATATTCCGAGTCTTTAATTGAGTCTATGAAAGTCTTCAAGTACATTACCATAAAAAAGTACATCACCAAACAACATTCACAAAATATCTAGCTAGTTCGTTCTTAGTACCAATGTCTTAAGTCTTCAAACATCGATAAACAAAATACATCACCAAATCCAAAACATTACAATAATTAAGTACATCAGCAATTATATAATATAAAGCATAAAGTAAATTCATAGTATTCACTAGTCAGCAATAGCGACTTCCTCCATGAGTGCATTAAGGAATGTTGATAACTGAAGGAGCCAAACTGATCTTTGATAACTCTATACAATAAAAACTAACATCAAAAAAATATAATTTTATTAAATATTTTGTTTCAACTTTCACATATAATCCACCCAAAAATATCAATATAATATCAACCAAAAAAAAAACTGAAACAAAATTGAAAAATCAAAACATCAAGTTATAATTATTCCGAATACAAAAACTGAACAAAAAAACCCAAAAAAATAAAAAAAAAATCGACCAACATACTTACATTACGAGATTATATTTCGTGGTGAAAATAAACAGCCAAGCTTGGGAGTTAGGGCTTGCGGACTGCGGGTGGAGAAAAATAGAAAAATTCTATAAATTAGAAAGCAAGAAAGAATTGAGATGGAGAAGACTAAATCAAGAACGAACCAACATACCATATTTTTGAAGGCTAAATTGCTGAAGGTCGTGGTCCATGTATGGAGATGGAGATTGGAGAAGCCAATAAAATAAAAAAAAAATATAAATTATAAAGCAAGAATGAATTGAGATGGAGAAGACTCAAGCAAGAACGAACAACATACCTGAATCTTGGCAGCACAGAAGGTTGAAAGTCGTTTCACTTTGCCGAAGGTGAAGGTGAAGCACAGAGAAATAGAGAATACGGCTGCGCACAAAGAATGAAATAAAATTAAAGAACTAGGGTTTCTAATTTATTAAGCACTATTTATATAAAAGGAGTATTGGGCCAGAGTCAGAAATCAGAATATTAACTTGGGCCTTTTTATGTATTAATGCAGTTTCCGGTTACGGTTTACGGTTTTCACGAGACCGGAATTTTGTTACGGTTTTTCGGTCCGGTCTGGTCTGAAAAATTTAAAACCTAGACTAGACAGGAAACCGTAATTTTTTTAAAAAATAAACCGGACCAGACCATTTAGACCGTAGACCAGACCAAATACTTAAATTACGGTTTGGTCCGGTTTGGTTTACGGTTTAGATCAAACTCTGTTCAGCCCTAATTGTTTTAGTGCCAACTCATAGGCAACTCTCTCTCATTTCTCGTAGAATCTCATATGGTACATTGCATCTAGGATTAAGCTTCCCTTTCATCCTAACCTTATGTTCTTTGTCCTAGTATTTATGTTTTCTCTTCCAACGTTCATTATAAATTTCTGGACTTATCTTAGGCTTATCTTAGGCCATACTAATTTTACTTTGGAGACAGCTATTGTATAAGAGTTAAGCTACATCCTACATTTTTCTTCCCAAATAATTGAAATTTATGGGTACAAGCTTGTAACATGTTTTATAAAGTCTAAACGCTCCGTTCAATCTGGTCATTAGCTGCTGAGTAGTAGAAGGGCTATAATTAAGAGTTGTTCCAATGCACTATGTAATTCTTTCAAGAATCTAGACACAATGTCTCACCCCTATTTGAAACTATTTTCACGACACTCTATGATGTCTAAGGACCTTGTTCAGCCAGACATTGATAATTATTTGGCTTTTTTAGGTTGTATTTAGCGAAGATATCTCTGATGATTTTGGTCGACTGATACTTGCATAAAAACCATTACTCTTTGCAGTTAGGTAATCTATTTATGAAATCCATGCTCATAGAACCCTATTTTACTTAAGCATTGGTAAAGGTTAATTTTCTAAAAGTCCTCAAATGACACATTTAACTAACTTTTCAACATCTTCGTCATATTTAGTTACTAGAACTACTATCTTAATGGTACGTGTACCTCATTTAGACTAAACATATCATCACATAGATTTATTTAATTAGTTTCTCCTTAAAGTTTAGCTTCTTGAGGCTTGTATAAACCCCTCATCAAATGTGATATTCCTATCGCTTTTTAATAATATATTTTCTCCACCCTTGAATCTTTATTTTCATTCTCAACCAATTAGGACATCAATTCTTTGCTACTCTAATAAAGTGTTCTTACTCAGTTTTGTCTTAAATTCAAGGTCCTCAAAGATTTTTTTCAATAACAATAATCTTTTTCAAAACTCAATTAAAATCTCCAGATATTCTCATAACTTACTAAAATCACTCTTTATAAGTATTTTGAATACATTTAGTATCGTTGTTTTAGCAATTTACCATTTCTAACAGATATTCACAACATTAGAAATACCCCTTAATAATGACAACACCTTGATATGTTTATAACTTTATTATCATCTAAGCATGACACGAGACTATTCTTTATGCTACTAGAAATTACCATTGAAATACAGTGTAAATCCTCTGATATTTTTAGTTTTTAAAACTTTATTGTGTCTCCTAAAAACATTTAAGACATTCGTCCCTTAATTTTTAGTTTTCATACATTATTAGACTCATGT
>CM025922.1:6646802-6674302 GCA_000753965.2 Amaranthus hypochondriacus | reverse complement strand
GAAATGGATGATTGTGTGTTGTTGAAGTTTGTGTATAAGGGTAATGAGACAGAAGTCTTTGTTGAGGATGTAGACTTTGTCAACTTGTTAGACATGATCATAGATTATTGGGATAAAGCTGAGTCTTTGGGACATTTGATGCCTGAGCATTCCAGTTTCAGTTATCTGTACAAAAAGAAACACGTTCCAGATTATTGATGACAAAGCATTATTGGAGATGTTTTTAAGAGCATTTTCATTTCTTTCAAGGCTTCCTTGGATGGCCTTTTTGGTGGTTGTAGGAGTGTGATTGGAGTAGATAGGGCTCATTTAAAGGGTAATTATGGAGGAGTTTTGTTATCTGCAATTGCCCTAGATGGCAACAATGAACTGTTTCCAGTTGCATGGGCTGTTGTTTCAAGCGAGGAAGAAGAGAGCTGGAAGTTTTTCATTTGGCATCTCAAGCATGTTCTTGAACCAAGTCAGAGAGGAGACAATTAGTGTATAATATCTAGAAGTTTTTCAACATTCACATTTGCCAAGGCCATGAAGGAGCTTGACAAAGAGGATGCTGATGCAAGGAAATGGCTGGCTGACTTGGGTCCACAAGATAGGTGGACAAAACACAAATTTGATGTAAATCTGAAGTGTGATGTTAACAAAACAAATTTTGTGGAAAGCTTTAACGGAACCTTAGGAACTGACAAGTGTAAGCCTATTCTTACTTTGTTAGAGGGAATAAGGAGGGTAACAATGGTTAGGTTGGCTACAAGGAAGCAAAAAAGTGTTGATTGGGAGAAGTTGTGTCCAAATATTGTGAAGAGAGTGCAATCTTTGTGTAATGACAGTAGGTCATGCAGGGCTTTCATGTCTAGTGTAGGAGAGTATGAAGTCATGGAGGGTAAATCAGCTCTTGCAGAGAGTTTGAACAAACACACATGCCTTTGCAATGTGTGGAAACTCACTGGCATACCATGTAAGCATGCAATGCGTGCTATTCTTCATGAGGGTCTTGATCCACAGTAATTTGTGCATGAATGGTACTCAGTTGAGAAGTACAAGCAGGGGAGTTTGGTCACAACAAGTCCACTTGCAAAGGAGGAGCAACATTGAAGCAAAGGTTACGAAGAAACAAGAAGCCTCAACTTCCAAAGTCAGTGGAAAGAAATCAGTGCCAAAGTCCAAGGCAACAAAGAAGGGAAAGGGCAAAACTCACTGAAATTTGTTAATGTCATGTATTTCTAACTATTAACTTTAGGAACTAAGTAGGGTAATCCTCTTTTGTATGTATTATATATGGTTATAGAACAAATTAACTAACTTTTGTATGGCATTTGAACTTAATCATTTAAAGCAATGTAATATATCAACACATTTCGGTAGTGATGGTTAAGAACAGTGTTTAGATACAAAAACCATTTCATTAGCTTCAATAAGTTAACAATACATAATACCATAGCTCTAAGTTTACAATAAAAACATTACAATATATCTCATGAAGTCAGCAACCCTAAGTAAGCCATCAACTTTATTAGACAACCCCATTAGCTTTGAGTTCATTGAATTCTTCTCTATTCATGACAGTAGAAGCAGGCCCCTCAGCATCTGTAAATGTAGCTTCATGAAGATTTTCCTTCAAATCATAAGAATAGCCCCATTCGAATGCTTGGCACGAAATACATTTGTAGTAGATTCTTCCAAGATTGGTAACTGAACCCGAAACCTTAACATCATAAAACATAGACGGGTCACAGTCGCATTTCTTCAACCTTACCCAACTATCCCCAACTTCAACTCTGGGGATTGCCTGATGTTTTTGGAGGTACCAGAGTACACCTTACCGCAAAATGATGAGTTCTTGGATCAAGTAGCCATGGAAGGAGAATGAAGATGATAGGGAAGAGAGAAGAAGGAGAATGGAAAAGGTGACCAGCTCCTTAAATGAAATAATATAAACATCAACAAAGTAACCATAGTTAGGTTACATTTCAAAATTAACGTGCACTTAACGAAAAAAAGTACAAAAGTGTCACGGATGTTATTACCCCTAAACGTAAGGGGTGCCATTGGAAAAACAAAATTAAGTTTATACACTAATATAGGGCTTTTTAGTCGTCTCTAAAGCCTCTAATCAAACAAAATTTATAAACACCCTTCACTAACACTACACAAGTGTAGTGGCAAGTAGGGGGTCGATCCACAGGGAGATGAGTGCGAGACTTAGGGCCTCTTTAGGTGTTGGGGAATCATGTATAGAGGATTGGTGATGAGCTAGACTATAACTATAACTATGAAAATAACAAACAAAGAAGCAATGGGATGGGGTTAGCTCACTTGTGACGGCTATCCTTTGGTAGATGTATTGATTTTCCTTAGTTTGATTAAAGAGAAGTGGAACACAATACAAATAGTGATCCGATCCTGGATCGGGCTTGGGATCAGCTCCGAAAATCTCATCCTTCTCACTCTCATGAGTAAAGACAAAAGAATCGGGTAACAAAAGTCCACTATCCGTCAATCCTTCCCTACTCTCGTAGGTGAAGGGGAAAACTCCTAGTTGAAGGGGCGATTGCAAGGTTCAACTCTCGTCGATCCCTTGCACCCGACTCCATTCATTGAGCAAGGGTTTAGGTTACCCCGGAATCCAACCCTCGTTGGCCTCCCGAAAGCAACCGTGACAACCCTCAAGCAATGGATAGAGCAACCCTTCTACTAAATCTTGATTCAAACCAATGTCAATCAATATTCCACCATTATCAAGCCATCAACAAGGGTTGAGCTAACCCCAACCCCTAAAAAACTACTCACTACTCGTTCTATTGCTTAAAAGCATCATAATAGATAATATGACAAGATATTGAACAACCAACAAACAGAAGAATCTAAATACTAAAGCTAATGAGCAACAATGGTGAAAACTACAAACAAGCATAAAAACTAAAATAAACTATCAATGATAACTAAGAGAAGTATTAGAAAGATACCAACAAAAGATGAGAACGATTGGAGAATAAACTTGTACAATCCAGAAAATAATGTTGTTCAAACCCTCAACAATGGAAGTTTATGAAGAATGAAAAATCCAAGCTTGCAATGAACTAGTTGTAACCGCCCCGAATTTATGAAGGCAAAGACTAAGTGGAATTTAGTATTAATAAAGCGGAAGCTCACATTTGCCAACATAATTAAGGGGGTTACTTAAAGGTTATACTAATGTTCAAGTAAAATACTTGAACCAAAACCAAAGCAATATAACGGAAGTCTTAGCTGTCCAAAATAAAGGAAAATTACAACCAGATCGAAATAAGTCAGAAGTTCGAATTACATCTTTAAAATAATCCAAATCTAAACCAGTATACTAATGCTCTCTCAAATACAAGAAAGAGATCTAAACAAAAGGGAGTCAAACTCCAACTCAAGTTCATCCTTCACTCGTATATCACTTCTCTGTCGAGGTGCCATGGGGGTTCACTCTATAAACAAAACCATTGAAAAACATACAAAGCATAGTATCAGCAAAAAGGCTGAGTAAAACACACTAGTGTGTGTCAAACAAGTTATTAAAACCTTTTTTATTTGAGTAAATTCATTTTGAAAGAAGCTTTTTCATTTGATAAATCATATTATCATTCAAACTTAATTCAATAGTTTTATAGTAATAATTCCAAGCTCTCATATTTCATCATAAACCATAAGATCTCAATGAATCCAAATCAATTTCAAACTCATATCATAACTTTTTACATGGGTACTCTGTGAGTCATCCTGTGACTCGTTTGGTAGTCGGTCTACCATCCGCGACATGTCCGGCAAGTGTAACACAATGGTATTGTGAACAATACACGCTCAGTATTGGTGAGTCGTTTAATCATGCACACAACATTTGTTGTGGCATATGTACCCGCCATTTAGGCTAAAATAATTTTGTATATAATATATACCTTGTAATTTCAATAGCATTTGAAAAGTCAAAAATATTAACTTTTTCCTTATGATAAACATCTTTTATTTGCAACATAGCAAAACATATTTTCTTTACAACATAGCAAAAAAAATCAAATCATAATCTGTCCCACATGGGTAAAACATGCATAGAATAATCATATCATCAAACATATCCTTTGTATTATATTGGGGCATCACTAGCATGTGTGGAAATACATCGTAACAAAAAGTGATTAAGATTCTATACGATTTTTCAAAGAAACCGCTCAAATGTTTCATTTCAATCCATCTCAAAGTAAATATAACTTGAAAGAGTTTTGAAATTCATTCAAAACAAATAGAATTTATTTCTTAAGTATATAAAATCTTTGTCATAGGAGATTTCATAAAACACTATTTTCTTAAATACGAGATTGTTTTACCGGTAATAAAATCGATAATTGATTTACAAAATACATATTAATTCTCCAACAAGGCCCACATTAATCAAGTCATTATAATAAATTAATTAAAATGAATTTAAGGTTGTCCCATCAGAATATAATTGGTTATACAATTTTATAATGATTTTACGATTATTTCGACAATTTAGGTATTTATCGTTATTTAAATGATGTTTTAAATCCATAAAATTTATAAACCATCTAATTAAAACTTATTTATAATATGAGACAGTAGGTTACTAACAAAATTATAAATTTTTGATATAGGTCTATTTTTATTCAAATTTAATTAACAATACTACGCCTTTAAATAATTAAACAATATTTATGAATTTGATAAATTAGTAAATAATTAATAATTAGCTTAATAAAATTTTACCTAAGTTCTAGAAGTCATATAATACTTTTATTAACTCATTTTAACTTATAAATGTCATGTATAATATTTTATCTTTTTTTTATACAGACATTGTATCGATAAATCAATAAAATCGGTTTAACATTAATATAAAAACTTTTATGATGTTCCAGAAAATATTTTAAGGAATATAAAATTTTAAATAACCATTAAAAACTGTGTGGGGTTTTTTCAAAATGTATAAAAAGTTTATATAAGTGGCTCATAAAATTTTCATGCTCAAAACACATCATTTAGTATTTATTTTGTATTTTACCGTTTTCTAACTTACCGATTATTAATAACCGAGTAAAAATTATCAAGGTCCTTAAACGTCAACAAAATCTTCTCAAACTTTTACCAAATTTAGCTACTGTCCATATGAGTATGTGATAAAAATTTCAAGTCCATATGATTAATTATTTTATATTTTACTATTTAACAATTTACCGATAAATAACTTAACGATTACTCAAAAATCATGAAAAATTCCAAATTAAATATATTCTGGCCACATCTTGTTGGAGACATTATAATATGATTTTATAATTAGTTTTTTTTTATCAAGAATTAATCTAATACCATGTTTTATCATAAGAGTATTTAACACCTTAAAATCCCTTAAAATATCGATTCGATTTTAAAAAAAAAAAATTCAACAAAATTATTCAAGAGATTTTTTTAACATATAGCTACTGGAATTTATTTTTAAAATGCATTTTAAATATATTTCAAATCCATATAACCATTTCCATCACAAATACTTTCACAAAGTAGTGTAAAATCATGCCTTTAAACATACAACAATTCATAAAATTAACATGCATGATGCCCACAATAACAATACATGTAATAAATCATTTCTTACTCAAAATTATCATGTTGATATCATTTTTCAAGATTTAAGAACTTTTCTTTGGGAATTTTATTCTTATAAACAAGTTTATACAAAACTTTCCCAACTTGTTCTTAAATCCTTTAAAAATCACCCCATGTGACATACCTCGATCCTTAGCTCCGAAAGTACTCCTTAACCTTTGGTACAACTTCTCAATAACTAAGATCCAACTCCTTTGCTACACTTATTTTTAAAAATTCAAAAATAGCATTATTTCGGATCTTTCTATGTAACTTAATGACTTTTGATTTCTAAATAAACATTGTTAGATTTACTTACTCTTTGATATTTTGTTACTTTGGAGATTGATTAGTGTTGAGAAACCCTTGTTGAACAAGTCCCACAACTTGAGACTTTTTGGCTAGGAAACAAAAATAGGAGATTGTAAGTTGATTGAAGAAAAAAATATTTCAAATTTCCTTCTTTTAGCCTAAATTTCTAGGCCTTCTTAAGAGATTATTTTTCTTAGTCATTATGATGAAATACCCATTTTTATAATAATCTTAGTTTATAGAAAGATTTCATGTAAAATGAATTTTTTTATTTTTTGTCAAATGATTTGTATTATATACCAAGGAGAAAACAGATAAACAAAGTCGGGCAGGAAATTAACTCCAGCCGGACCCACCAAAAACACTCACGCTCGAACAAAAACAGGAGAGCGAGAGCCCAAAAACAAAAGCCCTAACTAGCTAACTAGTTACAAGCATATCTACCATTCTACTGTTAACTCTCCCTGCAATTCTAAAAACTATACTATCTACAATCTCTTTCCTGCTGATACTATGGTTGTCAAAAACTTTTTTGTTTCGCTGCATCCAGATGGCGTATATAATTTCCGTCCAAAGACCTGCTATCAGCTTAGCCCGGTCCGTCTTCTTATTATTGATTTTGTTCATCTCGAGGATTTCCGCCTGGAAGTTGGGGCTCGTCAAGCCTTCGGGGGAAGGAAACTGAAAATGCGGGACCTGATCTCCTGAGCATTCGGACATTCAAAGAAAATGTGTTGAACTGATTCTGTTGTACCATTGCAAAGAACACATCTATCATCTGCAAGATCCACCCATTTCCCAATTCTATCCTTCGTGGCCAACCTGGTTTGAATGGCTAACCATGTGATGAATCTGGCACTAGGGCTTGCCACGTTCTTGATCATAATGTTTCCCCATGCAACCTTAGGGGCTTCCGCTATAAGGGTGTCATACACCCTTCTAATGGTGAAAGAATCCCCCTTTGTAATGATCTCCCACCCTCCATGTTTTTCCACGAGTTCTCTATGCTTAATGATCTTCTTGAAAGTCCATGAGGCGTGAATAGAAGGAGTCACTTCATGATTTCTTGCGTTTTCATATAGTAGCTATGAACCCATTTTACCCACAGATTCTCCTTCTTACGAGCTAGGTTCCACAGGTGCTTCAGAATAGCTGCTTTGCTCCAAAGGTACATGTTCCTCAGATTCAAACCCCCTTTTGAGAATGGTAAGACCATTTGATTCCAGGAGACAGCTGCTTTCCTCGAGAGACCATCTTTTCCTGTCCAAATGAAGGACCTACAAAGATCCTCTTCCATCTTGATGAGCTTATTCGGGAGACAGAAGATCTGCGCCCAAAAATTTTGCATTCCTCTAATAACACTGCGCACAAGCTGGATCCTACCTGCGTATGACAACAGACGAGATGACCAGAACCCAATTCGACCTGCTATCTTGTCCATCAGAGGCCTACAGTCTCTCGAGTTCAGCTTTTTGGAGTGGAGAGGGACGCCCAGGTAACGGAAGGGGAAGACACCTTCCATGTTAAGGAACTGAATCAGTCGATCCCTAATGTGGTTGTCTACCCCTGATAAGTATACATTACTCTTGCTGGTGTTAGCCTCAAGACCGGAGGCCTTGGAGAAACGCCTGAAGGTTTGCATCAAAACTTGGGCGGAGGGGATATCTGCCCTGCAGAACATTAGGAGGTCATCTGCAAAGAGGAGGTGTGTAATGTTCACTCTATTGCATCTGGGATGGAAATGGAAACCCGGTGTATCTCTCTGCTTGTGCATAAGTCTGGACAGGTACTCCATAGCAATGGCGAACAAGTATGGGGATAAAGGGTCCCCTTACTATAGACCCTTCTTTGCTTCAAAAGGATTGAGCGGGAGGCCGTTGACAAGGATGGAAAAGGAGACAGTAGTAACACAGGCTTTAATCCACTCAACGAAACGAGGCGGGAAGCCCATTTCTTCCATAACCAAGAAAAGGAACACCCAGCTAATCGAGTCATAGGCTTTCCGGAGGTCCATCTTGATCGTACATCTTGGACTGTTGTTCTTTCTTGAATACCCTTTGATGAGCTCAGCTGCAAGTAAAATATTATCTGCCATTTGTCTCCCTGGGATGAACCCTGACTGAGCCTGATTTATGACCTCTCCCACCACCCTCTGAAGCCTTGCCGCGAGGATCCTGGAGATGACCTTATAAATCATAGTGCAGCAGGCAATAGGTCTGAAGTCTCCCACTTTGCTAGCATTGCTGGTTTTGGGGATAAGGGTAACTGAGGTGCAGTTAAACGGGTGGAAGAGCGTACTATTCGTGAAGAACTCTTTGATGGCGCCCAGAAGGTCCTCCTTGATGATATCCCAAGTCCTCTTGAAAAAGTACGCATTAAACCCATCGATGCCAGGAGCTTTGTTGTCATTTATCCCAAACAACGCATCTTTGATTTCCCCTTCACTCACATCTTGGATAAGCATTTGGCTTTTGTTGTTGTCAACCTGTGGCCCATCCCTCATAACAGCTCTATAAATAACCTCAAGGTTAGGAGTTGTTGTTCCTTGAAGGTTTTGATAAAAATTTGTTATTTCCGTGTGTATCTCCTGCATAGTGTGGAGCCAGTTGCCCTCTTTATCCTGAAGATCATATATAGTGTTAGAGGCCCGTCTCTCCTTGATGGTTGCATGAAAGTAAGCCGAATTTTCATCCCTATTTCTCATCCAGTTGATTCGAGCTTTTTGCAGGAGGGCCTTATCCTCAATTTTCCTCCATTTCCTCACATTGGTGGTAGCTTCTTTTTCTTGGTTGTGGAGCTGGTTGTTCATGGGGTCAACTTGTAACTTATCCTGGATGTTGTGCAGATTGTCCTCCCACTGTTGAATTTTCTCACTGATCCCAGCGAATTCTTTGGAGTGTAGCTTTTTCAAGGCTTTTTTGATATTGCTCATTTTGTACCATAGCCTTTGTAACCCTACTCCCTTTACCCTGATCTGCCATGCTTCTTCAACAGTCTTAAGGAAATCCTGGTGATCGCAAAGATAGTTGAAGAAACGGAACGGTTTGGGTTGGGTTTGGTCATGCTTTCTGAGGTTCAGAATGAGGGGGGTGTGATCTGAAGTTTGAGGGTTAGCATAGTGGACGCTCGCATGACTGAAATTATTCATCCATTGCAGATTCCCAATCGCATGAACAATTTTTTGTCAGAGTGCGGTTAACCCTTTCTTCTCTATTCGACCACGAGTAATTATGCCCTTCCTCATTGATGGGATGGAGCTCCTTGGTGTCAAGCCAATGCAATATGTCATAAGTTTCATAGGTGGACACTTGGGCAGCATTCTTCCGATGATCTTCCCTTTTAAATAGCATTGAAGTCTCCTATATACAAGCACGGTATGTTAACATCCATCCTCTCAAGTTCCTTCCACAAATCTCTTCTCGAACTAACATTATGGAGTCCATAAACAAAAACAACGAAAAAGTCCACATTTGAATTTATGGGGGTGATTTTGGTGACAATGTATTGTTGGTGAGTGACACACACCTCTAGCTTGCATCTATCTTGTCTCCAACCAACCCACAAACGCCCTTTGTCATGGTGACTGTAATTATTACCCCAGCTCCACTTGTTGCCAAATTTCTTTTGGATTTTTTGCGCATTAGAGGACCTAATTTTGGTCTCCATCAACCCAACTACACTAATATTATTCTCCGCAAGAAAGTTTTTTACTTCCTTTGCTTTAATGGGGCTATTCATGCCCCTCACGTTCCAAGCTGCGATAATCATTGCACTGAGGGAATTATAGGGTTCCCGTCCCTTTCACTCTGTTAAGAGCGTTGTGCCTATCGTCATTATCTCTTCCATTTCCACTAGCATTGTAAGACTGCCCTTCGCTGTTAGTGCTGCAATTAAGGGTCCTTTTTGCAGCTTTCCTATGCGCCACAGGGGTCCAATCACCTCCCTCTTCGTCCCTATATTCACTGGGATCGTTGTCCGGAGCAGGTTGCACAGTATCGGGCATGGGGGGTGTTGTTCTAATCTTCTCTGTAATCTGCCCGGTTATGGTAATGATGGTCTCTCCTTCGCACTCCCCTCTATTCACCTTGTTTTTTAGTTCCTCCATTGAGCTAACCCCTTGTACAAATTTGGCTAAGGACGCAGGGATCCACATCTTCTTATCATGCTTCAATTTCCCCTCCTCATTTCCCTCATTTAATTTCGTGGACTTTGCTGTCTCATGGGATTCTTTACATTCATGTCCTACCTTGTTGCACTTTTGGCAAAAGAAAGGTTTCCACTCTGGGATAGCCATTTGAATAAACTCATGGCCAACATTATCACGGATTCTAATTTCTTTTACAAACTCCTTTGTGATATCCACTTCCACAAGAACTCTAGCATATAAGACTTTTAGTTGCTTACAAGTGCATTCATCTGCTAGGACCGGGACTCCAATATCACTTACAACTCTACTCAGAGATTCCTCCTCCCAAAGGTGAAGTGGTAGACTAGGCAATCTAACCCAAACAGGAATGACCCTTAGTATTTCCTCCTTAAAATCAAACTTCTTATTCCATTTTTTAACAATCATGGGGGCTCTATTAAGGAAGTAAGGTCCACCATTCATGATTTCATTGCATTCGTTCTCCGAGTTAAACTTCACGATAAAATATCCCGCCTCATGAACATGAATGCTAGACATACTCACAGACACCCAGTGCTTTCGAATATACCCCTTCAAGACATCTATTGATATATTACCTCCTACAACATACACCACAACAGAATTTTCCCAAGTAGTAATCATATCCACAACATTCTCAATATGCACAATTTGTTGACCATTTTCCATCAAAGGTGGTATAAATTTAAGGTTCATCCCAGTTTTAGGAGTCGGAATCGATACCTTGTCTTTCCACGAAGTGAGAAGTTGTTGTCGGTGGAGTAAAATGAATTTTACATGAACAAGTTTTAACAAAACTAGTGAAGTAAAGAAATGAAGACTGTAAAATGAATTTTACATGAAGACTGTAAAATGAATTTTACATGAAGCTGTTGTCTTCCCAAGTAGTAATCATATCCACAACATGAAGACTGTAAAATGAATTTTACATGAACAAGTTTTAACAAAACTAGTGAAGTAAAGAAATGAACATAACTTACTCTATACTTGGTGGATTTCTTCAAGTTTGGTGTCTATGGAAAGCTCTTGAAATGAATATTATTTTTATGAATGATGTGAGTTTCTAAACATAAATTTTCAGAAGTTTAGATGGTTTTTTTTTTGAAGATTTGATGAGAAAAGAAGGTGTTTTTGCTAGGAATTGTAAGATTAAACTTCTATTGTACTTATGGATGAATTTAGGAGTAAATGAAGAGTGAAAGAAGGTTGATGGAGTTAAAAATCTGGACAGCAAATATGTCTTGATTTATCATGTTTGCATGTTTGTTCTGATGGTGTTTTTGGGTAAGAACAAAAGGGGCTTTGGGTAGAGAGTTTGGTGGAGTGTGTAAGTGGGTTTGGGGGCTAAAAGAGGGGTAGTATGCCAGCTAGGGGGCTGCTGTTTTGGGGCTGATTTGAGGTGACTTTTATCCTCAATTTGGTCTATTATGGTGCAAGAAAGGTTTATATAAGATAGTTTAAAGTTTGGGTAAAAATTGTTGTACATGTAACAAGTTATGTAACTTGTATTTCATGTGTAAAAATCACTTGTTTATATGTATGAAATATTTATTATTCCCAACATGGGTAAATAAAGTTTTCGAATAAGTATTATAATTTTTTTCAAATTCTTGTGGGTAATTGCTAAGTTTACGTTACTTCTTACGATTTATAACCACGTTACAAATTAACAAGTTTCTAATCATCGTAGATTTTTTTTTTACTATCACCACTAATTAAAAATATTTAGACGTTAAATTCGTGATTAAAAAGAGATTAATTTCTGTGACTGTTTCACTAGTAGATTGAAGGGAAATTACTACAATAAACTTTAACTAGAGTGTTTTTGTGATTTTTGTGATTTTTGAATATTAGGTTGCAAAAAGAAATAAAAGCTAGGGTTCTTGCTAGAATGAAAACTAAAAATCTCAATAAACAATAAAAGCTAAGAGTAATGAAATAGGGCAAAAACAATAAGGTATCCTAAAGTTTACACCAACTCATCTTATATAGGACCTCCCTAAATGGTGAAAACCTATTTGCCTAACAAAGAGAATAATTCCCTTGGATGACGTGTAGAGGGCCGCCAAGTCAGAGAAAACATCAAAAAGCCCAACTGCGAAAAGAGATCGACCGATCGATCTAAAGTGATCGACCGATCGATCACATTGCTCCTCAAAACAACTGCTTCTGGACAAAGTAGGCTACAAGATCGATCGATCGATCTAAAGTGATCGACCAATCGATCTCCTTGCTCTTCAAGGATAAGGTTCTAGAAATTCAAGGTGCAAGATCGACCGATCGATCTCAGGAGATCGACCAATCGATCTCCAAGTGTTGTTGCCTTATCTTCTGGAATGTTGATGCAAAGGGATCGACCGATCGATCTCATCAAAGGCTCCTAATTTGCTCAATTCCAAGTCCATTTTGCCTTCTTGCCTTTACATGAATGCTTGGGATTATCTCCTATCCTCGGTTTAGCTCCATTCTTTCTCATAAACCTCCGGGGGATTAGGGGCGCATCGTCCCCAACTTGCTTTTCTCAGAAAAAGGTGGTCAATCCTGCAAAAACGAGCAAAACACAAGATACCCTACGCAAGGGCGATTAAGTACCATAAAAGTAATAAGAAGGAACAATAACCGCATGAAAATACACACTAAATAGGCATAAAACATGGGTAAAATAGAGAGTTATCAACTCCCCCCCAAGCAAGCCTTTGCTAGTCCCTAGCAAAGAGACTAGGTAGAAAAACATGAAAGCAGGGGGCAACAAAAACAAACTAAGCTAAAAAAAAACAAAACTAAACTACAAAAAGCAATAAAACCTAAGACTCACTTTCGTAGGAATCACGGTCGCACTTAGCACGTACAACAAGCCCTTTAAACCTCAAGGTCTCCCAAAGAGGACGAGAAAGGTCTCGTGAGGGTTTTTCAGAAGGAGGCCCACAAATCCAATGCAAGGATGCAAACTATATGCAACTAAAAGCTATGATGTAAAATCTAAATGTGATGCGATGCAAGGTGAGCGGAAATCAAAGCAATGCGAGCTGTGCACGTGCAAAACTCTTCCCTAGCCATGGGTGTACAAGTACAATGGTCTCAATAGAGCGCAATACCGAGAAGAATGACCAGTTCCACAAACTCAAGATCACTAGGGTAAGCTACATCATAGGCTATGCCACCCACTACCTAGAGAGGTCACAAGTCTACGCTCCCCGAGTTATTTCTCAAAAGATGCGAGAAATATGCAATGAAGCCCATGTGTTTGATTATGGTTCGTGTTTCGCTCATAATCTTCCGACTAAAGATGAGTCGGGAATCAAACACCTAAAAGGGGCGAATCATGGGGATTGTGTCATATCTCACTCCAGCACAGAACAAACTAATCGGACCAAGTCGAACAGGTTAGCAAAGGGTTGTAACGTTGGCTTAGGGTTGAGGTGGGATACATTTGGGAATGTGGCGCTAAGTAGAGGATAGCACGTGACCCTAGACTAAACAACCACAAACATCTCATGATAAATCAACAAACACTATATCCAACAACCATAATAACCCAATAATCTCATATAAGCATAATGATCTCTATCATAAAACACCATCAAAAATTTGAAATCTCATAAGCACAAATGTACCCAAGCTCATCTCCCAATGATATATCGACCTCCTCACTCAAATAAATATATGTGTATAAAACTCAATGAATAACAAGAGGGAGGTATCCTCAAACAAAGAATATGTATAAAAAATCACTATAATAAGCACATGAGGATGAATGGAGAAATAATATGAGCTGGATAAGAGCGAATAGAGTCATACAAAACCAACAACCAATAACATAACCAAAAGCCCACAAAATCACTGTAGCACACAACAACCCCACCATCACTAAGCTATCCTCTAGGTAAGAAGAGGGAACATTTGGCTCATGTGGAGGCTACATAATGTGGCTACAAAAGAAAAGGAAAAGGCAAGAATTTGGCTTATCCTAATGTCAAATTACGTACAAGGTAGGCTATTTGGCCATGTAGCTCAATTCTAGCGAACGTGTTATCATCCCTGGTCTCAAGAAAAGCCGACTACGCTGGAGAAGAACCGACACAATACTTAGATCCCCTAACTAGCACTAAAAATGAATGGAACTCGCAAGGAGTCCAAGAAGGCTCACTCCTCACAGGCTAGTCGAAATGCGCCTCTAAAGGTAGTCATCCAAGCCACCAACCAAGCAAACCCAGTTCCCTTAAGCTATGTGGAAAATAGTCAGACTCTAGGTCCCAAAACAGGCACTGGGCTAAGAAATACGAGTTCGCATAAGACCACAGATGTACACACCAGAAGCAAGCATGCTAGTTTCACAACTGAACCATTTTATTGAAAATGAAACATGAAATGCTATATGTACAGCATGCTTAAGAATACAAGGTGAATATACAAAATATCTACAAAATGATATATGAAATGAACTAACTAGAACTATATGAAGCTAAATGCACAAACAAACGGGTAAAGGTGACAATAGTGTTGATCATCTCTCCCCCAAGCCAAGCTTTGCTAGTCTCTAGCAAAGAAGGAGAGAAAAGAGGAAAGTGAAACATTAAAAACCATGGTCAACAAAATTGTCACGACGCCCAACACAAACACATACTAGCCAATAATAAAGAGAGAAGAAGGTCATACCTAGACTAGGAGGGCTTTCACTCCTAGCACTACCATCACTACCATCAAGTGGTCTAATAACTCACCGCTCCTCGAAAGAAGTGGAGGCAAGAAGCACAAGGCTAGAGCGATTGCCTCCCCCAAGCTAGGGTGAAGCTATATTCTTCATGTTTGGCTCAATTGCTATTTTGAGCCTTCTTTCTTTTTCCCACCCTCGTGGGACCGTTAGCATTGACCCTCTCAACGTCATCAAATCGAACACAAGCAAAACATGTGGAGGGTCAATTCTAAAGGTCGTTTGGATCTGCAAACTCGAACAAATAATACTACAAACCCAAACGTGAGCATTAACTAGCAAAAATGCAATGCAATAAAGGAAAAACAAAAACAATATGTACAGTTGGGTTGCCTCCCAACAAGCGCTTCTTTAGGGTCTTTAGCTAGACCTGACTCACTATGTGGTAGCGAGTCAAACTCCGTAGGAGTTTATCAAACTCACTCCCCACAACAATAGAGGTTGGGGAGTGGAATAGAGAGAGAAGAAAGAAGAGAAGCACAAACATAACAAAGACCAACTTCCCATAACGGGATGAAAAGTCGGGGGAAGAACGGAACAAAGGGAGGGGGGAGGGAAGTAAGCGACATAGAAACACAAGCATCAAGGTGAACATGAACAGGAGCGATTGGGAGCTTCTCATGATGACAAAGAGGTGTAAGGTGAGACTCAACAGAAGACACACTAAGGGTATGCACTTGAGACTCCTTAAAATCGGGCATATCTACCTCTAAATCATTGGGTCCTAAGCACCCCTCAAGACACTCATTACATGGTAGAACACTCTTCATAGAATCCACCTCATCCTCAATTAAAGTGTCACCACTACTAGGAGCATCCACCAAGGTCTCAATGATGGGTGGGGAAGAGGATTGATTCATACCTTCGGTCAATCTCATGTGAAATTCCTTAAAATCCTCATTTTCATAAATTGACTCATCCTCATCACTAAACCAACCAATGGATAAATGGCATGGGCTAGAAGAAGAAGGGGCTAAGGGACTAGCAACCTCCTTTTTATCAATCACAATACAACCCAAATTAGAATTCCCAACATTTCCAAAAAGGTCAAAAGAGTAAGCAATGGGTATGTCAAGGGGAGGGGAGTTAGGCATTTCCTTCTTATAAGTATCCTTAGCCAACCATAAATACATGTTCCAACCTTGCTCAATCGGTTGGTCAAGAAACTCATATTCGTAAATTGCCTCAATTTGGTCCCTAGTCCTATCATTCGAACCGATGTACAAAGCTAAACAAATTTTTGCTTTTTCAAAATCATGGTCGTAGGGGAGGGAATCGCCATATCTCCTAAAGAACCTCCAAAAAGGCTCATGCTCAAACTGATAACAAGAATAACTAGCCATTGAATAAAACAAGAGTTTTTTTTTATTTTTTATTTTTATATATACAAACAACACCTATGAAATCAACCTAAGTCAGACAAATCTCATCTCCCCGGCAACGGCGCCATTTTTTAGTCGTCTCTAAAGCCTCTAATCAAAAAAAATTTATAAACACCCTTCACTAACACTACACAAGTGTAGTGGCAAGTAGGGGGTCGATCCACAGGGAGATGAGTGCGAGACTTAGGGCCTCTTTAGGTGTTGGGGAATCATGTATAGGGGATTGGTGATGAGCTAGACTACAACTATAACTATGAAAATAACAAACAAAGAAGCAATGGGATGGGGTTAGCTCACTTGTGACGGCTATCCTTTGGTAGATGTATTGATTTTCCTTAGTTTGATTAAAGAGAAGTGGAACACAATACAAATAGTGATCCGATCCTGGATCGGGCTTGGGATCACCTCCGAAAATCTCATCCTTCTCACTCTCATGAGAAAAGACAAAAGAATTGGGCAACAAAATTCCACTATCCGTCAATCCTTCCCTACTCTCGTAGGTGAAGGGGAAAACTCCTAGTTGAAGGGGTGATTGCAAGGTTCAACTCTCGTCGATCCCTTGCACCCGACTTCATTCATTGAGCAAGGGTTTAGGTTACTCCGGAATCCAACCCTCGTTAGCCTCCCAAAAGCAACCGTGACAACCCTCAAGCAATGGATAGAGCAACCCTTCTACTAAATCTCTATTCAAACCAATGTCAATCAATATCCCACCATTATCAAGCCATCAACAAGGGTTGAGCTAACCCCAACCCCTAAAAAACTACTCACTACTCGTTCTATTGCTTAAAAGCATCATAATAGATAATATGACAAGATATTGAACAACCAACAAAACACAAGAATCTAAATACTAAAGCTAATGAGCAACAATGGTGAAAACTACAAACAAGCATAAAAACTAAAATAAACTATCAATGATAACTAAGAGAAGTATTAGAAAGATACCAACAAAAGATGAGAACGATTGGAGAATAAACTTGTACAATGCAGAAAATAATGTTGTTCAAACCCTCAACAATGAAGGTTGATGAAGAATGAAAAATCCAAGTTTGCAATGAACTAGTAAATTGAAGGGAAATTACTACAATAAACTTTAACTAGAGTGTTTTTGTGATTTTTGTGATTTTTTGAATATTAGGTTGCAAAAAGAAATAAAATCTAGGGTTCTTGCTAGAATGAAAACTGAAAATCTCAATAAACAATAAAAGCTAAGAGTAATGAAATAGGGCAAAAACAATAACGTATCCTAAAGTTTACACCAACTCATCTTATATAGTACCTCCCAAAATGGTGAAAACCTATTTGCCTAACAAAGAGAATAATTCCCTTGGATGACGTGTAGAGGGCCGCCAAGTCAGAGAAAACATCAAAAAGCCCAACTGCGAAAAGAGATCGACCGATCGATCACATTGCTCCTCAAAACAACTGCTTCTGGACAAAGTAGGCTACAGGATCGATCGATCGATCTAAACTAATCGACCAATCGATCTCCTTGCTCTTCAAGGATAAGTTTCAGGAAATTCAAGGTGCAAGATCGACCGATCGATCTCAGGAGATCGACCAATCGATCTCCAAGTGCTGTTGCCTTGTCTTCTGGAATGCTGATGCAAAGGGATCGACTGATCGATCTCTAGGAATCGACCGATCGATCTCATCAAAGGCTCCTAATTTGCTCAATTCTAAGTACATTTTGCCTTCTTGCCTTTACATGAATGCTTGGGATTATCTCCTATCCTCGGTTTAGCTCCATTCTTTCTCATAAACCTCCGGGGGATTAGGGGCGCATCGTCCCCAACTTGCTTTTCTCGGAAAAAGGTGGCCAATCCTGCAAAAACGAGCAAAACACAAGACACCCTACACAAGGGCAATTAAGTCCCATAAAAGTAATAAGAAGGAACAATAACCGCATGAAAATACACACTAAATAGGCATAAAACATGGGTAAAATAGAGAGTTAGCATACACCATTGAGAATAACGCATACCTCAAGGACACCAATGATAATTTCCCTTAATTAAATTCTCACTTTAGTACCAATCTCATATAGGTGTTCGTTATCCTAATATCCTCAAATTTTCGGTTGGTTTTTTTTACATCAAACTTTCTAGTTTTTCATTCTTTCTGATTCTTTTAATTCTCCTAAATTTTAGACTTACTTCCACAGCCTTGGCTCTGATACCAACTGTAACAGACCAGATTAATAGGCCAAGACTAATTGGAATTTAGTATTAACCAAGCAGAAACTCATTTTTGCCAGCGTAACTAAGGGGGTTACTTTGTGGAATGGGGCGGATTGATGAAGGTTCGGAAATGGAAGAAACTCTGGAATCTTATTTTTGGCTATGTTTTCTGGTCAATTTGGCTTGAGAAAATAAATCAAAATTCGACATGAAGACCCTGGACGTCCAATCTTTCACCTACACCTTGAAATTCAGAATTAGAATCTAGGCAAAGGAGTTGCTGGGCTGTGGTGATCTCTCTCCTCTTGGTCCGGTTCATTACTTGGATACAGGTTAGCCATACAGTCGAACTGCGGCAGATCTTTCTCGTTCTCTCTTAGGCTAGGATGCAGCGTGTCTATCTGCCCTCCTCCAGTTAATGGCGACCCCCCCTTTTTGTTTGGTTTTCTTGTCTTGTTTGGTATTGTTTGTTTGTATTTCCTGGTGTTTCTTGGTGTGGGGTTGACTTGGAGTTTGGTGGTTTTTGTCGTCTATCTTGCAGGTGTGTAAGGTGTTTTCTCTAGTACTCTGCTGGTGTGTAAGGTGGTTGCCTGGTTTTTCTCCATTATCGCATAGTCCACCCCTATGCTGTCTTGGGTGGCCTATCTCTTGCTCCCCTCTTCCAATGGCTTTTTCCCCTCGCGGGGTTTTTATGCTGGCGGGTTTGGGGTTGTCAAGTTTCAGGGTTGTTTTCTTTCGCCTTTTATTTATATATTCCTGATTTCCGAAAAGAAAAACTAAGGGGGTTACTTAAAGGTTACACCAATGTTCAAGTAAAAATACTTGAACCAAAACCAAAACAATATAACGGAAGTCTTAACTGTCCAAAATAAAGGAAAATTACAACCAAATCAAAATAAGTTTAAAGTTCGAATTACATCTTTAAAATAGTTTAAATCTAAATAACTGTACTAATACTCTCTCAAATACAACAAAGAGATCTAAACAAAAAGAAGTCAAACTTCAACGCAACTTCATCTTTCGCTGGCATATCACTTCTCAGTCGAGGTGGCATGGGGGTTCACTCTAAAACTAAAAACCAATGGAAAAACATACAAAGCATAGTATCAGCAAAAGGCTGAGTATAACACACTAGTACCCGTCAAACAAGTTATTAAAACATTTTGGTTTGAGTAAATTCATTTTGAAAGATGCTTTTTCATTTGATAAATCATATCATTATTCAAACTCAATTCAATGGTTTCATAATAATTCCAAGTTCTCATTTTTCATCATAAATCATAAGATTTCATTGGATCCAAATCAACTTCAAAACTCAAATTATAAGTTTGCATGGTACTCTGTGAGTCATCCTGTGAATCGATCGGTTGGTTGTCGATCTATCGTCCGCGACATGTCTGGCAAGTGTAACACAATGGTATTTTCGCAGAACATTTCATAAACCACCATTTTCTTATATACGAGATAATTTTGTTGGTAATAAAATTGATGATTGGTTTACAAAATACATATTAATTCTCCAACAAGGCCCAAATTAATCAAGTCATTATAATTCCTTAATTAAAATGAATTCAAGGCTATCCCATTAGATTATAATTGGTTATGCCAATTTATAACAATTTTACGATCATTTTCGACAATTTAGATATTTTCCCGTTATTTAAATGATGTCTTAAATTCATATAATTTTTAAACCATATATGTTAAAAATTATTTTATACTATGAGGCAGTAGGCTATTAATACAATTATAACTTTTTTATACAGGTCTATTTTTACTCAAATTTTAATTATCAATATTATTACACGTTTTAATAATTAAACAAGTTTTATTAATTTAATAAATTAGTAAATAATTAATAATAAGCTTAATAAAATTATACAAAAGTTCTACAAGTCTTATAATACTTTAATTAGCCCACTTAAAATTATAAATATCATGTATGATATTTTTTTTTATTTTATACAGGCATTTTATCGATAAATAAAATAAAACCGGTTTAAAATTATTTAGGTCCGAATAAAATAATATAAAATTTTTATGAAGTTCCAGAACCTATTTTAAGGAATTTGAATCTTAAATAACCATTAAAAATCACGTGGGCTATTTTTAATAATTAATATATTTATTTTACCGATAAAGTGAATATAATTTATTTAAGTCCATATGTGATCACGAAAATCTATAAAAATTTTTGAACATGTATCTACTATTATATTAGTGTCTTATAAAACTTTTATGTCCAAACGATAACATTTAGTATTTATTTTGTATTTTACCGTAATCTAACTTACCGATTATTAATAACCGATTAATAATTTTTAAGGTCCTTAAACATCAACAAAATCTTTGAAACATTTTACCAAATTTATTTACTATCAATATGAGTGTGTAATAAAAATTTCAAGTCCATATGTCTTAATTTGGTAATTATTTTATATTTTACTATTTTACAATTTATCGATAGAAAATCTAACGATTACTCAAATATCATGAAAAATTCCAAACTAAATATATTTTGGCCAAATCTTGTTGGAGAAATTATAATATGGTTTTATTAATTAGTTTTAATGATCAAGAGCTTATCTAATACCATATTTTATTTTAAAAGTATTTAACACCGTAAAATCCATTAAAATATCATTTTAACGAATAAATTTCAACAAAAATATACAAGAGATTTTCTTGACATTTAGCTAATAGAAATTACTTTTAAAATGCATTTAAAATATTTTCCAAGTCCATATAATCATTTCCATCACAATTATTTTCAAAAAGTATTGTTAAACATGCCTCTAAACACACAACAATTCATAAAATCAACATGCATGATGCCCACAATAATAATACATGTAATAAACCATTGCTTACTAAAAATTTTCAATAGCATATCATTTTTCCAGATTTAAAAACTTCACTTTGGGAATTTTATTTTTTAAACAAGTTCATACACAAACTTTCCCAACTTGTTCTTAAGTCTTTTAAAAATCACCTCATGTGACATACCACGATCCTTAGCTCCAAAAGTACTCCTTAACCTTTGGTACAACTTCTCAACAGCTAAGATCCAACTCCTTTGCTACAATTATTTCTAAAGAATTCAAATAGCATTCTTTCGGATCTTTCTATGTAACTTAATGACTTCTAATTTCTAACTAAAAGTTGTTAGATTACTTACTCTTTAATATTTTGTTAATTTGGATATTGATTAGTGTTGAACAGCACTTGGTGAACAAGTCATACAACTTGAGAGTTTTTCGCTAAGAAACAAAAATAGGAGAATGTAAGTTGATGGAAGAAATATATTTCCAATTTCCTTCTTTTAGCCTAAATTTCTAGGCCTTCTTAAGAGATTATTTTTCTTAGTTATTATGATGAAATACCCTTTTTATAATAATATTAGTTTATAAAAAGATTTCATGTAAAAAGAATTTTACACGAACAAGTTTTAACAAAACAAGTGAAATAAAGGAATAATCATAACTTACTCTATTCTTAGTGGATTTCTTCAAGTTTGGTGTCTCTGGAAAACTCTTGAAATGAAGATTATTTTTTATTAAAGACTTGACTTTCTAAACATAAATTTTTAGAAGTTTAGATGGGCTTTTTTGAAGAAGATTTGATGAGAAAAAAGTTGTTTTTCCAAGGAATAGTTAGATTGAACTTCTATTGTGCTTATGGATGTATTTAGGAGTAAAATAAAGAGTGAAAGAAGGGTGATGGAGCTAAAAATCTGAACAACAAATATGTCTTGATTTATCATGTTTTCATGTTGGTTATGAAGGTCATTTTGGGTAAGAACCAAAGGAGCTTTGCGTAGAGAGTTTGGTGGTGTGTGTAAGTGGGTTTTGGGGCTAAAAGAGGGGTAGTATGACAACTAGGGGTTACTGTATTGGGGCTGAGTTGAGGTGATTTTTATCCTCAATTTGTTCTATTATGGTGTAAGAAAGGTTTATCTAAGATAGTTTAAAGTTTTGGTAAAAATTGTTGTACATGTAACAAGTTATGTAACTTGTATTTTATGTGTAAAAATCACTTGGATATATGTAGTGATGGCCACAGTCGGGGTTGGGCCGGTTCCGTTCCGGTTGCATTTGGAACCTGACCTGAACATTTCCGGTTACGGGCGGTTCCAAACGGTTCCTTGGCGGTTCATGAGGCGGTTCCAGCGGTTCCAATTCCCGGGTCGGGTGGGTCGGACCATCGGTTCCATTCTTATTTTTCATTTAATTTTAATATAAAAATACTATAATAATGCGGACGTACCTTCGTCGATTACTTGATTATTAACGAAATTCATTGCTTGTCATCGTTATTAAAATATGTACTAAACAGAAGGAAAAAAATAAATTAATGAGTACTAAGCTGGTATCCCGAAGGAATACTAAGCTGCCTACGTATCCCGAAGGAATCAAAGCCCACGTAGTTCTTTGTCATACCTTTTATTTTTAGTTGTTGAATGTCGTGGTCCAATATTCCGTATTTGTTATCCTGGTAGTCATCGTCATCATCATCTGGTTGGTTAGATGCTTCCGCCGACTCTCCTCCGACGATGATGCAGATGTATCCATCATCATCCATGGATCATCGTCGTCTTGATCATCATCGTTCTGGAGTCCTTGTGTTCGGACCTCCGCTTGATCCCAATCTTTCTTGCAAACACAAATTTGAATAGTATGTGGAGCAAGACGAGATCTCTTTTCGTCTAAAACTCTTCTACCTGCACTAAAAGCAGACTTCGACGCAATAGTAGAAGCAGGAATTGCAAGGATATCCTTTGCAATTCTCGATAATATGGGGTATTTTATTGATTTTGACCGGTTCCAAGAATAATTATGTAATAAAGGAATTGCAAGAATAATTATGTAATTAAGAAATAATTAGAAGACTAATTATGTAAAGAGAACAATTGTGTAATTAATTAATTAAGTAGAGAGAGTAAGTAGAGAGAGTAAAAGAAGAGATGAGTTGTGAATTGGAAGGATCGAAAGTGATGGGTATTTATAGAAAAATGTCGAACGGCTAGTTTTGACCGGTTCCAAAGAACCGCTAGGCCGGGTGAACCGCACGGTTTCGGTTCCAAGGAACCGTTGGGCCGGGTGAACCATTCCGGTCCGGTTCTCGGTTTCGAGGGGGTTCCATGGACCCGTTGGTCCGGGTGAACCAGCCCGTTGTTCTTTGGTCCGGTTCTAACGGTTTTTTCTAGTGGGTTCACGGTTCCGCGGTTCGGGCCGGTTCGGAACCTGTCGCGAACGGTACCGATTCCGGGACCAATTTCTAGCGGTTCGGGACCGGTTTGGTTCCGGATAACCCGCTCCGTGGCCATCACTAGATATATGTATGAAATATTTATTATTCCCAACATGGGTAAATAAAGTTTTCGAATAAGAATTATAATTTTTCCAAATTGTTGTGGGTAATTGCTCAACTTTAAGTTTTACCTCCAAAGTGTACGTTACTTTTTTCGATTCATAACCACGTTACAAATCAACAAGTTTCTAATCATCGTAGATTATTTTTTAATTACTACCACCACTAATAAAAAATATTTAGATGTTGAATTCGTGATTAAAATGAGATTAATTATGCTATTGTTTAGAGCATAACCAAACATTTGCTTGAAGCTTTTACCCTACACTAAATAAAATGTAATAAATTTGTAAAGTTAACTATGAAAGTCACTATTTATCTATAAACAAAACAAATTATTTACTCTTGCCATGTACGAACTTGATATTTCAGACAAAAACACTGCAGTATAAATAACTCTGTTTATTAGTAATCTACATGAGTACATATGCTTTCGTTTTCCTTACAACAACAAAACAAAAGCAGTCATTTGGTAGTGACTCACATATTAATGGCAAGGAATTTAGCAAAACACAATATTGGTTAGAAAGCATGTTTTGGTCTCCATGTAAATGCGATCCCACTCATAATTAGGGATTTGCAAAATGAGACCAGACCGACGGTCCGGAATTGAACCGGGTGAGACCAGACCGGAACCGGACCGGACTGGTTGCATCCGATTCGGTCTCCGAGTCTTACATATTTGCCATTCCGGGTTTCCGGTCCGGTCTAAACCGGGAAAATTCCGAGTTGGACCGGATGTACATAAAAGTGATTTTGAAGGGGAATAATATTTACGATTATTATGTATATACTTATTTAAAGGGCTTTAAATATTTTATTTTCAACAACAAAATAATTTTTTAATTCAAATATTTTAATTTTATAATAATTAATTTGCTAAATTATTTTAAAATCTTCCATTTATAATTTATTTTTGGTATCAAAAATTATTTCCAGTCTAACCGGTCCAAACTCGGACCGGATGGAACCGGTCCGATCTCCGGTCTTAGCATATTCGAGATTCCAGTTTTTCGGTCCAACCGATTCCGATCCGATCCAACACTCCTACGCATAATACATCTTACTAATCTACATTAACTTTATTATTTAATAAACTAATATCTTTAAGATCTAAAAAAATTTACACATTAGATAAGTTATCCTATTTTCCTTTAAAAATCAAATTTAAGAGGAATATGTATAATGCATTAGATTTTATCGATGTCATGTTAATATGGAATAAAAAGAAATAGTTAAGAAAATATTCCTAAATTAAATAATAGTGATCGTGCAATGTGTTGAACACAGTCACTGCTAGCTTAAAGAGCGTCACATGGCAAGATCAACTTAGCAGACGAATCTCCACAAGTATCAGAGGAATAAGCATGTTTCAGGGTCTCCAATCATGGGTTGATTATCATTTTTTGTTCAATAAGGAAAAATACAGAAATGTTATTAGTTCTACATATTATAAACATAGATACCGTAATGGTATATAAAAACACAATGATCAGATTAACATTGCCATATTATTTAAAAAACTTAAATAAATCATTAGTATACATTGCATTACAATGATGTTTACTTGGTTATACGTTGAAGTAAATTAATGTATAAAGATTTAGTATACACATTAAAATAAAGATTTAGTACACTAAGTTTGGTTATTTGGGTATTACTGATCATTGTGTTTAGTATACTAAGTTTACTTAATTAGTTGGTAATAATATATTTACATATGAGAAAATTAGTTTACTTGATTAGAAGTTTGAAGTAGCTTATTATCAGATGATGCCATTTACATCAGATTTTGAAATTTTATTTTTCGAACTATAATGCTAGAAGGCAATTTCCTAGTTTCCACGGGCTCGGTCACAGGACATTTTGATGTTGAAGAACATTTTTTAGGAAATGACCAATTCTCCACGTTAATTTTCTTCTGATAAATAACATCTAAAGACTTGTTAAGCACCTTTTGTGGACACTCATCAGCATACACCTCATTGTAATTTAAGGCAGGAGCATATGACAAAGCTTGTATAGCTACAGCACTTCCAATACTGGTCAACATCCAAGACTTTTTTATCCTCTAAGGTTGCACAGGGAATGTGCAATTGTTGGTGGTACTTATGCATAGTAGGCATATATTGTTGTGTGGTGTTGCTCTTCGTATCATATGCTCCACTTCATTGATCGAAGAGTATGGGCAAATCACATTGTTGTTATAACTGTATAACAAGTTTGTTCCAACATTCTTGCTCTTGTTCTATTGTACTTTTTTATGTCTATATAAATAGAAGGCCTTGTATCCTCACATTATACATTTGTATGTTTCTCATTTTTGTTAGCCATTAGATGCCTTCTTCCCCTAAGCATCTCCAAACTTCAATCGAGATGTTGTCTGGGCCGACTGCCTTTGCTCGTTCCATTTCATTGAGGGCCTTTTAACTTCATTTGTGGTTAAGCCTCTGTTTGATTCATATTCATGTTGGATTTTGGTGTTGGGAGTATGTCCTCCCACCACCTCTTGTCCCCTAGCCTCGTTTAGCAACTGAGAGAAGTAATTGTACCACCTTGTTTTGATGTCTTCTTGTCTCAATAAAACTTTACCATCCTCATCTTTGATGTACTAATTTTCTTAATGTCTTGCTTCCTTCTGGACCTGGCCTATGCAAGCTTGAAAATATGCTTCTTACCCTCTTTTGTATCTAGGTTTTTGTAAAAGTCTTCGTAAGCTAGACTTTTTGCCTCGACTACAGCTTTCTTTGCTGCCCGTTTGGCTTCTTTATAGATTCCTCTCTTACTTATCCAATCACTCTATTCCGTGCAAGACTAAATCATTTAACAAAAAACAAAGCCCATTTTGTAAGAGCTGACCAGGAGCAAATACTTTAGGTATGATTTTCTGTTTAATTTTTCTGAATTTCTAGTGTCGTTTGATTTTTATTTTGGTGTATTTTTGTATTGATGAGTAAGAGTGATGGTAAATTAGTGAATCTGTGGTATAGTTTTCGGTTGTGCATGTAACAATTGTTTTTTTTAATATTATGCGCCATTTTAGTTTAATGTTTTGTAAGTGCAATTTTGTATAAGTGCCATTTTCATAAACTATTTTTGATAAACTCCTCTTGATTTTTTGTGTCCTTTTGTTTATATCCCTATTCGTGTTGGATATCTCAGTTTAATTTGATGCACTTTCGCTGTGATTTATACCGGTTTTTTTATATGATTACATTGTATAAATGGGTTTTCATGTATTTGTTCATTTGTGTGTAGTTCATAAAGTTTTATAAAAAAATCATTTATTTTTAGATCATCATAGTACTTTTGCTGTGTTATTTTGAAGCCATTGATTGCGGTTTACAGGAAATAAAGATACTATGGCCGTTGACCGAGAAAGTACTAAGGATAAACACTTAATTCCTTGCTCTGCAGAATCTGTATCGAAAGTTTCTGTAAAACGTTTAATGATGCATAGTCAGACATTTAACCAGCACCTAGAGTAAGTTATCTCTTCATATCAAAAGGATTAGTTTTTTTGATACGTCTATGATGGTAACTTATCGTTTTTGAACTACCAGGAATATATCGAAGAGCATTCCAACAAACCGCATGAAATCATTCGATTACTTAGACTGTTTGGAATTTTACAACTTCTTGTGCAAGAGAACAATAGAATGGAAAATTAAAAAATAGAACAACATTTTATCAAAGGAGTTCGTGTTTGTACCTATTGTTTGCTGTTATGTGTTTAGATTAATGGAAAAATTACA
>CM025922.1:6574965-6641715 GCA_000753965.2 Amaranthus hypochondriacus | reverse complement strand
CTTTTTGGAGCGGCCTATAATTGTGGGAAGGCCCAGGTACTTTGTGTGACGCTCTACTTCATTGACACGTATAACATCAAGTATCTCCCGTCTACGAGACGTTGGCACCCCCTTGCTAAAAGAAATCTCCATCTTGTCAAAATTTACTTGTTGGCCCGATGCTCTTTCGTACACGCTAATGATATTAGCAATCTCCGAGCATTCTCTGACGTTAGCTCTACCAAAAACGATACTGTCATCTGCAAAGAACAAGTGAGATAAAGTAGGAGCTCCCCTGCACACATGAACCCCATGAATTCTTTTTTGATCAATCCCTCTTGTGATGAGTGTTGAGAACGCATCCGCGCAAAGAATGAAAAGGTAGGGCGAAATAGGGTCCCCGTGCCTCAAACCCCTTATTGGAATGACATTCCCCTGAATCTTGCCATTGATCTTGAAAGAGAAAGACACACTGGTGATGCAACTCATGATTCGATGGACCTAGCTATCCCTGAACCCAAGCTTCAGCATAACTCTCTCCAGAAAGCTCCACTCAATTCTGTCATACGCCTTGCTCATATCCAGCTTAAGCGCAAAAGAATTGTTCCTCCCGTTTGCAGTCCTCTTCATGGTATGGAAAGTCTCGAAAGCAAGTAAGGCATTGTCAGTGATAGACCTCCCTGGAATAAAGGCACTCTGATTTATGGAGATAATATCACCAAGAAAGACCTTGAGCCTGTTCGCCATTGTTTTGGAGACAATTTTATAGATCACATTACAGCAGCTTATCGGACGGTACTCAGCTAAGGTTTTGGGGTCCTTGCATTTTGGAATCAGAGAAATGCAAGTTTTATTGATATGTTGTAGGTCAAACATACCCCTCCACCAATTCTTCACCATACAAACCACATCGTCTTCCATAGAGTCCCAAAACTTCTGAAAGAATATAGCATGAAAACCATCTGTACCTAGGGCCTTTGTTGGGTGCATTTGAAAAGTGGCAACCTTTATTTCCTCCATAGTGGGTTCGATCTCTAGCTCGTCATTCATTTGCTCCGTGACTTTCATACCCAAACTTGCGAGTGCTTCCTCAAATCCAGAAGGCGAACTTGTGGCAAAGAGGCGATCATAGTACGCTTTAATGAGTCTTTCCAGGTCCGTCGAGCCTGTTTTCCTGAATCCATTTTCATCAAAGAGACCCTTAATCTTATTTCTTCTTCTTCTTGAGCTTTCTTTGTGGTGAAAGTATTTTGAGTTCTGATCTCCATCCCGCAGCTCATTTACCCTCGATCGAAGGTGCCAATAAGATTCCTCCTAATGGTGCAATGTATCAAGCTCCCTGGATAAAGCACTACAAGTAGCAAGCATGTTAGCATCGGGTGTGCACTTTTGGGCAGCCCTCAATTTCTTCTCCGTCTCTCTAATATTCTTACGGAGTAACCCAAAAGTGGATTCAGCCCACTCAGCAAGATTATTAGCGCAATTTTCGATTCTGACATTAATATTCTCTCCAAGACATTCATTCCAAGCTGAGTCCACCACTCTCCTGCACTCTTCATTAGATAGCCATAAAGACTCAAACCTGAAAATCTTCTTATCACTATGTTCCACCTGATTTGAGTATGTACTCAACATAATGGGTGCATGATCTGATTTATAAATGGCAAAGTGTCTCACATCATAAGAAAGAGAACATATCGATCCATGCAGCTGTAGTCACAAACCTATCAAGGCGCTCCCGTATCATTGTGTTCGGATTCGATCCCCTACTCCACGTGAACGTGCAACCCCGGAACCCAAGGTCAATCAGCCCACAATCATCAAGGCATCCCCTAAAGGGCATTCATTTCCCTCTCGTTTCTGTGTGCTCCCCCTTCCTTCTCTTCCAAGCTAAGGATTTCATAAAAGTCGCCAAAGACAACCATTGGACCATTGCGTGCCGTCGAGATGCTCCTAAGTAAGTCCAAGGTTTTGAATTTACTCGGTCTATCTGCCCATCCATACACCCCACACGCAAACCACGACCTCACCACTGGATAATCTTCTTGAACTTCTATAAAGATGTGATGACTTGATAAAGAGATTAAATTGACATGTAAATCTCTCCACCAAATGCATATACCACCTGAGTGTCCCACATTGTCAACACAAAGTCCCTCCTGGAAGCCACATTTACCCCTAATAGCCTCAATTTTATTTTTATGCATCAAGGTCTCCATGAGGAAGACGATATTTGGACGCTCTCTCCAACACCAGGAGCGGGGCGCTTGAACTGTCGAAGGGTTGTTAAGCCCTCGACAGTTCCAACTCAAGATTTTCATTGTCGTTCGCCGGGTTGGTTTTCGCCAACCTCCGCTACTGTAGAATTTCCATCCAACACCGCCGTAAGACCTTCGCCAATGCATGAGCGTTTCATGAGAGCATCGCTGTCAACCATTTCCACATCCATATCCCAAGCTTTCCTTTTAGATTGAGAGTTAGTGAAATTAGAGCCCTCACCCACTTCATCTGAATTTTTCCCAACCTTCCTACGTCTTATCTTCACCGTTTTCCTAGGGGTCTTAGACTGTATGCCTATGTTGAAGCAAGGACCCTCTTTAGGTTCATGTTCGTTGTGAGTAGCCAAGCCTATCTTATGTTGATAGGATTCGAACCCAGGAGGTTCTTCCTCATCATCCTTGTCATGTTCAGGGAGATGTAAAGGAGGTGGAACCCCCTTATCGTTTGTAAATGTTAACACCCTGCCAATTTCCACCGTCAAGTCTTATCAGCCATGCCCGGTTTCTCCTTGATACCACCCTCCCTTTCCCCACCTACACCATGATCCTCAACACCATTGCTAATAGAAACTATATGTTGCTCATTGGGGGCAGCCATAGTATCCAGCTTCAAGATGGGTTTGGTGGTGAAGAGATTCTTTCTAACTTTTAGGGCATCAATCTCCTCTTTAATTTTGCTAAAACCCTTTCTAGGCAAGGCACGAATATCTATTCCCCACCCGTGACCCTTCTCTTTCTCCTCCTCCGAGACGTACGTACGATCTTTCTCTGTATGGTCGAGTCTACCACATAAGAAGCAAAAGTGGGGAAGCCTTTCATATATTTTATATTGATTTTAAGAGTGGAACCCCCCTTAACCTTATATTTTGAAACCTACGAAGCGGTTTTGTACAGTCCATGCACACTCGAACCCTACGGAAGGAGTCGATCTCTAAGAAATCCTCCTCCACTTCCATTACGTCCCCCATCATACTAGCAATGGATTTAACAGTTTCATCCGATCGACACCCAAACGGGAGATAATATAATATAATACAAAAAGGCAAAGAGTTAAGAGTTACCTTAGTGGGTTGATTATCATTTTCGATTTCTTGTAGGATAAGTAACTTCTGTTCAAAGAACCAAGGTCTCCCATTTAATACCTTCTCACGATCATGCCAATGAAAGAATTGAAACACGAACAGGTTTGATTCCATAGCCCTTATAACTACCCCCTCTTTAAGGCACCTGACATGTGAGAGGGTACGTTTTAGGGCATCGAAGTTAAGCGGTTTCTCAGAAAGAAGGCGCCCTACAAGACTTAATGACAGTTTCTTTTCTTGGACCTCATCCAGGTTATCTTCCAACTCTACCACATCCTCTTCTTCGGTGCTGAGAGCAAGTTTTGAACACTGATCAACCAAATCTGCAGCCATAACAATCTTCAAATGAAGAGAATAAAAGAGAAATACTAGAAAACCGCAAGTCCCTAAGAAGATCTTAGAGAGGGAACCGCCCTATCTCTAGAAAGAGAGAGAAGGGGACTATTATCACGAAATTTGTATATGCAAGAAATTTATTAAAACCAATTCGAAATAATTTAATAAAATCATAAAGTCTCCAAAAGTTGTTAAAATATTAAATAATTACGTCATTAAAAATATCAGGGTGTTACATGCGGTTTTTGAAAACCACAGCATATACTATTATTTTTTTTGTTCAAAATCCTGCCATTATGTAAAGCAAAAGACCCTTTAAAATTTTCATTTTCATTTCATCTTTAACCTACGGAACCCACAAAAACCTTCATCTTCAACCTTTAAGGCCTTGTTCTTCAACCTTCAACACCTTAAAATTTTCATTTTGTTAACCCACGAATTTTCATGTTCTTATCTTCTTGTTCTTTCTTGGTCTTCTTCTAACCCTCGAAAACCCTAACATAACCTACGAAAACCCATTGAAATCTCACCTTGCTAACCTATTGCAATGGCATGAAAAAATCCCACCTTTTTCTTCATCTTGTTCAAACCCACGAATTAGGGCTTAGTTTTTTAATTTTGTTTTTGTTTTTCCTTTATCTTGTTCATCCTCATCTTGTGTACCAATATAATTTGTTTTAAGTTTTCCTTTGTAGGTTACAATGTAGAGCACACCAATATCATTTAAATACCAAGGCAAATTCTATTCATATATTAATAAGTTTTGTTTTTCCATTGAAGTTTATATTATTAGTTTGTTATTAGGATTAATTAGGGTTGTATTGTTATTAGGATTAGTTAGGGGTGAATGAATGTTGTTATTCGAATATACATAGGCTTGAAAGAATGTTGTTAATTCTAAGTTTGTTTCTATTTGTGGATTAAATGGTTGTTTTTGTGTTTAAGTATGAATTTTAAATTTAAAGTATATTATTATGTGAATCTCCCTTATTTGAGTTTTAAAGATATATTTGTGCTTTGATGGATTAATTTTTTGTGATTTGTTATATGGGTCGTTTATAGTTTATAACTTGGAATGTTAGTAATTGACCAATTGATGGATATATAATGTTAGAAGAATTATAATATTGTGTAATTCTAAGTTTGTTTGTGTTTTGTGGATAAATTTGAGTGTTGTTTCATGTGAAGTGCTTTTATGGATTAATTTTTTTTTAATTTATTATATGGGTTGTGAAAAGTTTATAGCTTGAAATGTTGGTAATTTGACAAGTTGATGGATATATGATGATAGAAGAAATATAGTATTATGTAATTTCAAGTTTGTATATGTATGAATTTAAAAGTATAAGTTTATAACTTGGAATGTTGTGTATAAGTTTAAAAGTAAAAGTTTATAAGTTTGTTTTTGTGTATTAAGTATGAAGAAGTATAAGTATGAATTTTTTATGAATTTCAAATTATAAGTTTATAACTTGAAATGTTGTATATAAGTTTGTTTTTGTGTATATAAGTGTGAAGAAGTATAAGTATGAATTTTAGCGTTTAAGGCATTGTATAACTTGAAATGTTGTGTATAACTCATTTGTGTTTTGTAAGTAATTTATCCTCTTTCCCAATAATGTTCTTAAATAATCATGATATATATCAAAATTGTTTGTGCTATGTGAATCTAAGTTTGTAATATGAAGATTGTTTTTGTTATGTGAATCTCATTTGGATTGTTGGTAATTTTACTAGTTGATAGATATATGATATAAGTTAGAATTATAGTATTGTGCATGTAAAAGTATGAATTTTAAAGTTTAAGGCATATGGAAATTGCATTGTGTTGTATTTGGTTGCAAATTATAGTCAGTTGTATAAATATGAATTTTAAAGTTTAAGGCGTATTATTTTTATTGTAAAATTAATCTTGCTTTGCACAACAGATTTCGTTTGTGCTGTGTTTTGTGTAACTACAGTGCCAGGATTGTTTTCCTTGACATGCATTAAGTTATCGATGAAACGAAGGACAAGTTAGATCCTCGCGTTTCAACTGAATTTTTGCGTAAGGTGATTAATTTGGATGATGATTGGTGATGATTGGGGAAATATTGAATGATTATTAGTTTAATCATTATTATGTATATAGTCATTGATATTTAGTGGCAAATTAATTTAAAATGAAAAAAACAAAAAAAAATATATGGACTATATGTTGCGGTTCTCAAAGAACCGCAACATATAGTCTCTTATATGCTGCAGTTTTGAACCGCAGCATATAATATTGTGTCATATGCTGTTATAACAAGTGCTGCGAGTCAAAACCGCAGCATATCACGGGGATAAAACCACAGCATAGAAGCTTTTTTTCACTAGCGGTGTTTCTTTACCAAACAATGTATCTCTGGTTTACTCTATTGATGTACTTTCTCACGATGATCTAGTCTATCAGGATAATTAAAGTAGCTTAAATGACAATATCGAAAACCTGTATAGCATCCTGCTGATACTATTATATAAGACACAAAGTAGTTTCACATTGTTAGCAATAATGTTATTGTATTCGTATTTTCATTTAAGAATTTAGTATATGATTCACTTATCTATATAAAAACTAATAACTTGATATAGTTTTGTTGTCGTTATTTGTAAATAACCTAATTTGTTATTCTAAAACTTACAACATGCGGCTTAATAGATTATTTATGAAAATGTATATGAGCTTTAGGAACAAATTTGTAAAATATATAGCAAAGTTGGTTGTATCGTAACTTTTAAAACTATTCAATTAATATGGCTTGCACATCCATGTGATTAGTAACTTGTTATCATTTCACTGTTATGGGTTAGAAGTAACTCTAATGGTATATGAAGTTTATTTACTTAATCATATCATAGTTCCTGCACGGTGCTATATAAGTTCTAGATATTGCCATTAGTGCTACTACAACACTAGTGTAAAATATTTAATTGGTAAGTGTGTTTCTTTACTAAGCAATGTATCTCTGCTGTACTTTACTAAGACATTTCATTACGATGATTTCTAGTATGATATTTAAAGTAGCATGGATGACAATATCCAGAACTTGTATAGGATCTTGCATTATCATATTAGATCAAAAATAAATTCAATAAGATTATGCTTTGCAATGTTAGCAATAAGATCATTCTCTAACTCAACAATAATGTTATTGTATCTCGTATTTTAAGTAATAATTTAATATGATTCACATATCTATATCAATGATAAAGTGATATAGTTGTACTATTGTTGATTGGAAATAACCCAATTTCCTTTTCCTATTCTCAAACTTACAACATGCGGCTTAAGTGTCCTCACTTAGAATAGCTATAAACATTATTCGTTTATTAGCATTCTTATTCTCAGTGGCAGATATCCAATTGCGTTACATTAGAATAGTGATTTATCAAATTGGTTGTTCAATTTATTTATTGTTTATATTCCTACTAACATAAGATCTTAATACAATACTTAACTCTATTCTATACTATACACTTGCTGTAATTGAGAACAGTTAACATTTTGATAATGTTTTTGTTTTACACCGAAACGTTAAATCAATAAAAAAAATTGAAGGACCACTTTGGCTTATCATTATTTCATTGTGAAGCAGATCAACATCCACTTCTAACACTTTAATTATTTAGGAATACATTAAATTTCTAGTTATTGTGAGAGATGATTAAAGAAACTTATGCTGTATTTTTAGAGTAGGAAATTAGGGTTGGTTCCAATCAACACACATGAAATTAAAGTTCAACATCTTTTGTACAATAATACGGTTCTATTTTCGGGATTACATGTTGAATTATAATGTTCAATTAATTACATGAAAAATCAGCCCTTGACGAGAAATGTAACCATTCTTTAACTTACAAACGAACAGTGACAAAGTAAGTAAATATGATAAACAGCTTTTTGTATTGGGTGATATTTGTTTGAAACTGAATCTCTATTTCGTTAGGTGTAGATCTACTATGCTTTATATTGTAATTGTTATTGTCTATTATTATATTTTAGTTCTTGGTGTCACTGCTATATTCGTTTCAATTAGAGCTGTTCAAAAGTGATCCGACCCGAAAATCCGACCTGAAACCGAAAGTAAACCGACCCGAAAATGTGTTCGTTTTTAAGGTTTATCGAACCGACAATACCCGAATCGAAGTTGTACCCGAACCGATTGACAACCGAAAATGAGAAAGTTGAACCCGAACTGTAATCGATTTTTGTAACCGACACATAACTGTTAACCGAGATTACCCGAACCAAAAATGACCGACCCGAGTCATATTCGGCCCGAATCATGCTCGAAACCGAACTCGATCCGGCAAAAACCGACTAAACCCGAATAAATTTTAGATCGAATTGTTTTAAACCTGAACCAATTTTTAACATAGAAGTATGATAGACTCATATTCAATCATCTTATTATTTAATCTAATAAAGTGATAGATATTTTAATAAATTAAATTTTATAAATACATGGTTTCATATATTTAGAGTTAATAATCAATGGTCAATGTATATAACCGTATTAGATGAAAATTGATAGAACTTTATAATTCTAATTCCCGGTTAAACAAGTAAAAGTAACAAAGTAATAATGATCACTAGTTGATTTACATTTTAACTATTTTTGCTTTAAGTAAAGAAATCTTGTCATCAATTAAAAAATGACTAACAACTTAATTTAATATTGACTCGATCGATAGTAATTAGTAGTACGTAGCCGATAGTAATTAAAACCCGAACCCGATCTGTACTCGACAAAACCGAACCAATTATTAACCGATGACAACCCGACACCGATTAACACTCGACACGAACTTCAACAGACACCGAACCGATGCTAACCCGATAGCTCGAATAACCGATCTTCAACCGAACCGCGACTAACCGACCCGACCCGAGTGCGACCCGTCGTAACACGCAACCTAGCCGATCCGGAATACAACCAAACCGAAAGACACTCGTCCGAAATCGACCCGATCACCCGAATGAACACCTCTAGTTTCAATAGATATCACTGGAGATGGGCGATTTTTTGTTATTTAGGTGAGTCTATAGTCACTGACATTGATGCGCGGTCCATTATGTTGCTTAATTTAAATAACATGGGTGCAAATATGATTGAACCTGATCTCAGAAAGTATGGTCCTAAGCTTTAAGCTTTCTAATGGTTTCTGTTTTAGATTCAAAAATTATAGTTAATGTGGATAAATATATCGCATTCTTCTATTGACACCAGGGGTAAATGTTCTTGTAAATCCAGCAAAACCAGTCTATACTTGAATGTGCTCCAACTTCTTTAATAAGATTATATATTAGACTTTAAAGATCTTCAAATTCATTGTTGAAACATAATACCATATTATTGATTACCACTGTGGAATCATTATTACAAGTTAATTCATGTATAAATGAATAATTGGAGTAGTATATAATCACTAACTCTCCTTGATTACAGAGTACTTTTTTTTAGATAGTGATTACAGAGTACTTAATATAGACTTTGAACACATATGCTTAGTGTAACAATGTATATAAACTTACACAAATACTTTTAAACTCTCAGATCCAACTAAAAATAGAAATCATTAAAAGAACATGTGAAGTTCTACCTCTATACAAGATCATGAACATTCAGAATACACTATAGTGCCGGTATGAGACAGCTTTATCGAGAGTGCTGGACCTGTTTCACTGTGCAAAAGCTTTATTTAGGTTTAGATTGTTCACATGAATTGTACTAATATGCTTTTTATAGCATGTTATCTTCTCTTCACGAACCTTCCCACTTTTCAAGTATCCCAATAGGAAAATGATGTTGACTTTGCCAGATTTGTCCTGTACTTTATCAAACAATTTCTCGATCATGCTTCCGAAGATTCCAGCAAATCAAGTTTAATTTCAACATTGACAAAGGTAAATTGCATATAATTAATCCCAAACTTCATTTGTGTAGATGACTAAATGATAATTAGGAAAATGGAATGTTATTCATATATGCATCAATACCTCTACATGATTTCATATGTATTTGTAGTTCACGCCTGATGTATTTAGTCCAGAGTGCTTCACTCAGTTTTGTGATAAGCTTTATGAAGATGAGGAGCTTTTATGACAACCTATTGCAGAGCCTACTACAAGGAAATCACAGAGAATTAGAAATGCAAAGTTACGTCAGCGCAAACCAAGTGTACAAGGCACACCACAAATTGTGATTATAGAAGATGATTCTGATAAATCTTCGTAAAAAAATCCTATGTATTATCTTCTTGGTTTTGATTAACGAAACTTGGGTGCATTTGTTTTTTGCATGTTGTAGTTAAGACCGTGGATTGTAAAGCAATATATTACTTTGTTATCAATTGTACTGTTACATAATATGCAACTATCAAGTAGGTGTTTTTTTTTTGATGTTTTGGCTTAATCGATAACCGCATCACCTAGTATTCAACTGTTTTATAGTTTATAGTATTATCAAATTGATCGCGTAATTTTTACTTGTTTCCTCTCCATGCCATTTTTAATTGTTACCATTATCTATAACTTGAACTGACTGCTATCGATGCACACACATTAACTACGAAGACTATAACATCAATAATCACATCAATAATCAGTCATAAACACCATATATCTCTTGAAACCCCAAACGAATCTCCACACTTACCCAATGTGGCCTATGCCTAACCAATGAATCGCCACCCTTTTTTATCCATATCCGTGTCATTTTTAGTTTTTACCATTATCTATAGTGTTCATTGACTGCTATCGATGCATGCACATTAACTACGAAGACTATAACATCAATAATCAATCAAAAGCACCATATATCTCTTGAATCCCCAAAACGAAACTATTCACATCTACACAATGTGGCCTATGCTTATCCAATGAAACGCCACTTTTTTCCCCTTCCAATAATATGGTTTTCATAAAAGACCACATATATATGCTAGGACACCCAAAACAAGAATAAGGGTTTTCAGAATACTACGTGCAACTTGAAGACAACCTAACACAAGTGCTACTCAAAACTCATTATATACTAATATTGTTTTTAAAACATCTCACATTTGAATCAGCCAATCAGGTAAACAATTATGTCTACAGAATATCAGAACTAGATAATAAGGATTCAAGATATGATTTTGTAGGTAGGCTTTTAGATGTGAATGTCATTTCAAAATATGTATAGATGAAACCATGTAACAAACTCTTGTGTTATGATCCTTCGTGTCTGAAACACACACACTGAAAATAATTTAAACAATATTAGTGCATTAATGATACAAGAACATTAGTGCTAACATGTGTATATGTTTTAGACATAACATTTACAGCATAAATTACCATACAGGTGTAATTCATGATTAAGTTAAAATATACAACAATAAACAAAGCACTGCAGTGAGATTCATCATATCCAAACATTATCTGGTGGTACTCCACTGATGCCCATGTCCACCAAAACATTTATGTCCTTAAGCTATATGGCCAACTCTATCCTTATATTCCAAGCCTAGTGCCTGCTGGTAGTGCAAAACCCAAAGTTCTTGCAACTTTATGTTTCTGATGATCAACATCTGTACACAGAAAAACTCCCTACTTTATTCTTTTATCGCCCAATCATCAATAACGTATTGAGGATGTTGTAAAAATGTAGAGGAGATATCGTGTGCTATTAATGAAATAAAATCTGATTGTGTAAATCTATATTCTACGGCGACCGTAATGAGATTTAATACTTAAGAACTTCACTCAGATACCCTGTTCCTAAGTTAAAAAGGCATTAAATACAACAACTAATACACAATCATTGAGCAAATATTCCAAACATAGATATCAACATAATTAGTAATTGAAATGCACCTATACATGACAACAAACAAGTACTACATTTGGTTTGTCACTGCTTGACATGGATCTCGAAGAGAGGTTTGCCTATTTCGCTAATTAGATGCATAATTAACCCAAGAGCTTGCTAATTTGAGTGCACCCCCAAACAAACGGGCTAACCCTAGCTCTGCTACAGGAATTAAACATCCCTACCTATATACACCTTCACACCTACATATTAAAATGACTGAACAATAAAACCAGTGCATCAGTAGGGCAACCAAAATCTGCTAAAAATCACTATTGGCACCTATGAGGACCATGTTTTATGTGATGTCTTGGCAATATGATCAAACCCACATATGCTTATCAAGAGTATTTGCTCAATAACATAGCAATACACCATAAGTAATAGGTAATACAGCCACAATATTACATATATGCTTTATCAACAAAATATACAATAATCTTCATAATATAATATGAGAAAACGACACTATGAAGGGCCAACAATCTTTTCACCAGGGTAAGTTAAACATCAATTCTTAAAGCATCCTACTCTAATTCAAAATGGAAAGTAAGCACACAAGGACACAAGCTCAATAAGTTCTGAAAAGTGAGCTAACTAAAGAAACAAGAAACTTTCCAGCATTTAGCACTGAAGAGATAATGAACTTCCAATCAATAACACAGTTATCTTTTGCATCATGTTCTTTATATTATAAACTATGCACTCTAATGTATATAGCACCACTACTTATGGTTCCTGTATGAGGGATTATACTACCTATGCTGCTAACTTATATTGCCTTATGTAGATAGTACATGTTAGATGTAGTGAAAAATATGCGATTTCAGATTTTTTTAATAAGGAAACACTTATGTCTCACATAACACGGCCCATCAGTTTAGTACATGCACCTCTTTACATTCACATAGCAGTTTTTACAAGCCCAAGAATCAGGCACTATCCTCCTTAATCTGCCAAAATAATGACATCTATTAACTTAGACCCATTTACAAACCTAAGTTTCAGTTTAAATCAATATAACCAATTTAAATCAATATAACTAATTAAACAAAACACGGTATTACTTTGCTTTATGGGTTCTTGATCACCCTAACCATTCTATCAATACATATTAGAAAAGCGTAGTGATAGGCACATATATACAAACCGATATTCTAAATAATTTACTTCACCTACAGAGCAGTCTGAAGGTAGTTGGGCTATCAAACACCTGAAAAAAGGGAACATAGAACCTATAAAGTATAATAGAAGTTTTTAGGATGGGTGTTGTGGTAATACCATCAGCACCAAGCAACAACACAATTAATACATAATAAAACACTATAAAGCTAAAAAGGTATCACTCAACTGTGCATACAAACTTCAATCCTTACTATCAAGTTAACATATCAACAAAGTTAACAAAACATTCAAAATCATCTCATTTGTATACTAAAATTTGAGCCTAATAGAAAAGTTAAATAGTTAGTAAGTTTTTAAATTGCTATGTCAAGTTAGGAAAGTTAAATAGTTAGTAAGTTTTTAAATTGCTATGTCAAGTTAGTCTTGTTATATGATGTGTGTTCTTTTTCTTTAAGATTTTCGTCCTGCTGTAATTTACAAGTAATCGAAACAACCAATTGACATTATACTATTTCCTAGCAAATGATGAACAACAAACAGCCAACAACGATTCCAAGCAAAAAAAACAAAAGAAATATACATGTTGTAGTAAAAAAAGAAACCCAATTTTATTAAGTTGTAAACAAATATGTTTACAATTCACAACCTCATTAAACAATAAACTTTATGTACTGATTCACAAATTATTTGAAATATAATCTAATGATTCACATAGTGTATTTATGAAAATACATTATATCTTTTGTGGAAGTATTTGCTCATGTAGTGATCCTTAGATTTTTAAAGTAACAATGAATTGTAGAAGAAAAGAAGTATTATTGAATAGAATAAATATCTATTCAATAGTACTACTTTTCTTCTACAAGTAATTGTTACTTTAAATAGAATCACTACAAGAGCAAATCCTTCCCCCAAAAGATGGGATGTATTTACCTAAATACACTACATGAACCATTACACATTTTAGGTACTTTAAAGTGGCAATGAACGGTAGAAGAAAAGTAGCCTTGTTGATTAGATAATTTCATCTAGACTTGCTATGCATTCTAATACTAAAGAGAAGCAAAAGGTGTAGGAAACCATCAAATTTGCCGCATTCTTGCCCCTACAGAATACTACTTTTTTATTCTACACTACGTAGCCACTTTAAAGAATATAAAGATCAGTACATAACCAACTATTTCCGCAAAAGATGGAATGTATTTCCCCACAAACATTTTGTGAACTAATACAATGTTACTTAGCATCTATCTACTGAACTTAAGTTCCAAAATGTTCTTGATCTAACTAATGCAAAGCTCACGCATCACTTGTATTGATATCAAATCTTGCACACATCATTTGTTGACCATTGCAACATATATCTGACAGAAAATTTATACACATCTTGCCCCTTTTGTCAACTTAATACTATCATTTGCATTCCTAAAAAGTAACTCTTACATCATTCAACACCTATCATAAATGGAACCATCATTAGAAAGTTCCAAAACGTGAGTACTATATACATCAAGATTAGTAAATAGTAGCAACTATAGTCAACCAAAGTAATACAAACAAAAGCACAATTACACCATACCAGTAAACAAGAGGCATCCGAACATTAAACCACCTAATATAATTAGGTTGTACAACACGCACACAAGGGTAGCAACAAACAAAAACGTAGTAGTGGTTGTTTTGAACACAGTAGAGCTTTACTATTAGTGGAGATTCAACATAAAGTACAACAACATTTACAACGGTGTGCAACATTTCATAAGTAAAACAAAAAGAATCAACAACAAGAATTAGAATAAGGCTAAGTTTCTGAATGTGGCCCTTATCGAAACTAACTTAAGGTATTATATAGACAACCTACATGCAAAATCTTAATGCACACAACAAAAAACTTTAGACATATGTCCATTAACATACATGCAAACATCAAAAACTCCCATGACATGTGTCCAAGCAAGCCCTCACTCACATATAAATACACTAACATACATGCAAACCCATGACAAGTGGCTCCCTAATGCACCACACGAAGACACACACCCACCCTACATGCAAAAAACAATAAAGTAACAAAAACTACATGCAAACACTCACATAATACACTAACATACACGCAAACCAATGACATGTGGAGACACACACCCACCCTACATGCAAAAAACAATAAAATAACCTAAATATATGCTATCACTCACATTCTTGGGAGGGAGTAGAGTCAACTAAGGAAGTTACAATTCACGAATAAATAGTAATTCCTTAGCCACTTTTTATTTATAATGGATAATGAATAAAGTAATCATTAGTAATCTTAAAATGATCATTTAATTTTAAATTGATCAATTAGAGAAATTGGCTAATTATATGGACTCGTTTTATCGTCTCGTGGTAAGAGGGTCTCATACAAGATAAGCTTACATAAAAAGGAGTTTATAAGAGTATCAAATAGGCTTACAGATCAGATCGAGTCGGATTCGTATTCGGGTCATATATAAATTACTTTGAAATTATTTGACCAGACCCGTATTAAATAAGTTGAAAATTAAAACTTTGATACCGACCTAGATCAGGTCAATCTGATTTTAACCCATTTAAATTTCAAAAGATAATTTAACTTATTTGTTTAGGTTTTGTTTTTTTTAATTTTAAACTTGGGAAATTCCACATGGTAGCATCCAGTTTTAATGAAATGTCAGTGATAGCACTTGTTTAAGAAAATTCCACATGCTAGCATCCAGTTTATGCACTATCTAATTGTCGTAGCATTTTCCGTTAAATGCTTGTTAAAATTCTGTTTAATTCATCATTTTATAAGTTTTTTTCACATGGTAGTATCCAGTTTTTGTTTAATTCACCATTTTAATGTTTAATTCACCATTTAATTCATTAATGTCCATAAATGTTTAATAATTTTATGGAAAAACTATTATTAAAGAAAAAGAACATAATCTATAGGTATATTTGCAAAAAACTACCTAATCTGATATATTTCTCTGCAAATAACTACCACTTAACGGAAAACGTTAGTTGACCGTTAAGTTTGAGGGTTTGACCAATTTGAGAGGTTAAGCTGTCTATGTGGCAGTATCTCATTAGTCCTAGTATTTTTAAATAATTTAAAACTAAGGAAAATTTACCTAGAATAATCCAATCTATTTACGATTTTCCTACAATGATCTCAACTATCGATTGATCATGAATAATCTCATTTATTGTTTCACTTAACCCCTGCTGTTGTTTGGCTTTTGTTTACCGGCTGCCAGTAGGTAAAAATTGACCCATGTTTTTAACTTTCTTCGTCCTCCTAAAATGCTCAGTATCTCCATTAAATTATTTAAAAATACGAGGAGTCGAGGACTAATGAGATACTGTCACGTAGACAACTTAACCTCTCAAATTGGTCAAACCCTCAAACTTAACGGTCAACTAACATTTTCCGTTAAATAGCAGTTATGGGTGTTATTAAATTAAATGGTGAATTAAACATTAAATGGGAGAATTAAACGTTAAAATGATGAATTAAACAAAAACTAGATGCTACCATGTGGAAAAAACTTACAAAATGATGAATTAAACGAAATTTAACAAGAACTTAACGAAAAATGCTACAGCAATTAGATAGTGCATAAACTGGATACTATCTTGTGAAATTATCTTTAAAAGTGGTACCACTGACATTTCATTAAAAATTGAATGTTGCCATGTGAAATTTCCATATAAATTTTAGTTTGGGTTAACACCAAGCAAAAGGTACTTTTATATTATTAAATGGGAACACAACATATCAAAAGTTTAGTCATTAATTAAAAATGAAAGAAGTATTTTCATTTTCAAAATTAAATCAAGGTATATGATATCAAAATTTATGTTTATTTGTATTATTATATCGACTACTTATATTCTTGAGCCTAACATGAGATTTTTAAAATTCATACTTCTTATATAAAACAACAAGCCATCTTGGGAGAGACCGTCTTAGAATAAGACGGCTCAATATTCCAGCCCATCGCGCTCCTTACATGCTTTCTCTCTTCTTTTTTATTTTCTGGGCATTTTTTCAATTTTAATCTTCAAGGTATTAATTTTGAACTTAAAGATATCAATTTCAATTTAGGTAGAAATTGATCAGTTTAACGTCACAATTGATCACTTATAGGTTCAAATTGAAATTTTTACTTTAATTGATATATTCAAGTATTACTTTACGTTGAAATTGATACTTTTAAGGTCAAAATTGATACCTTTTGAGTTCCAAATTGAAAAATGCCTAGAAAATGAAAAAAAAACAAAAAAATGGAATTCTAAAGGGCGCGTGTAGCACACGCGCCTGCAATGGGCCGGCCCAGTTATGGTCTTAGAATAGGACGGCCTTACACAAGTTTTGGTGATAAAACAATCTATAAAATTGAATAAAAACCAGGCCCAAAAGCAAGACGATCCATATAAATTCGTCAGGCCCATAAAGGTCCAATTTAAAGTGATTGATTTATCAGCTGGTCTTGAACGCGACCGTCTCAGTATGAAATAGATAGCCTAATCGGCCTAAATATGGTTTTTCACAATATTCACTCAATATTTATCAGTGTGGATGAAATTTTAAAAAAAAGTTAAAATGTCGGGATGAGATTAAAAGGAAGTGATGAGTTATTCTACAAAAAATTAAAAATATGGAAATTTAGTAAGACGAACAAAAATGTTAAAATCTGCAAATTCAATGGTACTGAAGGAGTATTAAAAAGCGATAAAACCCAACTTTTTTTCCTCATAAAAAAATTACAACTAAACATATTTAAATTTCAAGATAACAAATTCATTATCATAAAAACAACACAACATATAAGGTATTTGTAGTGTTTGCATTGAGAGAATTAGGGGTAGAGGTATCGAAAGTGGAGGAATTTAAAGGGATGTATTTTTTTTTTTTGGTGCATAATCTTAGAAGTAAAAAGTATGAATGGAACTGATTGTAGGGATTTAGTCCCTTAAATTTATTAATGACAAAATCTATCTAAAGTAGAAAGATTCAAAAAGAAATTAACTTTTTACTTTATCTCCTTTTTTCTTCCCTTTCCTCCTAACTAGACAACAAAAGCTTTACTCATAATTTTCTATCTCTTTCTTTTCTTTGTTTCTTAATATATTATTATCCAAACAAAGTACAAAGTCTTACTACAACCATTTATGATCGAAACCGAACATTAAATGGAGCCCTAGTGTCACCATGGGAAGACAAATTGATAGATCTTAGTATCAAATTTGCAAATTTTACATATCAAATACATTATTTACAATACTGAATTCGCATAAGGACGAACCAATATCAAGAGCATCCTACATCTTTATAAATAAAGAACAGTTAAAAACCAAATTAACACTTTCATCATTCGGAGAAAGATGTTTGTTGTGCATTCCCGACTTCCATAAGCAGCTGTAAAAGAGCTTCACAGACCTGTGAAGCATTTGCTTCAGATGGGTCATCATTTGATGAAGAGTAAACCATCCAAGCATGGTCTAACTTTCTTTCTGGGCGGACTACCACCGAGCCAGGGACTTCAGCATCACGACAGGTCACAAGGCCATCGCTCTTCTCTCCATACCTCACCTGAAGAAGCTGGGCACTAGCAGCCATGGCAGCACCAAGTGGTATCATTACTGGAAGTTTAGCAGACTGACCTAACTCCGCATGTGCCACATGAGATAATGTTGCGAGTACAGCAGGAGAGAGATTAGCCTGTGTGTGATACGATACAACAGGCAACTCTGTAGGCAAGGGATATTTCCTCAAGAATTCCCGTCTTTTCTCGTACGTCAAGTCCTCTAAAGCTTGTAAATCACCCTTCATAACAACATACATATATCAGAAAGAATAAGCAAGTGAGGCAATACATGCTGCATTCGTTCAAAATTTTAATGTTCTGATAGCAAATATGATAAGAAAAACGCATTTTAAAATTTTGTTGGAAAAACTACTTGGTAATAGCTATTTTAATACCCGTTGGGAGAACTGTAAACCCGAAACTGATCAAACGAATTTGACTGGTTTTATAGGTGACAAAAAAATCCATCATCTTAGGAGAACGCATAATCACCCAAGATTTGTGTAGTGTAGTACAAAAGGAAACAGAAAGAATAGTCTTAGCAGGCTTACTTTAATTACTTTACAAATCAAAATCTCCATGAGTTTACGTGCATTGACATAATCACCAAGCTGTCCTGGCCGCAAAATATCTGAAGCTATTGGACTACCACCATATGGACTTTGAGCTAATGCTAAGCCAGCAACTTTATCCTTCAGTTCAGGCCAATACATAGACAAAGCCGCAGCTGCATCTACTCCTCCTTTGCTATGACCAAGCAGCATGACACGTTTGTTAGAACCCCAATAAATCTCCTCAATGTATTCTTTTAAAACTTTGGCATTGCTCTCTACTGAAGCCTATCATAAATACTTCAGTTAGTAAATTCGATGCACATAAAAATACACAGAGGCGTTGGAGCCAAAACTACCTCACTATGAATCTTGGCAATATGACAAGCTAAACCCATCTTTGAGAAGCAGGCTTTTGTGTTTGTGAAATAGAGTGGTCCATGGTTACTGAAAAGGCCTGCAACCATTAACTGGAGTAATGAGTAAATGAGGTGCAGAAAAGGCCAATAGGGTCAACAATAATTAATCAAGGACAACCAATCCCTATTCTGGCTCCAATATTGTTGGTCGCTGGGCAATACTATACAATTATACAGAATACCGTCCTATTGCAACTAGATATAACTTAGAGGGGCCTAACTAGTTAAAAGTCAGCAAGTTCTTTATCAAATTTAAAAGAAAACCCTAACGTCTAGGAAATTAAACATTAATAGTATCTCAAGTTTAGCGCTGGTCTTGGTTTCATTTGTCCAATCATATATAGGCCTACAGTAAGCCTGAATTTGTCAATAATCAAAAATTTGCAGTTACACTATGATAAAAGAACCTCCTAACAAATTACACACAACAAACGTTCCCACTCCTATAGGCCACATCATTCACAAGTCTGAATCCAAGAACAGTGTAACAGATTATCCTCAACTATGTGACCCATCCAAGACACATCAAGTACTCTTGTTTGAATGAAAAATATGTTCAATACCTGGAACCAACAAATAAATCATGGACTTCGGGAGCCTGTGGACACCATGCCTGATAACAAAAATAAAAAGAAAAAATCAGTAATTTGCACAAGTTAACACAGCATAAAGGAAATAAAATGCAAATAAGAATTACACCTGATGCTGTCAAGAATTTCCATAAATCTCACAGTTCCATCTTCCACAGGAGGCAAATGTGGATCACGTTGAAGCCAACCAATATCATCGGCAGACCCACGAACAGTTCTTCGTGCCTTCTCAACCAATCTGATAGTATCACCATTACACAAACTCGACATGAGAACAATGAGCAATATCACATTATCTCTGAAGTCAAACAAATATTACAAAGTTAAATCATGAATACATAATTAATAAAGTTTATCCATGAAGGACTGAAATCATGTCAGGTAAAGCCTTTTTCACGCGCCTGATAAGATGTATTGTCATATTTTAGAAGATCACTGAAGATGAAGATGTTTTAGAAGATGTAGCTAATTTTGCAGTACCAAACTTGCATGGGTTTAAAGTGATTTCCTTAGAAGCAAAAAAAGCAACCTTATTTTAAGGAATCATATTTTGTATATATGATATGACCAAATATAATATATATTACTAATCTACATAAATTATTAGACATGTCTTCATTTCTCCTTCAAGTGATGAACTACATATGTGAAATGCTTCAGTTCCAAGATATAACATAGGAAGAACTAGGACCATATGATTTAAAACTTAGAATTCACTCTGTCATCTCGAATCAAGGCTTAAGGCATTAAGAGGATCATCATCCATATAAACTGAAGAGTAGCAAAAATATCAGTGGAACACTATAACATCTTTAAAAAAATCCCCATATCATATCATCATCAATGGAACTAGATTGCACATCAAAAATCAATAAAACCTAACCGCATCATTAAGTAGCTGTTTAATTATTGAGAATATTAATGGTACTTTTAAAATGACAGATATGCAATGATGTCCTACAACAGTGGAGCAACCTTATCAATGACAACACTATTTCGTCCTCCAGTAAGCCTAAATGAACCCTACTACTTTAAATCTCGTATAAGGAGCTGAATAGAAACTACCAACAAACACTATTGATCGGAAGTCCATAAAAATCAGCTTCAACTTGAAAGAAGAGGGAAATAAAAAAATGTGCAAAGAATAAGCATCTTACACTTCGAAATAATAACATGTTTTTAAAAAAGGAAGGTCCATTATGAAAAAGGAAATTTCAGTGAAAAAGCGAAACATATAGAAATGAACCCACTGGAAATTACAAAATTCATTGGAAAGATTAGAAGTTTGTTCACCATGGCATGAAGGTCATCAGAGTCACTTGGAAATAAATTCTTACCCTTGAAAGAGAGAAATTCCAGTCGTACTTGTAGATGGCACTAAATCACCAGCATTATGTGACGATACATTTGCTGCATCTTTACTTTCAACAACATTTAACATTGTCTCCTCAGTTGTATTTACCGAAGCAGAATATCCTAAATCACTGTCCTGTGTTTTATTTGAATAGACATGACCCGCGGAAGGTAATCCTGACATCTGTTCAGAGACCAAATGCATTCTTTCCTGCGCTTCTCTATTACCATCGGCCCTTGTGCTATGGTCTGCAACAACATCCACATACAGTTAAGCTAGAAAGAAAATGCCAAAAAAAAACTAGCACAACACTAGCATTGCATCACTTGACTTTGATTAATGCTTTACTATGTTGAGGTGAAAGTGGAACAATATATTTCAAAAATTATGAAATAATACATATAATAGCTTCTCTGATATAGCTATACTCTTACTTCAATCTTTGAAAGTATAATGGTTCAGTTGCTAAAACACATAGTCTATTGAATAATTAAAGTGCAATGGTTAGACGAAGTAGCTAACTATGGGAAAAAGATTAGAGCAACTATTGAGCATTCGAGGATTGCTCAAAAATGAATACTAGAGACAAATTATAATTTTCCAGCAAGTTCGAAAAATAAGAATAAAGATCGGTGGCAGGACATCATTTCAGTTATTATAATCTAACATGTATTTTGATACGTATGAAATGTAGTAATCAAAAACCCAAATCAAATAAAGTTCCAACAAATTACTAGCCTAGAGTGGCAATGTATACTTCAAATTTCTTAAACAATCTTCTATATTCAACACTTAGCTCTCAATGTGTAAAAGATCTACAGTGTACGGCCTATAAGCATACATAACATAAAAACACAACACCAATAAAAAACAGTATGAAATGCATGTAGACCCTTCAAAAAATCTAACTCACCAGAAAAATCAGGCAAACAACTGGTTATGTAAGAAGTTGTTTCTGCCAGATAAGAAACAGCTCCATTGAGAGCTGGCACTGAAGTAAATATTTGTGGGATGAGCCTTCCATTCCTATAAGTATTGTTTGGTGCCTGCCAAAAAAAGAAACTCTTTCAGAAAAACACTTATTAGATGCCAAAATACTCTACAATATAGGGATGATGAAGTGGTCCATGGGAAGAGGTGTTAAACTCTCACAGAGACATGAAAACAAGGTACGGAGATCTGAACACAAGCCAAAATCATATTCAGTGAGCTACAATCGTGAAATTAAGATAAACACATAAAAGATTGGTCTCAAACAGAGTAATCACAAAACTAATGGACCAATGCCTCCCTTGCCCTCACAAAATGAATTTAGTAGTGTGGCTATGCATCTCATGTATACCATTCATTTGCAAGTTCAACAAATTTCATACGTTTTACCAAATACAACTTAACTGATAAAATTAACCTACAAATGTTATTTTTCGTGCCTATGAAAAGCTATGCTTCAATTAGTCATTTTATAATTATTTTCATGTAAACTAATAACAAATTTATCCCTATTATTTAAATAAAGCACTCAATCAAAATAAATAACAAACAAAACAATCATTAGTTGTTAATGTGTTTTTCCTCCATTTGAGATAAAATACTAGACTCTTCAATCAATTAGTACTAACATTCCATTTGATATAGCTAAAACAATATATTGTGGTTAGCCTCCAAAACCTAAAGATGTGTTCACAAATAAGCAATAAAGTGGTTATCAAAAGGTCCGTGAATAACCAGCAACTGACATCCGAGCTCAAGGTGTACAATCTATACTGAGCAAAAGAAGTGTAGTACAATGAAACAAGAAGAGTTAATGATTTTTCATATTATTTTCCTTTTCCATGTTTTTGCTATATTCTATAGAGCCATAAAATTGACGTGATAAAATGTAAATTTATCTCCCAAAACAACCAATGCTACAAGTTTTTTGAGTAAAGAGGCCTCCTTCTTTGACTAGAAAGGCCAGGTAGCTGTAATGTAGATACTCAGGCCAAAAATCCTAACCTAAGCCCTTCCTTACATGTTTTGCTTGCACTTCTCCACCAAATACCCTCTTTCTCCATCTAGCTTTTTCTACGAGGTTACAACCTTCAAAATGTTTCACAGTGATACAATTTTACACTCCAAAATGACAGTGCAAAGCTCATAAAGAGTGATAAAGTACAATCTTAACCTTAGCTTTAGAAAATCGATAGAATTATCTTTCATTAGAACCATCATGGAAAAGAAATTACCACTATTGAGGAGGTTGATTCCTCAAACTTTGAAGTTCCAGTGTCCATAAATCGAGCGATGATTCCTACAAAACAAATCATGATGAAATACAAATGTCACTACTTCTAAAGCAAGAAAAACTCCACATACTCAAAATCTTAACTTTCTTAAATATTTCAAAATGTCAACTCAACATCATGAGTTAACTGCATATCATCTTTAGCACATTCTAATTCTTGCCTTGCTCTAGTAATGAAGCTCGTTGGAACTAGGTGGCTAATAACTTTGATTTAGTACCGACAACCAATGTTTGCGCACACAATCCAAAATTGAACAATTGTAAATTTGACAGACAAAACAAAATTAAAAATGAAGAATAATAGAAAGAACAAAACAATTTTGGGTGCTGGGAAAATCCTTCAAGCACATCCAAAACTGTTAAACTCATCGAAACAAGGGGAAGCCAATTGTATTGATAATTGCTTAGTATTTACCAACGATTAGACACGCGAACTCGTAATAATTTTACTCACAATCAAGGATTTTTTTCTCTCCCCTTAAACCCTTCTCGGTCTTGTATTTTTACTCTTTCTTGAGCATTAATACATCTTGTTTCTCGACCAAAAAAACTTGTTTAAACTAGGTTAATCTTGATTTGTTTTACATGAAATTTTGCATACAACATTAATTAGCATATATTACTGTTTTGAAATCCTTAGACTTGAATAAATAGGCATATGTGCAAAATTATGTTTCAAGTACCTTTTTAAGGCTTTTTTACCACTAACTTGCTTAAACTAGGTCAATCTTGATTTGTTTGACATGAAACGTGGGACACAAAACTAATTAGTATATATTATTGTATGGTTAGACTTGAAAAAATAGGCATATGTGCAAAAATATGTTTCAAGTTAGCTTCTTAGGGCTTTTGTATTTTAAACGGATTTTGACTCTAATCTTTTGTAATTTGTTTCTCTAATGTATTAATGCACACAACAAAATGATATTGATTGTCGCTACTACATGGTAAGATATATTCACAATATGTTATCCGCTATTATGGAAATCGGAGCTGAAAATGTTGAAAAGGTATTTGACATTCTTATATTTTATCAGTGGGTATTTAATATTATATTAAAAATCCATTGTACTTTTATTATTATATTTACGTTTTAAACACACCAAGAGAAGAACATCCTTTTGCTAAGGGTCAAATCAAAGAAATCAAGGACAAAATCACACATTTTCTTTCATTTTTATGCATATGGTAGTGTTAGTCACACATTATATTTGTGGTTCTCAAAGAACCGCAACATATAGTAGCTTTTATGCTCCGGTTTTAAACCAGAGCAACAAACAAATGATATTTGCTACTATTTCAAGTACTTAGGGCCAAAATCGCAGTATATAAAAAACCGCATCATATGAGGGTTTTTCTATTAGGGATATGTCACTTACCTTTTCTGTTAATAAAGTGTTTTGTTTTAGATCCTATCAAGAAGGAGCTCACAATTCATAGTAGGATTATGAATGACCTCTACTACATTGATTTTTCTCCTTACCGTACTAACAATTCTTTCAAGAATTCATGTTTAATTGTTACTAACTCTCGTCATCAAGACACCCTCCTTTACCACAATTGCAAGCTTTATGTCCAGTTCTTAATGACAAAAATTCTAAAGATTCCATTATTAGCACTATTTACCCGATTTCAAAGCAAGTTAGACGCTATTTTCATTCTAGTTCTATAAAAACTACTAGATCCTTTCAAATGCTGCACATAAATGTTTGGGAGCTTACAATACGACTACATACAATGGTTGTACTTTTTTCTTAACTATAGTTGATGACTTCACTAGACCTACATGGCTCTATTTGATGAAATACAAAAGTAAATATTATTCAATTTTATTATAGTATATCAATTTTGTTACACTGCATTTTGAAACCATCATTCAATTTATTTGCATTGACAATGCCATATAACTTTGTGATGGTGAGACTTTACATATCTACAATAGCTATGGTATTTAACACCAAAAGTCTTTTGTTGACACTTCCCAATAAAATTGGGTTGTCGCGTGCAAACACAAACACCTGCTAAAAGTTAATAGATCTTCGCAACTTCTATTAAATCTTCCTTTCTGATTTTGGAGTGATTGTGTTTTGACTGGTGCATATATTATCAACAGATTGCCTCTTTCATGTTTAACTTTTTTTTCTCCATATGAAAAATCATATGGCAAAAATCCTATTAACAGCCACAAGAAGATTTTTGGTTGTTTGTGTTTTGTTGTAAAAAAAAGTTCGATTCAAGAGCACAACCTAGTTACTCAAAAGATCCTTATATCTAGGAAAGTTACTTTCCGTGAACGCCACTTTTCTTATGGTGAACTACCAATTTCTCTTCTCCTTTTTTCACATTTTTACCTACCTACACAAACTGAATTTCTCCCTTATGAGTCTGTTATGAACTGAGTAATTGGATGAAAACAGTAAAATAGAAAATGAAATAGTGAAATGACAAAAGAGAAAATATACTATAAAATTGATGATTAAAGAACGATTACAAAATAACGAAAGATAGTTCAAGCAATTCGAGAAGCTTGAGATCTCCTAAAATCAGTAAAACCCATTCACCAAGTGTTTAACAATATTCATGATGATAATGAGCCTCTAATTCCCCTTATTTATAAGGAAACTACCACTTAAAACTAGCTTATTCCCCAAGTTACTCCTAATATGAAAATTACCTAATTACCTTTTCGTAAACCATTACCCCCAAATACCAAGTCATAGCAGAGTCCTTCTCTTCTCGGTCCTCCCTCAAATAACTCTTCTTCAATTTCTCAAACCAACCAGTCCAATTATAATAATCCTTTTGATACATGATAGCTAAAATCTTGTGTTTGATTTAATAGCAAATCAAACACCACAACCCGATCCTAGAAGGTACATTAGGAGTCATAAATTACCCTCATACTAGCAAGTCTATTACTGTTAATCTGCTAAAAATCAAGAAAATTTGTGCAATTTTATAATTCCTGCACCTTTCCATATCAGCATCGCAATTATAATTACTCATATCAATTGGCATGAGCCCTCTACATACAAAAAAGCAGCCAAAGATTCCCTTATGGGTAAAAGCTATGGAAATAGAATTGCAAGCCTTGCACAACAATCAAACTTGGGATGTGTTACTTTGCAAACAGGAAAAAAAGCTACTGGATGTAAATGGGTCCTTAAAGTAAAATTGAGAGAAAATGGTTCCTTAGAAAGATTTAAGGCACATCTAGTTGCTAAAGGAACATGGCGTACACTATCAAGAAACATTTTCACCGATTGTTAAGATGCCAACCATACGTTGTCTCATTGTCCTTGCAGCATCCGAGAAGTGGGCATTGTTCCAACCTTCTAATTGGATTTAAATAACGTTTTTTACTCGATGATCTCCATAAAGTACACATATTTCCCCCTCTAGGCCTTTGTTATCCTCCATCCATGGTTTGCAAATTAAACAAGTCTTTATGGCCTCAAACAAGCGTCTAGACTGAGCTTTTACAACAGGGTTTTCAAATATCCAAACAAGACAACTCTGTCTTCATCAATCATGCATGAACATTTATCACAATAGTTAATGTTTATGTTGATGACATAATTGGTATCCAAACCTTTAGCATCAACAACCTAGGCCAATTAGGTTTCTTTGCATCTACCTAATGGTGTGGATTTGACTCAAAAAAAGTTCGCACAAGAATTACTTGATATTTCTAGAATCAAGTCTTTCAAACATGTTGTTACACCCTTACCTCTAAACTCCAAACTTCATAAAGATTCCTAGCTCTCTACCTCTCCACAATCCAACCTTATGTAGATCTTTAGTTGGCATACTTAATATCTTAACATACACTCTCCTAGATTTATCTTACACAACACAAACCCTTAGTACACGAAGCTCTTCACCACACGTTAAATGATGTGCATTCAACTATTTGTCAAGGCATATTACTTAAAGCCACTAACAAAACAACTCTACGAGCATACTCAGACTCTGACTAGGGAAAAAACATTGACTCAAGGCGCTTTATTATTAGATATATCATTCTCCTTGGTTCTTTATTAGTCGAAAATTCAAAAGGCAAGGGACTGTATCTAGATGACGTTCAAAGGCTAAATACAAAGCCATGGTTGTAGCCTCCTCAAAAATAACTTGGCTTTTGCGTTAACTAGTGGACTTAGGAGTACAATAGCTCAAACCTGTAACACTACACTGCAACAGCTAATTAACACAACAAATTGCTCACAATCCTGTACTCCACAATAGAACCAAGCGCATAGATATTGGCGGCTATTTCACTTGGGAGAAAGTTATGGAAAATTTAATACACTGAACTTCTATTCCAACCTTAAGTTAATTAGAAGATCTCTTTAACAAAATCTTATCATCTTCTCAGTTTCAAACACTTCTGAACAAACTTAGCATGATCTGAACATTGCCAAGTTTTAGGGGGATGTTGGTAATTATACATATGCCCATCACATGCCTCAAGACAGCCAACTCAATCTAAACCACCATAACATAATATATCTAGCTGTTAATCTTGTTATGATTGCCTCCTCTTTTATATGCTCCTGGTTCCTAGTAATAGATTTCTTTTGTTGAATAATAATAAATTCAAATAGTCTTCTCTTGTAAAGCTTTAGTTGTGTATCTCTAATGGCATACTCAATCTAATATTGCACAATCTAACAAGGTTTCTGATTATTAAGATTATGTAAAATATATGTTCACAATGATTCCGACAAAAACAAAATATTTTATAACATAATCAATAACAAGATATAAAAATTGTAAAAGTCGATTAATAAACAAGAAAACCGAATAAAATTCTAGATAATAAATTTAGTAATTTCCAATGAATTGACACACCACTATTATGCGCTTACCTCAAAATCTTCGTCAAATCGATCAGAAAAAGGCGCCCCGAAGCAAGATATTACAACAAGCAAATCCCGGAGTTTTCTTGAAGAAATTTGGTGAGAAAAAACGTTGGTGTCTTAACACGAAACCAAAAACCAAAAACCAAAAATGGTGCCTTTTGTTGACATGATATTTTCGCCTTCCGTTTGGTCGGTTCATGATTTTTTTACGGTTCCTCCACCCCTTTGGCAATTGTGCGGATTAACCTAAGGCTAAAATTGTAAATTCCATTAACCAAATCATGTTTAGTTTAAGTGAAAATTTGAAATAGATAAGCACAATCATCAAATCAAAAAAAAAATTAAACCCAAACAAACATCGCAAAAATAAGTGCCTCTAGATCCAGAGCTGAGGTCTGAATTGATTCACAGTTACTAACTGCGAACAAAAGGAAGTGGTCAAAAAAGTCAAGTAACTACTCGCAACAAACAAAAAGAAGTCAAGGTCAAATATGGTCAAATAGGGTCAAACCTTTGTTCGGTTTGACCCTATCCGACTAGATCTCTTTTATTCGCACTAACTAACTGCCAACAAATACTTGACTGTTTCGACTTTTTCCTTGTGGTTTGTGGTCAAACTAGCCTTTAAGCAATCAAACTAGTCGTTAAACAAAGCCTCTATAAATACTAAAGTATCATCAAAATTGTTTTGATGTTAGGTATTTTTCTATAACTTATGTTGATTGTTTTTTTTTTTTGGGGAAATTCTACATGGTAAGCACCAGGTATAGGGAAACGTCTACTATAACTATTCTTGTTTGCCATTCTACCAAATAGCACTCAACTATGGCAAAAACATCTACAGTAACGATAATGGTAAAAAAAACGTTAATGATCCGTTAACTTGTGAAATTACCTAATTGCCCTTGTTTAATTCTAATAAAAGGATGCTCCTCCTTCTTTTTCAATTCACGTATTCCCTTCTGCAGCCATTGAGGTCAAACTTTCATACACTCAGTTAGGCTAACTCAATACAGTGCCCAAGAAAGACACATGAAGGCACAAGGTTGTGGCGGATCCAAGGTTTGAAGTCCCCCCCGGGCACCAACGAATGGACGAAATTTTGATATTTCGGCAAAATGAGTTGTAGAAGCGCAATAATACCAAGAGTCCAAGATGAATCCAAATTAATATAAAAAGGTAACGAACAAATTACAAACGTTCAAATTTAAAATGAAAGCGTAGACCAACAAAATGAAAGCTATGTTACTTGGACTTGGGTGTGTATACGGGTGTGGATCGTAGGATCCGGTACGATAATTTAAAATTCAAAGATACATGAACATTGTCTTATTATTGAATATGAGTACGGAGACACTGCAAAATATTAAAAAAAATCTCATATAGCATAAATATACTAAAATTGCCTAAAATATAAATAATCAATAAAATTAAAATTCTTCATAATACTCATTTTCAAGATAAATAAAAAAAACAAATGTTTCACTAAATGTTAAACAAAACCTTAATGTAATCTTTAAAGAACAAACAATGAAAATTTTAAAAGTAAAAAAAAAATTTACATAAAGAAGCTTTTAAAGTCTAAGTAGTGAGTACTAGAAGTGTAATACAATTGTATGAGTATATGTTCAATATAAGTACATGTTTCTAAAAAATAATGATAAAAAAGTAAAAAGTAGACAAAGTAAAAAGCAAAGTAAAAAGGTCTTCTTTAAAATGCTTCTATTCATCTTCTTCATTTAACTCAAAGCTGTAATTAAGCTATAATGGCGAAAGGAAGAATTTCTAAATTGATTTTTTTTTTAAATTGTCCCCGGGCACGTGCTAGGGGATGCCCATACATAGATCCGCCACTGAGCCACAAGGAAAGAAGTGATACCATCACTAATTCACTATTAAGATGATTAAAACCCAAATTCAACATGCACCCATCCCAACTTTGAACTTCCCCAACCCCAAAAAAAAGTAAAAGATGATTAAAACCCAAAACCCAACATTTTCAATGAAATAAATCAACACCCAACTTCTCAAAATTCCCAAAAAAATATCAAAGAACAAATCTTAACAATATTCAACCAAAACCCACATACCAAAATCAAACAAAAATAGCAAAAAGCTGAGAAATTGATGAATGATAGACATTAATTTACTCAAAGTCGTGGCAATGTAGAGCTTCAAACATTCAACCAAAATATACTTTTGGAACATAAAATGATAGACATTAATTACCCATATAGGATTAAACTTTATTAGAATGATCTTGGTAGTCGGTACTTATTAGAATGATAGACATTAATTTACCCAGATAGGAACATAAAATGATAGACATTAAAGGTTTTGAAAGAGAAGAAAAGCAAAGGAAGAAGATGATGATGATGGGGAATTAAACAAAGGCAATATGGTAGTTTCACCCTTTAACGGCCATTTAAATGTTTTTTAGCCCATATAGTTACGGCAGTTAGTTTCCCTTAACCTGGTGCTTACCATGTAGAAATGAAAACAAGATTAGTTATTACAGGCGTTTTCCTTAACCTGGTGCCTTGCCTTACCATGTAGATTTCCTTTTTTTTATGTGAATCTGTAGCTTATATTAGATCAAGATCAACCAAGGCCATAAGGCCAGACGGAAAAGGTTCCATACAAAATTTTTCGTGAGCAATCCCCGTATCTCATCTAGCAACTATATAGGCAACGGTATTACCACTACTACAAATAGCATTACAAGAAAAACTAGTAAAATGAGAGCTAAGAACATGCAAATTATCATAAAGAGCATAAATAGGAGATAGCTTTCTCTTTTTTCCTGATGGAGTTCACGACAGATTGTGCATCACCTTCAAGAAGTATATGGTCATATCCCATTCGACAAGCAATCTCTAAGGCAAAACAAGCAGCAGACAATTCAGATTCTTCCACACCCATGTTAGACCTTAATGTCCTTACAGCCGCAACTAGTAATGACCCTTCATGATTTCTAAAGGCTACACGTAGACCTCTGTTACATTCAGGACCTACAAACGCATCATAGTTGGCTTTGATCCATCCCTCAGCTGAAGAATAGCCTCACAACCCCCAAGGGGTACCAACCCCAAACTGAAAATCCTTAAAATAAGCATTCATGGTTTTTCCAACAGCTGAAGCGACAACCTTCGATAGTAATCTACGCCACACCGTACCAACAGCAATAGTATGTATACCACCCCCTAGTTTAACTAAAGGAGTGAGAGGAGCACTAGCTATAAAACCACCAAGCACATTATTGACATTAGGGCACTTTTCCTCAATAAGCAAATTGACAAGCTTAGTGATGGAACACAACAATGCATTAGCAATTGTTGATGCTGCGCCTCCTGACATATCCACAAAGTTTTGAACCTTAAGCCCATTCCTGCCACATGAGGTTCCTTTAGGTCACCATGGCAGTTTTATTATTATTATTATTATTATTATTATTATTATTATTATTATTATTATTATTATTATTATTATTATCATCGTTCTCATGGCAGTTTTAGGTCACCATGGGGGTATGCATTTTTTGCCTTTGACGACTTGAACATGACAAGGGACAAACAACATGAGTTAGGATTTGAAAAGTCAAATATGGCCTCTAAACTATTAGAGCCTTTGCATGCTAGGATGAACTCATTGCTTGTATATAACCTATATATTATATGAAGTCTCTGACGTGTATCGGTTTATGTTCTTTGGAACGTGCTAAGTTGTCGTCATTCGACAACTAGCTGGTTGACTTGCAGGTTGGGCTGGTGTATGACAAATCAAGAAATAAAACCTGTAATTGACCTGATTGTCGCACATAAACTTATATTATTATTTCGAATGAACTTTGTTATGTTTCCATCGCAAGTATGATTTTGTTTCGGACATTAATTAGTTTTGAAGAGGCCAGTAGGTTCTCAAGTTGTAAACTTTAAGATTTCTGTTGATTTATTATATTCTATCGATTACTTATATCCGGTTCGCTTAAACTCGGACTATTACTATGGGTATCCAACCAAACATTCTTAAACCGATAAAGAAATAATCGACCTTAATAGAGAGTTGGGGAATAGTCAATCGGAATGGAAATTATTTAAATGTTATCTTAAAGGTATCAATTGGGAGGGCCCCAAAGCCAAAATTTAAAAAATAAAAATAAAACTTGGGAGAGACCGCCTCATATTGAGACGGTACAATTGGGCCGGCCCAAAAGCCAAAAATTTAAAAATAAAATTGGCCCACAAGCCAAAAAAAATAAAAAAATAAAAAAAAAATTCATTTTGACCTCAAAGGTATCAATCCTGACATTAAAGTGATGTATCCTTTATCCTTTATATCCTTATCCTTAAACTATAAAAAGAGCATAAGGCTTTGACACTATTCACAATTGGAAAATGAATAGTGTTTTTGCCACATAGATTTGCCATGTTGCTGCCACATCAGCACATCATCAGAAATAGCATGTCACTGAATTCTCCCACATCATCATAAGAAGGAGCCTTAATTCATCAAAAGAAGAAGCCTACTTCAATCAAGAAACGAAAGAAGAAGCCTAAGCCTACTTCAATCAAGAAACGTGAATTCATCTGCCTGCTTCTCCTACTCTAAAGCAATGCTCCTTCTTCACCCTATCCCAATGTTGCTCTTCAAATGCTTCAAAATCCAAGCATTTAATACAATTACTGGCTTACCTCTTCATTTCTCNAAACGATAAAGAAATAATCGACCTAATAGAGAGTTGGGGAATAGTCAATCGGAATGGAAATTATTTAAAATGTTATCTTAAAAGTATCAATTGGGAGGGCCCCAAGCCAAAATTTAAAAATAAAATAAAAACTTGGGAGAGACGCCTCATATTGAGACGGTACAGATGGCCGCCCAAAAGCCAAAAATTTAAAAATAAAATTGGCCCACAAGCCAAAAAAAATAAAAAAATAAAAAAAAATTCAATTTTGACCTCAAAGGTATCAATCCTGACATTAAAGTGATGTATCCTTTATCCTTTATATCCTTATCCTTAAACTATAAAAAGAGCATAAGGCTTTGACACTATTCACAATTGGAAAATGAATAGTGTTTTTGCCACATAGATTTGCCATGTTGCTGCCACATCATCAGAAATAGCCATGTCACTGAATTCTCCCCACATCATCATAAGAAGGAGCCTTAATTCATCAAAAGAAGAAGCCTACTTCAATCAAGAAACGAAAGAAGAAGCCTAAGCCTACTTCAATCAAGAAACGTGAATTCATCTGCCTGCTTCTCCTACTCTAAAGCAATGCTCCTTCTTCACCCTATCCCAATGTTGCTCTTCAAATGCTTCAAAATCCAAGGCATTTAATACAATTACTGCTTACCTCTTCATTTCTCCTCACCATATTTGGCCTTCTTGCTTTTTCTCAGAGTTTAGACAGCTTCTCTTCTTCCAACATTGACTCATTCAACACTTCAAATATGGAAATCTTGTATTTATTGCATCAATTACACAATTTGGCTCACATAGGTTCCCTTCTCTGTTTCAATCCACTGGTATGTTCCTCATATTCTTTAATTGCATTTAATTCTTTGGGGTTATTAATTGCATATTGATTGGAGATATTGCATTCAATTTTGTATTCTGTACTTTGATATGCCTCTCAATATTTGTGATGCTTTGTATTCTGGACTCCATTGACCCATTAGAAACTGCCCAGTGCCCAGCTGAAATTAGTTCTTGCTTATACTGTGTCTTGTTTGAGACCCAGTATGATCTGAAAATCTGATCAAACTGAAAATCGTGTTGATTGTGGGCAGTTTCTAATGACACCTTACACTCCTTACTTTGTCAGCAACCAATTGAACAAAAAAAAAAACATGTATGAAACTTAACTTCACCATATGCAGGAACTTAAAAAAAATGAAGTAGTAAGGAGTGTAAGGTGTCCATTTAATCTGTCAATTGTACTAAAATAAGCCCTGATTTTATCGGCAACCTTAATTCTGTAGTACTAAATACTGCAAAATATGCGCTGTACATATTTTTCGTTTTCACTTCTATACGTGACATTGATTTCTCGCTAATTCTTACTAAATGTTGAAAAAATTGTATTTAATTTGATTAGATATGAATAATGAAATTAGTAAGATTAAAAGTAACTGTAGTTTGGATTGGGAATTGATATCGTCAGCTCGTACTTCATTATTGTCTTTGTTACTCCTATCATGCAACTTTTGAGGGCTGAAGATGATTTTCACTGCTTATTTAGCTGAAATTGTGCTGCTGTTTCTTAGTGCAATATGAAAAGATGAAGATAATTTGAATAGTTGACTTTCCATCTGCATAAAATATAGCTGAATATCATCTAAATTTCTGAAGTTTTGTTGATGTAATTGTGAAGTTGGTTATGCCTTCAATGCAAAACCAGAGTAATTGTGCAGATGGGACTGGAGTTTTTTTCAGTACATGAAGTGCAGTTGTTTTGGTTGTTTTGTGTCATTGTCGAATGATGATTGCAATGTATGTATGATGGGGAGGTTAAAATAAGTTTGCTTATTTTGTGGCATTGTTGAATGATGGTGTGTTTGATGGGGAGCTTAAAAATTGCTTTTCTGTGTTACTTAATGTATTTATTCGATTGACATGATTTAATTGATAATTAATGAATAAATGGTTGTTTATTAACTTTCTGTTCTATGTTTGGTTTGAAGGAAACCATTATCTGGTAGGAAATTGAATTAAATTTTGGTTATTCCTTGTTTGGTTTAAGATTAGGTAAGTGAAAATCATAGAGGGGAAATGAGGACTTAAACTTGATGCAGCAATTTTTAACTGAAAGTTATTAGTTTATTGGTAAATGTACTAATGAAGATTGATTGTTTAAATATTGAATGTGTTGTATTACTACTTATTGTTGTTATAATGCTGTTGTTTTTACTCCCACCCTTGATTGTAGTTGTGAGTTTATAATTTGATGAGAATTGTAGTTGTGAGTTTATAATTTGATGAGAATTGTAGTTATGAGTTTATAATTTGATGAGAATTGTGTTGTATAATTGCTTATTGTTGTTATAATGCTTAGAGTTTATAGTCAAATGTAAAGGCCTTGGATGATTTCTAGTGTTTTCTATGCCTTGTTTTTCAGGAGTATGTCAGTTCTTGTTTCTAACTCACAAAAACTATGTTTGTTTTTTGGGCTTCTTAACTCATTAGTTTGTTTTTTTGAGGTAAAAGAAAGATACACAAGAAAGAATAGAGGGAATGAACAAAATGGTTGTTCTTTTTTGCAGTTAGTAGTTACGTAGCTATTAATTATTATGTGTAATTTGTCGTGGTCTCAAAAATTATTTAACAGTGCTTGTTAAATTGTTAGACTCAAAATTCAGCAACACTGTGCTGTCCTACAGGTTTGAGCTTCCTGTTTAGCATGTGAGGATTATACTCATACTATGATAACTGAGTGCATTACAATATCCAAATACCATTTACATTAACTACGTGGTAATCTTGAAAGAGTATAGAGGTTTTGGCTTACAGGTTCTAGATCTGGAAGTTCTGAATTTTAATAAACCAACAGTCATAACATAATAAAATGATCAAAATGAAGAACAACAAAAATAGCAAAATAATTGGCAGAATTGCATTACTGTGAGTCTTCGAAATATTATGTGATTTTGATTTGTTGCATTCTTTGTTAAAAATCTAAAATTTCTGCAATTTTGATGTGTATGAAATCAAAGATTAAATCATACAAGTTAATTAGCTTATTATCATAAAGTAAATTAGTAACTGTCATTTGTGATGTGTATGGCTGCTTATGTTTGTTTAGTCTCGATGAAATTGTATTAGGGTAGAATGTCATTTGCTCATTCATAAACAATAAGGGTGTTATTGCTAAATCATGAATGTGAACATTATGTCACTCATAGGTAATTTAGGTGATTTGTGTGCGTTTTTGTAAACATTAAAATAGCCACCTATTTGTTTGAGTGGCAGGTAATGGCTTATTGCGAGCAACTCATCTGCACCTCATACAAGAATCGATTAAAAGATGTAGCTAAGCTTTTGGGTTTGTTTGAACCACTTTATGGTACTCTTAATGGTTGTTCCAATGTTGCGTGCGTCATCATTTTAGCAAGTAAGGAAACTACTCCTTACTTTAAAGTTGGTTCGGTGTCTTCGAATTTGGTTGATTCTGAGGAAGTCGCATCTAAGCATTGTTTCCAATCTCTTGTGATGGACTTTGGCCTCTCTACTGATCATTTAAAGAAGGAGATATGCGAACCTTGTCATAAACGCTGCCTATTGGACTCATGGAGTTATGGGCGTTTTAGAGAGGGTAACTCAATTGAAATCCAACCCAGAAGTTTTGCATTGGGAGAAAATATAGCAACGGGCTGTGTTAACTTGATTGACGAAGCAATCTCGTCTGAAGCACAAGAGGAATGTGTCACTCCTACTAATAGTAGCTCTCAAATATCCTTGCTCAGTACACCACCACCTCCACCTAAAAAGCGTAGTTTACTTTGTCTTCCCGTTGTACGACCTCGCACTGCTCACATTATTAGGCTGCCATCTAATTTGTCTACTTTGTTTAAGAAGAGAGAGGGAGACCATTGATTTACCTCATCTTTCTAGAGTTTTTGGGGGTTTTTGCCATGTCTTCGGATCATTGTGTTGTTGAGTTCTAGGAAATTAGCTATTGTATTAGCTTTTTGTTGCACAATGTACAACAACGCTTTTTGTAATCAATGGCAAACAATTAGTGTATTGTAGTGTGTACTACAAGCTTTGAACTTAATAAAATTGTTTTCATTATGGATCATATTACTTCTTTCTCTGGTTTATTTGTTACATTTATTTTACTTCAATCTAATCAACTTGTGAAATTTAAAGAGATTGTTATTGTTGTTCAACTTTTGCATGAAGCAATTGAACAAAAAAAATTAATGATTTATTTGTTTTTTTGCTGCTGCTACTCTTCCGTTTATATTATGTGATGCTTTTACTGCTTCCGTTGTTGATTTGTTGCTGATTTCACACTATTGCGGTGGTTTGTTGCTGCTATCTCATGTTATTTGTGGTTGTATCTGTCGTTGCGTGTTGTTGGCTTTTTTTTGTTGCTATTGCTGGTTTTTTTTCCCCATTTGTTTCTCGTTGTTGTCCTGCTGCTGCATTTGTTTTCCTGCATATCTATTTGTACAAATCCTCTGAATTGATGTGTCCTGCAAAACTATTTTGCTTTTTAACTTCGTAAGATGTTTCTGACACGCGATACTGATATTTGTGTTAATTATTTAGCTTCACATACGCGCCACTGTGATAATGAAGCCATACCGGAGCAGGCGCTTATCACCTCCAAAAAAACAACAAACCTCTAAAGCTTCTTCGAGGAATGGTCAATACAAAAGTAAACGCATAGTTCAGAATCCTGATATTCCGAACCAAAGTGTAGTGGATAGCTACACTCCCATGCACATTTGTTCTACCATTGACAATCTTGATACTCCTTGTATTGTTACACAACCTTCGACTTCCACTGCTCAATTAACAAAAAGAAAGCGAAAAGGTTTTCCTTTGTTTCACATGTGTGATTCTTGTTATATAAAGTAAGGGAACATTATTAGCTAACACTATTGCGTATGCACTTTTAGATAAGCTACCAAACACCGAACAGGATGCAAGCACTAATCTTTTCATGGAGAAGATGTTCATAGGTAATTACCACTTTGCTTTGTATTCGTATTAGTTCATTTTGATCTCAAATTTGCCAATAATATGAGATGACCCTTTTAAAACTACGTGCAGCAAAGAGTTTTCCTTCTTCTCCCATCAAACTTGCTGATCCTACGTGTTGTGCGTTATGCGGTGCCAAGCACTTCGCCTATGAATCAAAGTTAATCTGTTGTAGTGAAGGCAAAGTTAAAATTGCTACAAACGAGTATCCTTCCCAGCTAATTGCCCTTTTCTCTGATGAAAGTGAGATCGGAATTCACTTTAGGAAGTATTGTCGCATATACAATAATATGTTTGCGTTTAGTTCACTTGGAGGGTCAATTGATGCACGTACACACAAAGGCATTTACGTGTTTAAACTACATGGGCAACTTTATCACTATGTGCCTGACTTATTGCCTTCCGGTGAAGATAAACCAAAATTCTTGCAACTCTATTTTTTTGATGGCCAATATGAGAAAGAAAATCGCGCCGGCGTTTTCCCAGAACTCAATCCGGATATTGTTAGTTTGCTTATGGAGATAATGAATCATAACCCGTATGCGCATTTCTTCCGCTCATTACGCCACATAGATGTTCGCGAGAACACTAAGGTTTTAATTAGTAAGGATCCGTCTTTAGACCAACGCTTGTACAATGCGCCATCATCTGATGAGGTCGCAGCAGTTTGGATTGATGATCTTCCATCAAATGAAACACGAAGTCCTTATATTGTTGTGTGGGGTAAGTCAACTGAGTCGCATCGGATCTATCATTACTATGGCTGCTATGACCCTTTGCAATATCCACTCTTATTTCCACATGGGGATTGTGGATGGCACCAAGGCTTAAGGAAAGTTTCCGATGGTCATAGACAATTGAAGCAAAGCAACCACAACCCTGTTACTCCAAATATAGCCCAGAGTGCAGAAGAATTGTTGTTTGATGAAGCAATTGGTAGGTGAATTTAGACTAATTTGGTTATATATAGCTACTCTTTTCCTAACATATAGATATGCTTGTTTCTTATTGTTATAGTTGCTAAAGATGGCTTTAAGGAGCGGAAACACAGGATCTCGTGCCGAGAGTACTATGCTTATAAACTTCAGATACGCTCTACTAATTACCTCCTTCGGACTGGTCGCCTCTTTCAACAATTTGTTGTTGATATGTATGTGAAAATAGAGAACACTCGGCTTGATTTCTATCGACACAACCAATCACAACTGCGTGCTGAATTGTACGAAGGGATTATGGACACAATGTCAAAGGGTGAATGTAGTGCATCAAATGTGGGGCATCGTATCATCCTACCACCTTCATTTATAGGTGGTCCTAGAGACATGAAAAAGAGGTATTTGAATGCTATGGCACTGGTTCAAAGATACGGCAAACCTGATATTTTTCTCACTATCACCTGCAATGCTAATTGGATTGAGATAAAGCAAGAGCTTGCTGAAGGGGAGCTTGCTCAGGATAGGCCTGATTTGGTGGCGAGAATTTTCCGTGCTAAATTGGTCACTTTGAAAAAAATTATCCGTGAACAAAAGTTCTTTGGAGAAATCGCTGCAATGATACATGTGATCGAATTTCAGAAGCGCGGCCTTCCGCATGCTCATTTCTTAATTATTTTGCACAATGAATCAAAGATTAAGCAAACGGAACAATTTGATCAATTTGTGTGTGCAGAAATTCCATCACCATCACACCCATACCTGCGTAGTCTTGTGCTACGACATATGATGCATGGTCCTTGTGGGTCTTTCAATCCTGAGAATCCTTGTATGGTGAAGCGCAGTGGTAAATGCTTATGTAGAAACCACTATCCTAGGGAATTCACCTCATTCACAAAGCATTCTGAAGACGGGTATCCGACATACAGGAGACGAGATACCGGTGAATCTGTGCGCATTCGGGGTGTCGCGCTTGATAATCGTTGGGTTATTCCGTATAACCCCTATCTTCTTGCCTCTTTTGATTGTCATATAAATGTAGAAATATGCTCAACTATCAAGGCTGTCAAATACCTCTACAAATATGTGTACAAAGGTCATGATAAGATATCGGTTAGCGTTGTGCCTAATAGTGAGGTCCAGGTTATAGATGAGATCGAACGATACCAATCTGGTAGGTGGTTTCCCCCCCCGAGGCTGCGTGGCGGATTTTTCCGTTTGACCTATATGACATACAGCCATCTGTTATGCCCCTTCAAGTTCATCTACCGAACAAGCAAAGTGTTTGCTTCAGAGAAGGAGAAAACCTTAAACACGTTGTTCATTGTGAAACAAGATCGCAGACTGTTTTAACTGAGTTTTTCACATACAACTCAACACATCCGTCAGAGCCAAAGTATTGCTTTCCAGAATTCACTGAGCACCATGTATGGAATTCACAAAGTAAGACATGGAACAAAAGAAAGCGTTGCAAGGTAATTGGTAGACTAGCATTTGTTGCGCCTTCGGAGGGCGAGCGCTATTATTTGAGATTGTTGTTAGCACGCGTTGTTGGTCCACATTCTTTTGAGGACTTGCTTACAGTAAACAATCAAATGTGCACGACATTCCATGAAGCCGCATTGAAGAGGGGGTTTGTTGAGCCAGACAATTTAATTGAACAATGTTTGGACGAAGCAATTGAGGTCCAAATGCCTCATGCTTTGCGTAGGCTTTTTGCTACCATCCTTATTTTCCTCGAACCGGTATCCCCGCTGCAACTATGGGATAGGTATTACACTCACCTTTCTGAGGACTTCGCACTGAAGCATCAGAATGAGCCGCAGAAGACGTTGTTTCTTACTACTCGCGCAGTTGAAGTCTTCTTAGAAAACATGGGGAAAAGTCTTTCTAACTATGGCCTACAAAATCTTTGCAAATATACAAATGTCTTCGTGCAAAGGACAAGAGATATACAAGATGCTTTAGATGCCCCGATCCCTGCATCATGTTTGGCTGCTAGGGAACTTTTGACTATCGAGCAACGTGCAGCATATAAGCGAATCATGTCTCATGTAAAACAAAGCAAACCAGGGTTGTTTTTCATCGATGGTCCAGGTGGAACTGGAAAGACATTTTTGTACAATGCCTTATATGCAAAAGTGCGCCTCCTCAATAAAATAGTCTTACCAACAGCGACATCAGGTATAGCAGCGTCGAACATGCCCACTGGTCGTACTGCACATTCCAGATTCAAAATACCAAACGACTGTGGCGAATACTTATCTTGCAATGTTGGCAAGCAATCGAGTCTGGCTGCTCTTATAAAAGAAGCTTCTCTTATTATCTAGGATGAGGCTTCTATGGCCCGTAGAGAGAACATTGAGGCACTTGATATGCTTTTACGAGATCTCTGCTTGCCTAATATTCCTTTTGGTGGTAAGATTGTGGTTTTGGGCGGTGATTTTCGCCAAACTGTGCCTGTTGTTCCTAAAAAAACACAACAGGAAATCATTGAATACAGTTTAGTGTTTTCACCTCTTTGGCCTCTTTTCACTCGGTTGCAATTAACTGAGAATATTCGAGCGCGCGAAGATCCAGAGTTCTCAAAATTCTTACTTGCTCTAGGCAACGGGGAATTACAAGTGGAGGAAAATGAATTAGTCAGCATTCCAGCAAAATTGTGCTTGATCAATGAAGATGTGTATGGTACCTTAGACGATTTGTTGAAACAAATTTATCCTCAAATAGCAAACGAATGTGCACAGCCAGAGATGTTTACAGAGAGAGCTATACTTACACCTAGAAATGAAGATGTGGATCTTATCAATTCAAAGCTCATTGAAACTTTTTCGGGAGATGTTTGTTGTTATAGAAGCTTTGATACAGTCATTGATGATTATTGCAATATCTACCCAACCGAATTTTTAAACACACTTTGTCCAGGAGGCATGAGCCCACATGAATTGGTTCTAAAGCTTAACTGCCCGGTTATTCTGTTACGTAACCTTGATCCATCCAGCGGCTTGTGTAATGGAACAAGGCTAATTTGTAGGACGTTTATGCCAAACCTTATTCAGTGTGAAATTGCTACTGGTTTTTCGAAAGGCGAGCATGTCTTGTTACCACGAATAACGCTTAGGACACCAGATTCATCCGGCTATCCATTCCAATTTCAGCGAAAGCAATTTCCCATTAAGTTGTGCTTTGCCATGACAATTAATAAATCACAAGGCCAAACGCTCCAACAAGTAGGAGTTTATATTCGCCAGCCATGCTTTTCCCATGGTCAACTTTACGTTGCACTTTCAAGAGCTAGAAAAGCAAGCAACATTTGGGTCATGGATGAAAACTCGCAACAAGGTTGTAGTAAACCATCATGCACAACAAATGTTGTTTCATATGATTTATTGGAGAAAGCTGGCATTATGTAACCCACTAATGCCAAGGTATTGTTTATAGTATCTATTATATAGTTTCACAATCATAGTTATATACAATTTAGTATTGCTTACTGTCTAATATTGTAACAGGTGAGCCTGGTAGACTTATACGGGAGTGATGCAGAGCAACATCTTTACTGGTGCATAACCAACTCATAAGCTTTTCCTCTTTCATTACAAATATATGTATGTTGGGATTTTCGTTCACAAATTGCTGCTTATTCAAGCATTGGAAAATTTGTACATATAAGTCATTAGTCCTTGATTTTAAATTGAATCTTTATGAATACTATGTTGTTGTTCTATCCTCTTCATGGGAAATTGAGTTGTTTGATGATCTGGTTATACAGTCTTAGATTCAACCAATGAAATGAGTGGATGTTTACAGAACTTTCCTGCACAAAATTGTAATGCTGCATCAATTGAATAAGATCGGTTTGATTTCAAGGTGTTGCAACTTGCAGGATGTTGGACTGGTGCAAACAAGACTAATGTGATGATGATCTTCAGCAGCAGTGGCAGTAGTGAAGTGTAGCATACAAAAGGTAGGTAAGAATCTCCTTCAGTAACTGTAGAATACAACCACAAGATAGTACTAACATAAACCTGGCACCTGCAATCAAGTAGTAGAATATAATCCAACAGATAATGACAATAAGCACACAAGTCTAACAACTAAAATACAACATCTACATTTATTCAGAAAAATACTGAGATTATTCAGAAACAAAGAAAGAAAGAAGAAAATACACTTTGTCTTTTGATTCACTATTTTGACAATGTTGTGCATCCCTTAGTTTCACTATTGACCTCTCTTGGTTTCTCCCATATTAGGGCCTTAAGTAAATATTCTTACAAAATGCTGGCTGTTCTGTTTCTTGGAATCTGTACTCTTGCAACAATGTTTCTGAGTTACCATTTAGAGGTGATAATAATATACATGCTCCAGAACATATTCACTTGATTTGATTGATTATTGGGGACTTTTTCAAATAAATTAAATGACTACAACGAAATTTTATTTATTTTTGCTCAATGATTTGATGCAGATACCATGAAGCTTTACCATAAAGGAGAACTTGAACCATTGCTTGTTGAAGCACCTGCCACTGATCTGCAGTATGTTAATTAGTATAGTTTCTGTGCTGATTGCTGATTTACTGCTCGCCATCTGTTAGTTGCTGCCTTCTAATTGTTGCTGTTATCTGATCCTATGTGGTTTGGTTAGGTGATGCCTCTACTGCCTTTGCTGCTATTTTTTTTTTGTGTACCTGACTGATGTTCATCTGTTGTGTGGTGTGTAGCTGCCTCTTTGTTGTTCATCTGCAGATCTGCTTCTGGTTGCTGGTCCAACCTACAGGCTATTGTACCCAGACTAGGAGTGTTGATCAGTTTATCATTTTGACAGTTGCTCAACCACAACTCTTGAACCCTAAGTGCACAATCAAACACAATATCATAAGCTTTCGTTTTGAGGTATTACATGCTGCAACTTGCTTATTCAATTTATTGAATTTTCTGACCAAGTAGTAATATTATTTTCTTAAGTAGCGAGCATTACATGTGCACCAATCACTCTTAGTTTATTTTATTTTGAATTTGAGTTAAAACAGTCATAGCATGTAAAAGTACGGTTTTGTTATGTAATGTCTTTTTCTTGGTTCCGAAAGTGTTACTAATGCTTGTTTAATTGAATCGCTGAGTCCGTGCTCCAATATTAGAGACATTAACCGTAGAGATATGGAGCGCGAATGAGGGTTGCATAAAGGGAACGCTATTAAGATCTACACTGCCTAAAGATTTTATCAAACAAAACCACATTCAGATTATCACATTTGCACTAAGTGTATAACAGAAGCATAACACAGTTCATTAAGTTTATCACATTTCCTTTTATTGTTAGATCAGTAGCTTATTATTTTTGAAATTAGACACATTGTGATAAGTAGCTTATTATTTTTGTTAGATCAATGTTTATTATGAAAAAAAGTTATTCACATGGGCTTTGATGACAGAGCTCAGTTTTCTATAAATAATTTTTTGCTTTTTAACTGGATAATTAATGACTATATGAGAGACACTTTATTATACAGTATAATGCAGCACCTTTATTTTATATGTTAGTTATTGTTATCTTTAAGGTTTCTATTTTGAATTGAGCTTTCTCTTTTGGCTTACTGTCCTCTATTCCTGCTATTACATTGTGAAAATTTGCATCAGTGACAGTGTTATTAAATTCGCTTCCAATCCTCACTAACCTCAGTTCTGTTGATCTGTTGGTAATTGCTAGGTATGCCAAATTGATTTATCAAATTGTGTTTTGGGGGTTTTATTTGACTGTGCAGATGAAAGACCTCTCAGGAAAGCATTTGGCAGATCACCTTGATGACCATCCTGATTACAACTAACATTTATAAGCAACCAAAATACACCAAGGTGAAGATGAACTACAAATCCAGAAAACAAATAAATAAATATTGATGTACAGTTCATTAAGTTTATCACATTTGCACTAAGTATATAATAGAAGCATAATACACTTCATTAAGTTTACAGCTTTATTTTATATATGTTGGATATTGCATGTTTCCTGCAGCCATGGATGATTTTTCTAGCCATTGCATTTCTTGCTAGATTAAACTTTCTTTTTATGGCAAACAATTCACTTCTTTTGATAACAAATAGAGTAGGCTGCTAGCCTATTACTTGTAAGGACACTATAATCTTTTGTTTATCTTCACTAGATCTTCGTTTCAGATTTTATAAAAGGTGCTTTCGAGATTTTTTTTATGTCATTTTTAGCAGCTACTTTTACCATGTTTTGAGTCAATTGTCATTCTTATTATTCCATGTATGCTTTGAGCAACTCTTGTTGTTTTTTTTTTTCCTATTATCATCTCCTCTTAAGGCTCATCGGAAATCAGATCAAAATAATTCAACATTGCAATATCACCTACAAGCAACTCAAGGGAAGGTTAGTCAGCTGAGTCCTTTCTTCCTTTCAGTTATGTGCTACAATAGGTTGAACCTACTATGTTTTTCCATAATTCACTACATTCTTTGAAGCATTTACATTTAAAAGCATGAATATACAACAATTACATTTAAAAGTTCACTCTTTAATCCTTACTCATACTGATGCTGGATCAAAGTCATTTTTTGAAGTATTGTGATTTGTGGGTATTATGTGGTTTCTTCTTTAATATGTACTTTGGTGAGTGTCTGATTTCTTGAATAAAAAAATTTCCAGTTTAGGTTTTTGTTTCAAAGTATCTATTTTTGTTTGTCAATATTGCCTTTTTTTCATTTAATTTTGCCATTTTGGTATTCATGTGTATATTGCACAAATGGATGAGATGTTGTCTATTGATATGGTTGTTGAGGTTATTCATTATTCCTAAAATGTAATGTTGAGAAGCTTGTGAATTGTGATGTTCTTTCTGTGCTGTAAAACAATCTCTATGAATTGTGGTCACTTCTGCACTTCTTAATTTGTGTTTAACATTGCTGTATAATTATTGGGAAATTCAGTTTGAACCAGTAAGAATAGGGAATTAAGGATTGCTGTGAAATCTTGATGTTGCTTGTAAAGTTTTGAGGTTATGATCATTTTAAGAACATGGTATATGATGGTGGTGTTGTGACAATAGAAGGCAAAAAATACCCAGCAAATTTGTTGATCTTGTAGACCTTTTTGAATTTCTTTTTTTAGGTCATTTTGGGTTGTTTATATTTTTGTTCTCTTTTCTCAAGGGTTGTTGTACATGGAGCTGGGTCGTTTCCATGTGCTTTTTGCAGCAACTGTATAGTGTATACTACTTTGTCATTAGTGTTGTGTGGTTTTCATTGCTGATGCTGCCATGTGTTGATGTTGTGGACTCTGGCTACCATAGTACTTGTTACTGCTGTCATTGTTGTAATGTTGTTCCATCAATATTGCTTAATGTTGTCTTTGTCTATAATATGTTTAATTAGGAAGTTGAGAATTACTTATTGTGTGCGCTTTCATCCTACAATTTGTGCATTATATTTCAATCTCTTATTATGCAAGTTAACAATTTTTGAGCGAGGAGGGATTTGAACTGTTGTTTTAACAACTCTTAAGAAAATTCCAACGAACGTTACACATTACATCGTTTTTCCATACACTCACAAAATTTCCACACCTTAAGAAATGGTTTCCCAAAACTGGTCTTCTTAGATGCAATATCTTTAATATGTTACAGAAGCTGCTTTAGTTCCGGGGAAAACATCAGCCATCAAATTCACCAGTGTAGGTACTAATCTACAATAAATCATCACGTATCATAGAACTAATCATAGCTTAGTAGTCTATTCAACATTAAATCATCACGTATCATAGAACTAATCATAGCTTAGTAGTCTATTCAACATAAATATTTATCAATGAAACCTTGACAAATACTATAACTGAAAACTATCATAATTATCAATGAAAACTATCATAATTTCAGAGTCAACACATTGTTACCTAATTTTTTTTTTGTTGTTATTTTTATCACACAAGTTTGTTGTTTTATTACCGTGTTCATCAAATTTTAAAAATACTAACCTCTAAACCTTGTGTCTTTGTTTTATAGCTTTATAAGGCACGGCTTATCGCTTGAGTGCAATTTGAGTACATCATTCAATCTTAGAGCTAATGCCTTTTACTTATTGACAGCCATACACAAACATGAAGGAACAGTACGCAAAGTTCAATGAACTGAACCCCAAACAGGCGAATCACAAAATCAAGTGCAAAGTGATTGAAAAATCTCGACCATTTCAGTCACCTGGTAAAAAAAAATACCAACGCCTTTTGCTTCAAGACGAAAATGTATGGGTCATTTTTATACTCAGTGAATAAAATTTCAAAAAAAAACAAAACTTTTTCCAACATCTAATATTTTATTTTAATAAACTTATAATGTCAGGGTGATCTAATGAAAGCAACATTGTTCGAGGATGATATACAAGCATACACCGATTTAATCCAACAAAGTCAAGAATACATGATTTCGAATCCAACAATTCGCACTGTTGATGAAAAGTATCAATCGAAGGCTGGTGAGTTCCAGATGACGTTCAACAACCGGACTATCATCCAACCCACTGGTTCTTCAAGTTCCTCGGGGTCCAGCTTATCATGCGATATCAACAATTCCTCGTGTTGCAAGTCCTTACGAAAGATATGGTATATGCACATTACTATTGCTTACTTACTCATATTCCTTAATTTACATATATTTTCTCTCATGCTTCTTCTTCTTAGTGCATACATATAATCATCTGTACTTACATTTTAGATGTTCTCGGAATTGTTCTTTTCGTTGGAGACATACGAAAAGTCACTGGAGCTTTTGCCCAGCAAAATAGTGTGTGTGAAATTATGATCACGGATCACAGGTATTCTTTCCTCATAATTAAACTTACAAGCATGTTCATTTCATGTGTCTATAACATTTTCTTGTTCATATTTGTTTCCAAAAACAGCTCCCCATCAACCCTTGACAATCTCAGCATGGAATGATTTATCAAATTTCTTTAAAGAGAAGCCAAATTCATATCCTATTATCGGCTTTACTTCTCTCAAAGTGACTTCACACAAAGGTTGCAGTTTACTTGCATCAAATTATATTCCACAGTTTTGGCATAACAACGTTTTTTTTAAGCATTTACACCTTTCTTTGACACTTACTAGGCTTTGGCTTATCAACAACAATGTCCTCCACCTTCATATTAACGCCAAGTGGAGAGAAGGCGACTCAGCTCAACCATTGGTTTGTTTTTGTGGCGAACATTTTTTTTGCTGATACCTGCTGATACTCTACTAATTCCAACTCTCTTTCTAAATCTCTAACTAATCTCTCAACTGCTTCTGATTCATGCTTTCTTAGCTTCTTAAACCATAAGTTTTGAGTAATTTACAGATTTTGGTGTTTCCTTTTAGTGTATGCCATGCTAATTTCAGTTTACTGTCAAACTTTGAAGGTCATTGTTAAATGCATATTTTCAATGAATGTCTTTAGAAATATGCATCAATTCATTTTTTTATTCATACTTAGCTCAATTTGGCCTACTTTCATTCCAAAAAAAATTATACTTAGCTTTATACAAGTTATTATAGCTATAGTTTCGTTTACATAGGGCCTCTACGCATAAAAAGTTGCTTGATGAACGAAAAGCGCAAATTCAAGAAACTCGCACACCACTAGACCAACGGCGCCATACAACGATAGATTTCATTAAGAATAAAAAAGTATTGCCTCATACTTTATATTACATTATTGTTGTTATCTTAGCATTTCCAAACAACTTAACTTACAAACACTACTTTTACACTGTGTAGGCTAACAACACAATTCAAGATGAACGCTATTGTATTACAGCATTCATCCCTACATGCAGCTACGATAATATTCGCAAATTTTTGGGATGCGACTCTTGCAACAAGAAGACAGACACGGATAAGTACAAAGTCTATAGTTGTCAATGGTGTCACAAAAAAGAGTCCATTTCTATGCCCAGGTTTCTCCACTAATTTTATCTATTAAGCGAGTTCAATTTGCTAACATTCTTGTTCTTTTTTGATGAATCTTCTCTCTTGCTTTGTCACTTGTGCAGGTTAGCTCTAACATTCGATGCTGTAGATGGCACTGATTGTATCAATCTCACAGCTTTCAATGATGACGTGGCTAAGTTGTTTGGGAGTCAGTGTTTTATTTCGTTTAGATCATTTACCTGATTTTTGTTGTGATTGTTTGTTTCTCTGTTTTTTTTTCATTTACATTATTAATTGCTTTGTTTCTTTGTTTGCTTTATTATTTTCCAATTTTTTTCCGTTTTGTACATAAACCCTAATTTTCTGGTTGATATAGGTTGTTTTGTTTTGCTTTTTTTTTTTTTTGTGTTGGATCTCTCATTGTTCTGCTGGTTTTGTTGCTTTCCTTTAGGATAGACACTTTTTTAGTTGGTCTACACACAAACTCACAGTGATGAAGGAGTGCATTTTATTACTTTATTACTCAGCTTTTTGTTTAGTTAGTTTGTTGAATGTGCAAGTATTAGTACCATGAGATACTGAAGGTGCTGCAAGAAGCATCTTAGAGCTTTCAAATAGAGGAAGTTGCATAATATAAGTATTTTTGACTTTTGCTTGCACTATTGATCCTTGAACAGGAGGACATGAGTAAAAATTTCGAAGTCATCAATAGGTACTCATGCTTGTGAAGATGAATACAAGATGATGCAGATGAGCATGATGATCATACGACTGATGATGAAGATGTGGATGAGGAAGGAGTTGATGAAGATAGTGATGATGGTTGCATGACTGCTCGTAAGAAGTTATTGATGGTGATTGGTCTGTGTCAATGTTGGTGTTATTTTGTGTTTAGCATTGTCGAGGCAAGAGTAGGTTATGACTAGGTAGCCTCTGATGATGATCAGCTCTTATCTTATTTCTTCATTAATTGTTATCATTGATTGTGTATTTTGTTGCAACTTCATGGATTTCATGAGATAAATGCTTCTTGTTAGATTAGTAACACGAATTTATTTCTGGATTTCATTCTAGAATAGTAGCTTGAATTGTTTAGGATATTATGTAAATGTCTGGATTGCATTCTAGAATAGTGACACGAATTAGTTTTTATATTTAGCTATATGATAAGGTATGTAGGATTTCACATGGCAAGAAATATCTGAACAAGTTAAATGAGAGGCAGGTGGCTCAACTTCTTTGGGCAACTTGCCAACGACCTCATGAAAGAGAGAACATCAACACGGTAAACACTATTTCTATGACAGTTTGTTGTTCTATATATTTTGTGATGTTTGTTGTATATGTTGAAAAATTTGGTAGTGTTATACATAATTATATTTTTTGGTGGCATTTGGCAAGATGGTAAGGATAGTAGATTCAGTCAAAATCAGATGGTCAAGCAGGAGTTTGGAATGAATGCGTCTGAAGTATGTGCAACTATTGATTTACTATTATTTTTTTGTCACTTCGGTCAAAATTATTTTTTGCTATTGTTCTTTTAGTTCACTTCTCATCTCATTCCTCATTTCCTGCTTACTTCTCCCTGAATTACTATGATCTTACTTTAGGTCACTGCCATCTATTGACTGGTTTGTATTCGTTAGTAGAATTTGAGATCTGAATTAATTTTTGACCAATACGCTATTTAAAATAGTAATAAGTCGATCAAACATAATTCTTGCTCTTATTGAGATTACTTGTTTGTTATTTGCAGATTGATAAAATGCAATTTCACTTTGTTGATTGTGGGATTGTGGGATTTGCGAGCAACAATCTTCAATTTTGCCATGAGTTTACATTTCCCTTATCAAGTATTTATCTCTTTGTGTGGATATATAATACCACATTTATTTTAACTGTTATTTCGATCTGCTCTTATGTTATTTCTTAATTCATTGTCACTTTCGGATGACAAATATTCTTTGCTCATTCTTTCCATCTTTTTAAGGCTTGTTATATGGGTTTTTGGTTTGATTTTATCACTTTATGGGCATTTTCGTACGGTTTGATATTAGGAATATGATAACTTGATAAGATATTTTCTATATGCAAATCCTTCAGTATCCAGTGATTACAAGGTATACTATTCTATGATGAATTATTCTTTATTCTTTATTGTTAAAAGGTTTATCAGCTTCATCTTCTATATTAGTGTGCTAACAATGAATAATTTATCTGGTTTTTACTGCTCTAAACAGAAAAATGTGGCCTTGGTCACCTTTAGAAATCTTAGTTTACATGGATTATTTTTGTTTTTTCATACATAGTATAGTGTGGGATTAGTGGGAGGTTTCCAAATAACTGATAAAAGTTGCTTTTTTAATATAAAAAGTGCAATGTTTGAAACTTAGATTCTGCAAGTTAATTTTTTGTTCATCAGTGGTGCAGAGGAAGTTATTGCATTAGAAGATATTCATTTTAGTGGTTTCCTCATTGTTATGTAGTAGTTCAAAAGTTATGAGACTTTGCTCTTGCTCTTTGATTGTTGATCTTTTTTAGATAATTTGATTTGATTTGAGGGTTTTATATAGATAGTACTTTGATGTTTTTTTCTTTGATTTTTGTCTTTCTTTTATTGGTGCTTTGTTAGTTTTTTTTGCAGATTTATTCTATCAATGTCTCTTTTTTTTCCCCTGTATTTACTATATTAATTTTGGCATATTGGTGCCTATTTGATGATTTTTTTAATAAAAAAGTTGTATTAGTAATGGCTGTAACAAGAGTGTTTCCGTTGATTCTGGTAATTCTTTCTTTTTTAGATTTACATTATGGCATTTACTTGAATTTTGAGATTTTATTTACCCTCTTGTTTTGGCTTAACAATATTGGCCACAAGAGCGATTGACTCTATTTGGAGTTATGATGCAAGGGGATTATCGCATGTTTTCTTAGTGCTTAACCTTTAGCATATTGCTACGTAGAGTTGTTTACTCCTTAATTTTGAAAGCCACTGAAGTAAGATTATTTTTAAAAAATCGATTGCTTTCTAAGTGTACTGCATGGAAGTGTTTTAGTCCTTCTCAGACTATTAGTATTTTGATCCTTAAATTTGAAGGCTATCAAGATCATAAGAGAAGATAGAACTTCAACTGCTAGAGTATGTGATTGGGTGTTATGTTATTTTACAGTAAAATAATTGCTTATTTTTCTCTTCGCTTTAGAACATTGCATGGAGCTGGCTGCTGTATGCAGTGATCAACATGGACTCCAACATGAAAATGTTGTTCTTGTCTCCAAGTTGACATTACCTTCCCCAGATTCTTTAAAGTTACAACAAGCGTCTATCCTAGAAATGGTTTGATTAAAAAGTGCCTATCCTGCTTTTCGAACGGATGAGCAAATATTCATGCATGCTGTGGTATCCGATAGAATTGAGTGGATTGTAGAATTTGGGATTTCTTTTGTTTCAGCAGCAGGAAAAGAAAATAACATTTATACAGAAAAATAAGAATTGACATATCTTTGTTTCTTTCAGCATTTTGCTGTTTTTTTGTTTATGTTTCTCTTTTTTTAGAAAGAAAACCCAAAGATAGGGAATGGACAAGCATGCAAAAAGCACGGGAATGATTTATCGGTTGTTGAAGTAGTAACTATTGTCAGCCACAGTAAGTTATCGTATCTATCAAATCTGTCATGTTTGAAGGCCTTTTTAGCCCAAAACAGAGGTCAGTTTTCTGTGCTGGATGATGTTCTGCTGAATTTATCAATTCTTCTGTCTGTTATTCATTCTTGCTTAGCTCTTGGAATCACGTCAAAAAACAGATGAACAACTCACAATATTCATCTTCGCCTTTTTCATTACCATAAACCATCTCATGTAAGCTTATTATCCATGCTTTGAACTAATGATCTTTCTTTGAGAGCAAAAATCTTTGTTTTGATCTTTTTAGTGTGTTTTTGTAATAAATGGTTGTTGTTTCTTTTAATTTTTTAGTGGTACTTTAATTATAAGAAAATAATCTTTTATTATGTTGATGTTAGGACTTAAGTTGCATGAAATTTATGGATTTATCAAACCTTAGCAGTTTCTTCTTAAACAATTACTTTGAAGAATTAGGATAAACATGCTCTTAGTGAGTGTGATTATAAAAAAAAAGTTGATATTATTACAATTTACATTAAGACGATTCAAATAAGATCCCATTCGATTAAGTTTTTACTTTTAACTTATTTCTAAGAATAAAATACCATCAGTGAGTGATTGGTGAATAGTTTTTTGAAAACAAATGGAACAGTGCATTCAATTTTGATTGATGCTTTAAAATGATGTATGAATGAATGAGTTGACGCTGGGAAATATTTGTTTCATAATGTGATAGAGTACATTTATACGTTGGATAATTAGCATGTCGTTTCCATAAGTTCATAATGTAACTCGTTATGTTACATGGCTATATGTACTTATGTGAGACATAGTTTTGTTCAACTAAGAATCATGTTTTCCTTATATATTTTTGTGATATTTCTTTATGCAGATTTTGGATTGAAAACGAAGCGAGAAAAATGCAAACGCAGTCAAAGGTTTTGGAAGAGCTAGGATGACGACGGAAATGAGATATACAATTGTATTATAGAAGTCAGGACTAAGAATTATTTTGTTGCTTGAGTGCAAAAAGATTGTCTGATTGAACTTCTATGAAATAACCTGTTATAGAGACCATGTATATTTGTAGTTAAATTAAGGTTGTCTTCCTCTTCTTTTGGTAGCAGTCACTCATGTACAATAATCCAATTGGACTTGCTTTTTGGCACTCTGTAATTTGTATAATCTGTTGTTGTTGAAGTAATTATGTGAGTTATCTTAGTCAAAAATTATTTAGGTAAAGGGAATAAGAAGGTTAAACATGATCTATTTTTAATATGGAATGTGGTAATCTCATCTCATACCCTTAGCATCTCAACAATTATCTTGTAAAGATTGTTTTTAAGTGGCTTTTAGTGTTGCAAGTTGCAACTTGCTAACTATGTGATGCTTATCTTACTTCGTGATCGTGAGTAACATTCCTATTTTTGTGTTTGCTACGATAAGGTTCATTTTATTTATATTAGCTACAAGTTCAATCGAAATCAATTTAATCTATAATGGGGACCTTTTCCTTATTGTGTTATACCCAAACAAAAAACATTCATAGAAACACTTGATTTAAAAATTTATTTATTGTCTGCGACTTATTAGTTCAATGATCACTATAAATTCAAGCAGTAATTTACTATTTATTTTTTTTATCTAATAAATTGTAGTTGAACTTTTGCTCATCTTCTTCCACATATGGCTAGGGAATTGAGATTGTTCTATGAAGATTGAAGAGGCTTGCAAATATTTAATATGGTTTTACGCCTCATGGTTGAACACATAGTCTTTGACGTTGCCTACTACTACTTATACATTTTTAACTTATATATCTTTTACACTTTTGCAACACATTGACACTCTAAATTTTTTTATTTGTGTTATTGTTAATAAAAATGTATAAATTAGCATTAAAAAATTTTCTCGCTTGCGATTAATTTTTTATGACATATACAATGTATTAACATGCGTTCATGTATATTAGATTTCAAGAAATATGCTACCGCTTTTGGCTTTCATTTCACAATTACATTTAAATAAAAACAGATTAGCTAAACAAGAAAACCTTATCATTACTATAAAGTCTTTAATACGTTTTTATCCCTAATTTGATGCTCCTACTACTTGCTATACATCTTCAACCTTTGCATTTTCACACTTTTGCAACCCAATGACAATCTAATATTTACATTTGTATTATTGTTAATAGAAGCATTTAAAATAACATTATCAAATTCGATAGTGTAACTTGGGGGACCGCGTGCGTAGCACGCGGCCCCACAACTAGTAACTATAAAAAGTTTCTAAAGGATGAATACTATTCATTTGAGGCCAAATGAATAGTATTTTGGCCAAGTCAGCATTTGCCTTCTCTTCTACCTGGTTGTGTGTCTCTTCTCGCTCATAAACCCTAGAATTTCAGTCTGGTCCTCGCTCTTCATCTCTCTCAACAACCACTTTCAATTTTCATTCTTAGTTTATGTCTTGTTCGCAATTCTTCTCGCTTATTCCTCCCTCATTGTCGCTTCCTTGCTTTCGAGGACATTACCAGATGCTTAAGCTTCTGCCATGGAAGTTCGTACCAAAATCAAAGTCAAGCGAAGCTTAACCACCTCGTCATTCTTCTCTCAAAATTAATCCTAAGGTTTGTTCTATTTCTTTATATTTTGACTCTTTGACTGTAGTTGATCGTTTCGATAATGTTATATTGATTGTAATTCAATTGATGCTCTTGTTTTTTACTTTGCTGCAAATTTTGATTTATTAATACTTTTTTGATTGTTTGTGTATGAGTTGTTTGATTGTGAAAAAATTATGTAAGTGTAGTAATTTGTGTAATTTTGAGAGCACATCAATGTTTGGTAGAATTTAAGTTGATTATAGGCTATGTTTTCTTTATTAGAAAATAATAGGAGTATAAGAAAAAGAAGTGAAAAGCAGATGTACTAAAATCAATTGAATGTTGTAGGTCAATTGCGGCACTTATTAAAAACTAGAGCTTTTACGGAGCAAAGTTAAAGTGTAAGAATTAATCTAATTCATATATAAAGATGCCAATCTTTTATAATGTATGGTATTATAATTCTTTCATTAAAAAGGCATTTATACAAACTGCTTCCACAATCTACAAGAAGATTTAGGATGGAGTTTTTGATATATCAAATGAGGTTAGCGGATTCTACCTTTTCCTTGTAGCATTGACACAAAAGGATTGTTTTCTTTTATTTGAATATTAAGTAGCCTTATTTTTAATTTTAGGGTTTTGTTTTTTTGTTTTAATTTCGATTTAGTTGTTTTTTTTTTTTGAATTTTTCCAATTTTGTAGCTGATCTTCATCACATAGATTTTCCTTGAAAAACCCTGAATTCCATTACTTGCTTTAATTTTGTGTTTATATAAGTTTTAGTTTGTATGTGAGCAACAAAATTCTATGAAGTTTCTCGGTTGAGCACTTTTCCCTGTTCCAGCTACGAAATATTGTACTGATTGTAGTTTTGATTTTTTGTTGTGGTGTGATCACTTTTGAGAAAAATAGCTCCTTTTGTGTATAACTGTACATTGCCAACATTAATCTAACTTAGTTTCTTAGGGTTTTGTTACTCGGATGGGTGTTAGTGGTAGGCTTGAGTGCCTATTCTAGGCCAGACATGTTAGGGTTCAAAATTTTCAACTAACATAGCTAGGACATTGACATATAGTGGGACTCGAGTGTTAGAAACTAATTTGTTAAAATATATTTTGGATTTTAAAAAATTTTTATGTACATCTTATGTACATCTTTTAATATAATTCTCTTTGATCCTTTTAAATTGTCCAGGTGGAGCTTCTTTTATAAATCCAGTACTTAATGCTGTTATTGTGCAGTTGCAAAGAAGATGCGAAATTGTTCTTCTGCCAGATATGGATCGGTGTAAGCTTCTGCATTTCATTGGTGTAAGTATAAGCCTGCATTGAATTTCCTATAATTGATTTGTAGATTTTTTTTTTCATTTTCATCGTGCAAGCATGTTTTTTAATATTATAGACTTGAGAGTATTGACACCTCTTCCTTTACGCCCAAACGTACACTTCTTAACATTAGATTACTAACATTGCGTTTGGTATTTGGTAAAAAAAATGACAGTAATGGTTATGTATTTTAGCTTAAATTTAGTTTGTAGTGACAAATTTCTCTTGCCACTCAATATCACTATTCCAAGTTGTGATAAATGGGAATGAATTTTATGAATAAAAATTGATTTAAGGATTGTTAAGCATTGCCATGAAGGCTGCATAAAACTTTCCGTGTAAAATACAGTAAACTTTCATTGCCATTATGCCTAACATTCTCCTGTCAAAAAAGGGTATTTGTTCTGCAGTAATATAAGCTTGCATTTAGGTCCATTTCCCCTTTTCTTTATGGTTTTCGTTGGAGTGTGATAAGCTTGCTTTGAATACACCCAAGTGTTTTCTTTTCATGAAACTTATTCCTTATAATATAAGCATATCTAGCTTAATTTTTGAACTTCCAATTGATAGTAGTTCTGTTTTCAACTAGCATGAACAAATAGGTTGCTTCTGATTGAACCTTGGTAGTAAACATCATGTGCAACTTCATATAAGTAAGAACTATACATGTTTTAATGAACCATTTTACAAAGTCCGTTAAAATCCGAAATTAAGGAACTACAAATCTTTGGCCCAGTCTAAATTTTACTAGTTGGGAAATAATATCAGAAGGAATGGCAAGAGCTATTGGAAAGCTTACATTGAAATCTCATCTTTGTTTTCTACTGTCATATCCAATGTAAACTGTTAAGTGTAACTGATATCTATAGTGTAAATATGTAAATTGTAAACACTCTTCTCTAGAGTTTAGTGTAGGAAAAGCCTTTATACATTTCAATACAATGCGTGGACTCTTTTAAGAATAACATCTTACCTTTCTGTTTTTTTAACTATAAGAGCATCTTGTCTTTATTTTCCAAGCTATAAGGAAATGTTTTATAGTACTTGGTTGAACCTGGATGATTGCACACGATTTTGAATTTCTTATTATAAGAATTGTCTTAATGTGTGGAGTTGTGGTATTGTGATTAAATTCACTAATACTTCCTCCGTTCCATAATACTTGGGTACTGATAGTGACATTTTTCCGCACAACATGTCTAGCAAGTATTATGGAACATAGGAAGTATTAAAAATCAAGCTTATAGATAATCGAATTAACAAGCTCTTTTGATGACTTTGATGGTGAGAAACTTTGTACTTCTATTTTTAAAATTTTAAATAGAAGCCTCTTTGTGTAACTTGGACATTTCTTCCGCTTATTAAAATGTCACAATTAGTGGATATTTTTAAAATATTATAATGTTTCCACACAACATGTCACACTCAGGGTTTTTTTCCGCTTATTTTCGAATGAAATTTAGGGTTGTTGTTTGATTGTTGTATCAGTGGATTGTCTACTTCGACATTTCTTATGTATAGTCTGTTTTTTGTATTTGTTCAATTTATTAGTCTTAGCATGTTGTATTTATTTCACATTTTTAGGGATATTTAAATTTGTCTGAATGCTTTTGGCTTTGGTTGTTCAATTTAAAGTAACGTTGATGTGAAGTATGGAGTGTCATTGAGCTTTCTAAATGTTCTGTAGCTTCAGTGAATAATTAAAATGTTTTTTATAATGTTTGTTCCAGTCTTAGTGGCTCACTGGGTTTTGACCATTTTTTCCAGAAGTCTGTTGGTTCTAAGAAGTCCGCTGTAAAATCAGCCAAAGATGAAGGTGATGTAGATGAAGGATATAAGTCAAGTTCCAAAAGAAAGCGTTCCAGCCAAAAAAAAGTATGTTTGCCTGTTAGTGTCTGTCATGTGGCAATTTTCGCATTAGTATGCTTCTATATAATGTTGCACCTTTTCATGAATTTGTTTAGTGTAAGAACTTTTAAAGGAGCTAATTTGTTTTATGTCGTAGAATGCTGTGTTTTATTATGAAGTTTGAAATCAAGCTGCTTAAATTTTATGGTATTTTAACTTTGGGGCATGTTGTTTTGTTTATCTGGGAGAAAATTCAATTTCCAGCATCCTTTACTGCAGGATCTGTATATTAGTCTTTTTTGGAGGATGGTAAGCGAGATGAGTTGTAAAGTTTTCTCTATTGCTTGCACTTGATTGAGGTTTTTATACTTGCTGTCTTTTTCCTTCCATTTAATGGAATAATTGCATTCAATTGAGGTTTTTTATTCAACTAATTAAGGGTACTTTAATGCGTAAATTTGAGAGAAATGAAGGTAGTATGATAAAAATCTATTTGTTTGTTTTTTTTTATCAATTAGTTGATAATGTTAATGGATGTGAACTATATTTATTTGTAAGAGAACTTTCTATGTTTTGAATTTCAAACTGTTGGAACTCAGTAGCTTCATGATCTCTGAATTTTTGGTGGAAAAACTGTTGTAGGCTTCGTGATCTTTATACTATATCGGACTGTCACATGATTCTCTAATCTCATTGCGAATCGCCAATCAAAAAAGCGAATTATGCTCGGTTTTGGGCTATTTTATGGTCATTTTGAGCGAATCACGAATCAAAAAAACATTTATTGGCGCATCATGTTACACAATATGCTGATATTTGTTTCTGTTTCTAATTTGATGTTCGTGTCATCGAATTTGCAGTATCCATGGTTAATGAGCAAATATGTTTTGTCCCTTCCACAACCACATCTTCAATAAGACAGTTTCCTACATCTGTTCTTTCATATGAGCAAACCATCTATATTAGTTGTTAGAGAAGATAAAACATATTAGGTTAGTCTACACCTTTACATTGTGTCATGGCGTATAAGGTCATTTACATTTTACCCTTGTTGTTGCTGTATTTTCTACTCAATCGTTAATATATTAAATTCATTGTTTGAGAAGTTTCTGTTTGATTTTGCTCTTAAACACCAGAGGGACTATGAACATCAGCTTTGCCAATGGTCTGATCCATCATTCTTGTAAGCTTCCATTTGATACATCTTCTGTTAGCTTCTCACAGGGAAAACATGAAATGATTTTATTTCCGTTCATATGCATAATTATCATTCGTTTCTTTCTGCATTCTAATCTATAGCTCATTTCTATTTCAGGTTAAATGTCTTTGTGTAGTTGTAGCCAATATCTATATTGTTCTCTTGAGAATTTTCAATGGCTTTGTAATTTTTCTAATAAATTCTTCATTTTTTAAATCTACACTGGTATGGATCGTCCAGGTTTCATCTTTTGGGTGAATTTGATGACGTTAAACGTAGTTGTCGTAGACGCCTCGCTGCTCATAAGAAACGTCGAAGGAGGCCTTAATTCACTTTTGAATAAGGTGAGCTAAGCTACCAAGCGTTAATTTAATTAATTAATTTATTTGCAGCATAAGCACAAAATTATTATCTGTTCAATGTAATGGTTGAATTTACTCTATCAACTAGCAATGTTTCGTATGCGGTACAAGTGTTAGAACTTTGCCTGCACATTTGTACAATATTGTAAGTGCATAAACACAATTTTGGTGACAATGAAGTGACTTGGATGACAGAAGGTCCTTCACTGATTTTAATGTTTTTTTTTGTGTTTTTTAGGTGATTTCCCTTTCCTTTAGTTATAACGATCACTTGCAAGTTGCAAAGACTCATGTAGGCTTCTAGGTTGCCCAATTCAACATCATCTTTAATGATCTTATTTCAGCCATTGAAAGGGGATTCGAGGATTGAGGTATTCGATTGAATTCTTCGGTCTAACATGTATCTACTTTTTCACTTTTTTATTTTGATTAATAAGGTAAGAATGGGTTTTGGTTCTTGATTAATGTTTTTAGGGTTTGAGTATCATCTTCACCAATTAATTTCAATTGCAGGTAGGACTAATATTACCTCTTGTCAAACATTTCACCTAGAGGAAAAATAAACAAAAAGGATTTGAGGCCAATTCCATTTCACACCTATAGCGGGTGTTTCCATCAAACCGAGAACGTGATAAATAAGCATATGCAAAGTCAATAAGGCAACAAAGTCAATAAGGCAACAAGGGCGGCAGGTACAAACTGTTTTCACTATAGAATAATCCATGATAAAAATATAGCAACTCAATACTTTACATAATCATAAGAGAGATCCTAAAGAGCTAAAAGGAAAAAAAATAAATTTTCCTACATTCACCTTGTAGACATGGGTACCATTTGCTGCAGGAATGGGTAACCCGAGTTTTTTGTATTGACTTCCCAATCAGGAACATATAAGCCATGTAGAAGTCCAACATAGATGGAGGACAAAAGCAAAGCAAGACACCTACAAGAAAAACTTTGCCCAGCATAAGATGTTACAGCATTGGAATTGCTCAAATCGAACTCACAATAACACATCAAGATTGGTTTTAAATGTTATTCAATTTGATTTAATCCTTATGGATTGTTGGTAACTTATAATATATGTAATCAATGATGGTGTTTCTGATGACTCATATAAACTACATAGCGATGATGTATCTAAAAACGATTTTGTTTATAAATCGGTAAAGGCTTGGTTTGTTATTTTAGTAAATGTGTTTAATGATGTTGAACTAATTTGTACTTAAATTTGGTAAAAGTTTTGATAGCATTCGTTCATCTTCTCTATTCGCTTTAATAGTTGACCATTGTTATTTAGTTGAATGTATCATTACTTTTTTCATTAAACAAGCAACTGATTGACAATATTGTCATAGCATTTATATATCTAAATTTGGTTGGTTTCTTGAACAACCTAGCTATGTCTATGTATGATATATAAAGTCTTTAATACTTTTTCATCCCTTAGTTGTTGCTAATTATTGTATCTTTCACACATTTGTAATATATTGGCATTTCAATGTTTTCATTCGTATTATTGTTAATAGAAGTGTACAAAATAATATTATGAATTTTGAAAGTGTAACTTGGGGGACCGCGTGCGTAGCACGCTACCTCACAACTAGTTTCAACTAAAAGTAAACCTTAAATAGATCGATTAAAATAAAAAATTATAATTTTAACCTTAAGGTAATCAATTTTGACATTAAAGTGATAAATTTTTACTAACAAGTTTATAACCTTATATGAATCAATTATCTTAAAGTGATCAATTTCGACGTTAAAGTGTTGAATTCAGACCTTAAAGTGATCAATCCTAACATATATTAAAAGTGTTGTGAAAAGCCACGCGTCTTTTTTTAAGAGCATTTGCCAAGTGGAACATTTTTAGTGGAGCATTGTCATGTGTCATTAATCTATTAGATGACTGATTTATTGACTGAAATCATTGAAAAAAGGAAAGAATTATTGATTGATTTAGTTGTAGAAATTAGTATAATTTTGTGCCTACATTATTTTAACTAATCTTTAAATTGACTGAAATCATTAAAATATACAGATTTAATTACAGGAATTATTGACTGATTTAGTTACAGAAATTAGTACAATTTTGTGCCTAAATTATTTCAACTAATCTTTGAGTTGACAATATCAACTGGATTTATTTGTCTTCCACCGAGATGATAAAATTTCTAATCCAAATTAATTTTCTATAATCATTGTAAATTTTAAGAATTATTTAAGTGATATCTAACCTATTAAATATACTGATTTTGTGCCTAAATTATTTTCACTAATAATATACTTTAATCTATTGACTAAAATAATGAGAAACATTATGAATGATTTCAGTTTTATTTTAATAAGCTATTCAGAACAGGTAAATTAACAAAAATCAGTGGAAATATTGAGAAACCGATATACATTCTCAAATTAGGAAATAAAATATTTAAAGAATATCACTGATTGATTAATTGAAACATTTTTACAATCAGTCATTTTGCTTGCAAATGTATGATATTAAAAAATAATTAGATATACTTTAATCAATTAACTAAAATAATTAGAAACATTATGAATCATTTCAGTTATATTGTTAAGCTATTCAGAACAGCTAATTTCTGAAAATTGACAGAAATCAGTGGAAATATTGAGAACTGATTTACATGCTTAATTGTCAAATTAGGAAATAAAATATTTACAAAATATCATTGATTGATTAATTGAAACATTTTTGCAATCAGTCATTTTGCTTGCAAATGTCTGATGTTAAAAAATAATTAGATTTACTTTAATCTATTGACTAAAATATTATTACTATTAATAACACACTTTAAAACCAAATATAAATACATAGGAATATGTAAAATTATTTTATTAGTTTAAACGACAAAGATAATTTTTTTTCCATAAAATATATAAAGATAGTCGCAACCAAAATCATATTAGAATTAACCATTGCATTTAAGGAGCCAAGAGTATAAATAACAAAAACAAATCCTACTAAGAGTATATTACGTTTTGACTATCTCAAAATATCCAATACACTAAATAATATTCATTAACAAATAAAAATTGAAAACATTTTATAAATAATTACAATAAATGAAATATAATATATAGTTTTCTAATACATTAAATATGATTTTACCCAAAAAATAAAAAAAACAATTAATAAGAAAAAATAATATACTCAAAATAAGAAAACAGAAAGTCAATGATCATAATAACAATGACATCATCATTTAATTTAGGAGGGAAAATTTTTAATGAGGAAGCGACACGTAAGCAATTTTGAAAGTTGATGATGTAAGCGTGTTTTGTTTTAGTAATAGTTATAGATGTTGAAGATTTTAATCTTAGCCAATGGCCGAAGAGATCCTGTTAGCACTCAATCTCAAAGTTGGTGACATCTACAAACATTTTGAATACGTGACGTTTTTGGATTTAAATGTTATGAGTAGCTAGTATTTAACATCGACCGTTATGTACATTTACTTATTGTGGACATGGAAATATGCATCTTTTGTAATTAACTGTATTTCAGTATTTAAATATAATGACAATATTAGATATATGATATTGGTTTGGATAAATTTATATAGTTGGTTATGTTGATTTACATATTTATTAATTTCAATGTCTATATTCTTGTAATGCAACAAGTAAAGTTGTAACAAATGAATTTTCAACAACGATGAATGTTGTTGCCAAAAATACAATAGTTTTAGCAACAAGTAAAGTTCTTGCGAAAAATAAATTTTTAACAACGGTTTATGTTGGTCCCAAAAACACAAAAGTTTTCGCAACGACTCTTTATTGTTAAAAAGACTTATGGATTTGCAACGACAAATCTTTTGTAACAACAGAAGTTGTTGCAAAAAATATCAGATTTTTGCAATTACGAAAGTCGTTGCTAAAACTTTTAGCTACGGTTGTACAAGCAACAATCAAAGTCGTTGCAAAAAATATTTTTTACAACGAAAAGCTATTTTTAGCAACGACTTTAGCTGTTGCTACAAAAAAAAATTCTTGAAGTGTTATTTTGATGTTTAAATAAATTTCTCTTATGATCTATATATCTCTAGCAAGATTTCAATTTGATAGAAGAAATTTAAAATATATGGATTAAGTAATGTAGGTATCCATGAATTTATAAATCCTTTAGCAAAATTTGATTTGTTTGAAGGATTGTGTTTATATATATGTCTTGATTCAAAAGGGTGTTTTGGTTTATTATTCTCTACAAAATTTTAATTTGTTAAGAGGATCAAGTATCTAATTTAATTATCATAACTTATGAAATTTTAAGTGTTCTTGAAGGATCTAGTGGATGAGTATGTTTTAGTTTGATGGTTTTATGCCTTGATGATGGTTTAAATTGATGATTGGATTTTTGTGCATTATTATATGTGTGTGGAAATATCAAGTGGTTGTGTGATAGGAATAATTAAATAATAGGTGAGTTCGGACAGCAGCTGCTGCCTCGCTAGTGGCGCCCCGATCCGAAGGGTTGGGCGTGTTTCATTGTTGTTTTATTTACCCGATGTATTTAAAACTCGTTAAAACGCTTAAAATAATTAAAAATAGTAAATGGATGTTAGAAATTATGAAATTTAGTACCCAAGGTAATTGGTGCGTTTCGGACGCAGTGGTGAAGTCGGATTTTTCATTTGAATTTTCAAAACTGTCCTAAATCGCTGTTTAAGTTTCTGGTTAAGTATTAAAATTTTGAACTATTGGAAGTTGAATGAAATCAATTAAAATTATCAAGTCTTAGTAATATTTTAGTGGTATGGAATGAGATAAATGTGTAAACACGTTCTAATACGTGATCGTTTTGTATGTGTGTTATTTAGGACCTCGATTCATAAGAGGGTGAAATTTCTATCGTGCTTGAACATCGTTTGTTTGCAACGCTTAAAGGTACACGCTTAGACCATACTGTTACGAGGTTGTGCAAGTAATGTTGTTTCATTCTTGATTATGGCATTGTACATCACGTAAGAATTAGACACCTCAAGTTAGTTGAAAGAAGTTAAACTTGGAAATTGAGGATTTATGTGTTGGTTACCCAAAGGGGTTAACATCTTTGGATTGGATTATATAATTATTGTTCCCATGACAGTTTTGGATCATTACGGTCACCATGGGGGTATGCATACTTTAACCTTTGACGGCCCGCACAGGACGAGCAATGTATTAGGTTGGTGGTTGGCTTGTGATTAGCTCTCCCAAGTGTATTCCTCCAAAAAAAAGGATTGGATTTTTACTTGGACGATCCGAACAGGACGGGCAACGTTACAAGTTGAGATTATCTAGTAATGAATGTATTAGAGCCTATGCATACTAGGATGAACACATTGCTTGTATTCCACTTGTTAGTTGATTGTATGCAGCCTTTGACGTGTATTGGATTTGTTCTTTGGAACTTACTATTTGTTGTCATTCGACGACTAGTAGGTTGATTTCAGGTGAGGACTGGAGTGAGGATTCAATCTAAGACTGTTACCCAGACTGCGTCTCTTATGTAATAAAACTATGAGTAGAAATAATTTACAACTCGGTAACAGAACTTTAGTTTGGTCTCGTTTGTCGTTTCGTTGTTTTGCTTAACTCGTCTTAGAGGCTAATAGGCTCTCGAGTTGTCTGTTGGAACTATCGTAGATTCGCTACCATCTTATGTTTTATTTCCGCTTATTTATATTCCTGTATCGATGGAACGTTGACGATCCTAGAGAAGATGTTCGTCTAGTGTCCAATGTGTGAATCGAAGTCATATCTTTATATGATTATCCGGGTCACTTATGTCGGGCCGTTACAATAAGAACTTGTTTCGATCGGAATTTCAAAAGAGTTACCATACAAGTAAAATTACGACGTCCGTTTTTGAAAAATCAGTTATGATGGGTAAAAATGACATTAAATATCTTTTTCGGTTTATGTATTGGAAAATAGGCGAATATGTACTTGTTTCGACTGGATTTTCGAAAGAGTTATCTCATAAGGGTAATTACGACTTCGGTTTTTGAAAAAAATATCGTTATGATGGGTAAAAATAACGTTAAATATGTTTTTCAATTACTTGTCAAAGACGAATAAGTACTTGTTTTAACCGGATTTTCGAAAGAGTTTCTACATAAGGAAAATTGTGACGTCCGTTTTTCTAGAAAATATCGTTATGATGGGTAAAAACGCCATTAAAGTACTAAAATACAAGGATACAATTCGTAATTTGGAAAGTTAAAGGTGATGAGGGGTGATCAACAAAAGTCAAAGATAATTAGTAATGGTCAATGCCTCAACGATCATTTAGGCTGGTCAAAGGTCATATGGGTTGATCAACAGTCACTAGGCTTGAATGATATACACTTTGATACTTTCGAGGTTGTAATTCGCAAAAATAAAAAATCAAGACTATAATTCGCAAAACCCTAAACTTAAAGACTAGAATTTGTAATTAATTTTATATAATAAAGTGATCAATTATAACTTTGAAAGAAATCAATTTATATCTTAAGGTATCAATTATACCTTACTTCAAAAAAAAGGAAAATTCCACGTGGTAACCTTGAGGTTTTGGGTTTTCCACGTGGTAACCAAAACTTTTTAAAAATCCACGCAGTAACCCCGAGGTTTTCCATAATGTACCACCGTGACTCTTTTAAAACAAAAACGATAGGAAATGTTAAATCTAAGATGGAAGGCTGCTGAAACTGCTTATATTCGAAGATGGATGACAAATTTCTCAAGCTTTCAACACTTTCCCCCAAATTATAAACCCTAAATCTATCTTTTTTCTTCCAATTAACGTTCTTTCCCCCGAATTCAAACCCTAGCTAGTTTTCTTCAATTCTTCATCTTCTATAATATTAAGTTTCCATTGTGCTAAAAAT
>CM025922.1:6539919-6558516 GCA_000753965.2 Amaranthus hypochondriacus | reverse complement strand
TCTAGTTGTTTCATAATCTGGGATAGTCTGATCAATAAGAATGATACAATCAAGTGGTATTAGATTAGTGTCAACAACTGGACTTGGTTAATTTCATCAAGTGCACTTGTGGTCAATTAATCTTGTGGAATGGTTTGAATTGGCTCAACATGTAGAGTTTCACATCTTTTACTCCTTATTGGCAACTTAGAAGGAATTTTAAGTTGTGGGTTTTGTGGACCACTTGCTTCTTCCACAACCTTCTCTTTCCTATTGTCCCTGGTTATTCTAAGACTTCTAACTGCTTTAAGTATGTCATCTTCAACACTTAACTCACCAACCCAAATGAATATAAGATCGCTTCCATGTAAATTACGAAACATCCCAACTAAATCATTGTCACTCTTTAAATACCAAGCCTTTTTTTTGTGACAATACCAAAATGAAGGGTTTGCAGGCATTGGAGCACCCAATTTCATACATTCATCCTCCCAATCAAGAACTAGGTCTAACAAATTAAGCTTATCAATATCATCAACATGAATGTCTACCACAAGTCCCCTATATTGAAATCTTAATAGATTTTTGTCACACATTCTGATAAACAAACAACAAGAATTGAGCTACTTTGAGATTTTTAACACAACTCAATCACACCATACATAGAAGCAACAAAACCCATAAAAAGGGGTTTCCAACAACAATAAGATGGTACTAAATTCAACAATTTTTAACTAATTAACACTACCCACAAATGGTACTAAATTAACACTACCCACAAATGGTACTAAATACAACAACAAGAATTCCAAATTCAACCTCCATTATTTCGTGGGCTTTCCAAATTTCAACAATAACATTGGTACTAAATTCAACAACAAGAACGTATTTTTTCATATTTCAACAACAAGATTTTCGAATTGCAAGAGCAACAGTACACATTTCCAAAATTCAACATCAAAATTCGACATTACAACATGACAAACACGACAACAACGCAAATAAATTAGGGCTCATAATTTTTCAAAGTTTCCAAAATTCAAGAAGAAATTACTAACCTTTCTTGATAGAGCTTGATTGTGATCCTTGTAGGTTAAAATTAGGGAATATGAAGTCACTCTTAAGGATTTAGGGTTAGGGTTCTAATGAAATTGGAGGAAATGTTAGATGAGAGAGAGATGAATTGGGGTTATTAGTTATTTTCGAATGCAACCACTGATCTATACGAATTAATCCTTTCATCAACGTTTCCTTAACGTTTTTGCTTTAAAAGGGCTACGGTTATACATTATAACAAACTTTAGAATTACCGCGTAGATTTTTAAAAATTTTGATTAATACGTAAAAATTCCAAAACTTCGGTGTTACGGCCTGAAATTTCCAAAAAAAAAAAAAAAAAAAAAAAAAAAAAAAAAAAAAAAAGTATCACTTGAATTGGTGTTCATTGAAAACGAACAAGGAGGCCTTATGGGCTTAACTACAAACCTCGGTATAGATGAGCGACATGACCATTGACATACCTAAAAACACCAACCTGAAATAGTCTTTACCCCAAAACCGTCTGTAAATCACCATTTGCAAAGAAGACCTTTGATTCTGAGAAAACATGAGTGGCCAAGCAGCAGCAGCACCATTCTGGAGGGCAGCAGGAATGACTTACATAACCTACTCTAACATCTGTGCTAATCTCGTCAGAAATTGTCTCAAAGAGCCTTTCAAATCTGAAGCTCTTGCTCGAGAGAAAGTTCATTATGCCGTTTCCAAATTCGCTGATGGCAAACCGCAGAAACCAAGTATTATTCTTCCCCCTTTTGTTTAATTCTATTATCTATTTTCATTTCTAATCATGATTTAATGATATTGAGTAGTATTTTATTTTTAATCGATCATGCCTCTGTAATTTGATTGATAGAAATTTAGGGTTTTCCGGGTTCCGATTTTTTGTCAATTATGGTTTATATTTTGTTCATTTTAATTAAACTTTGGTGAAAATTGGTCAAATATGATTTAATTTTGTTTAGCTGATCAAGTTATTCAGTCTCGTGTTTGGTTTTAGATATCAGATTAATCATTGGAGAATTGGGAATTGAGATTTTTACTTGTAGTGTTGATTGTATATAACTGTGTCACCTAAATCGCTTATGTCCGTTAATGGCAACCTGAACTATGCGAATCCTTGGCCATTTTGGGCTAATTTAACAAAATTAGGTGGCAATTCGGGATGGTGAATCAGGTAATACAATGTTTTATTTGAAAAACGTTAAAAACGTTTGTTGTTCATGCCCATAAATATTAAAGGAATATTTGGATAATTGAATAGAGAATTGAAGTGCATTGTATAGCATAAGAACTTTTGAAGGGGACTAAGGGGTTTGTGATTTGTTTTGATTAAGAAAGGTAAATTTTCGCACAAATTTTTTCTTTTTTCGTTTTTGATTGTGGCAATTTGCAAATTATGCTGTGTTTTCTGGGATTTATCAATAAAAAAATAGGAAAGCGTTGCATGAACATAGGGAGTTTTCAGTGGCCTAAATTTTATAGTTGATTGTTGGTTTAGAAAGATAAAACAGTATGGTGCTTTTTTATAAGCTATGTCATTTAGAAGGATACAGAATCTTTAAGTGGGCTGATAAATTTTTGGATAGGCTCGGGCAATGATTTTTTTTGATAGTGTTCCCATCCATTCCTTCCCTTCCCTCAAATGCCTACCTTGTAATAGAAAAAATATACTCATATAGGGCATCAAAATCTGTTTTAGACTCTATGTTTGGAGTCAACTAGAGTTGAAAATGCAGGTTTGAATGAAAGCATGGAGACATTGGGTCTTTTCATTGGATGGGCCTGCTGTTAAACAGTTCTTGAGTTTTGTCGTATTTGCAGTTTCTGTTAGAACTCTACAAATATAGGGGTTATTAAGAATTTGGGAGGTATTTTCTTATTGGAACTTTGTCTTTTGGACTTAAAATACATCTTTAGTTGTTTGTGGCTTTGTGCTTAGATAAAGATTCAATATTTCACCATATGATATTCTTCATTTCGTAAATTTTGTGAGGTCTTTACTTTGTTTTTACACAATAAATGTTGTTATGGGTTTGTTGGGCTAATTTTTAACTCGTGTTTCTTGTCACTGTTAGTAACCTTCTATCCCTTATTATTTGATATCTTTCACTTTAATTTTAAAAGCTTTTTCGGATCCATGATGCAAACATAAGGGACTTGGGATTATGTAGCTAATTGATTATTGGTCAATGATACGCAGCTTACTTAGAAACTGCTATTATGCCACCATTTAGTTCATAGTTACATGGAATGTGGAAAGTGGCCACGTTCCGCGATCCAGGAACGTTCGTCCCCAATCACCACGAAACGCGACCCAAATCACTCAAGGTGACGTCCCGGTGTGGAAGACTTTTTAAGAAGTATTTTGGCCTTCATTTACATATCAAAGAATAAAGAAGGGAGGAAAAAACAAGATGAAACTTAGAAAACCAAGAACATTCCACATAAAAACAATTTCTTAAAAGGAAAAAATCATTTTAATTTAATTTTGTTTTCAAATATATTTTCTATACATAAAGTATCTCGTACCCAATTGTTCCCAAGTCAATCAAGGTTGTGTTTCTTGTTCCCGTTCCCGTTCCCGTTTCCCATTCCCAACCAAATGTCGTTCCAGGTAACAATGATTTAGTTTATAATGGCAAGGGACCAATAAAGGGGTATATGTTCAAGGCTGCAGCCTCTAATAAGGGATGACGGAGTGAGTTAATCAGTGGTGGTTGAGTCCTTGAGGAAAGACTTATGTAGTTGAGGGTTATGGGGATAATTGCTTAAATTTACCATTATTTTCGGGAAAATCTTTTTTCCTCAAATTGAGGAGTTATTACACTCATTTAATGCTGTTAATGCATTCCCGTTTCAAATCAGTTTATGTAGTTTATGTAGTTGAGGGATATGGGGATAATTGCTTAAACTTAACATCCTCAACCTTTCATCCTTCTATTAATGCTGTTATCACTCTTATAATTTCAAATCAGTCTTGCCCTGTAGAATATTGAAGAATAGATATATTTACCCTAGTGTGAATTGTAAAATCTAAATCATGTCTAGTTAACTTATAAGTGACTTGTTAATGCATTCCCGTTTCTTATTTGGGGTCGATTTAAACAACCGCTATGTTATTACAAGGATAGGGTTGTGTACATTCAACATCTTTAACTTCTCTTATATGGAAGCCACTTGGTATTCTAACGAAAAGTTGTAGCTCTGTATTCTAATGCTTTTGAACTTTATGGATTTCGTCATTGATGCCATGCGTGTTATAATTCATTGCTAGTTGATTATACTTGTATAGACTGCACTGTTGGCTTACATATATTGCTTGTCACTAATTGCTGTTCTTATGTCTGACAGCGATCCGATCTGATACTGAACAAGATTAAATAGGCCTGCTATGACCGACCTTGTGAGAATTGCTTCATGTTAATGTTCTTAAAAGGTCATTGATTCGGTTTTTGTAAGTGTTAGACTTGAAGGTTGTAACACCGGAAAACACTGAAAATTGTTGCATTGTGGCCTTCGAGTGTTATAATATAATAATGCAATTTCAATCATCTTGAGAATAGACAAGTCATATTGCTGTTTTCTTAATCCAGAAGGGTCTTTGTTCCCTACTCTGTATGATTATCATTGATTGCAGTTTCACGCTCTGTTTTATGAAGCATGCTTCAGGAATTAGGATTATATATATATATATATATATATATATATATATATATATATATATATATATGTCAATTCAATGCATGCTTGGATTTACCATTTATGAGTCATACACCGTGATTTATAAATCAACACAAAATTGTTTATGCCATGACAATAAAATAATATTAAATTAAACAAAATAAAAAAAGATAAATAAATATAACAGAATTCTCACCATGTCGAATCCGACCACGTAAGGGTGATTTAACCTCACAAATAGTCGTTATTTTCTAACATCTATCAAAATTGTTGACAATTTTACATACATTAGTATCATTACAGATTGTTTTGCTGATGTATTGATAAAATCAATAATCTTTGATAGACTTCTATTTGTTATGACTTATGAGCAACAATAATAAAAATATAGAATACTCTTTTCTAATCATAGGTTGATGTAGGAGCTTGATGCTTACCATCTTTTCTTGCTCTTACAGTAATGCCTCTTCTTCATTCTATTAGTTCCATTTAGTTTTTTCACATTGTCGAGGTAATATTATTACTCTTAATATTTCTTATTGTTCTAAATCAAAAACTATAAAAAGTTTATATTAATAATCCTTGTATTGAGACGAATCAAACAACATCTTATATGATAAAAGGCAAAAAAGATATTTTATGGGGTAGTGGACAAAACTGTGTGAATGACAAATAAATTAGTTAAGGTGTGACTAAGAATAAAAAAATTTCTAAAATAAAAATATAGCAAACACATATAAGAGAATAAAATTAAAATATAGAAATCACATGTGCTACAAAAAATTACTTATTCACACAATAATGTCTCTCCTCTCCACATAGATAAAATATGTCTCTATCTTCGGAAAATGTCATCCATAGGGGGTGTTAATTAACGACTATCCAGTATTTGGCGTATCCAAAAACTTGGTAACTGGTTAGTTGGGTACCTTTTTTAAGAGCCTGTATTTCGGCCCAATTAATATGGGTACCCGTATAAATTAGGTCGGGACACCGTATACGCGATTTTGTTTTTGAATTTTTAAGCTGATTTCATTGTTAATTTATATTGCAGTTTTTGTAATTAAAATTTGGGTAGAATTTTGACAGCCAAAATGCTGAGAATTTAGTAGTAGTATAATTTGGGCAAAATTTTTAATTGTAAAACTAGTATTCTATTAATGTTCAATATTCAAATCAAAAATTACGTTAGTTTTAAATAAAAGTACAAACAAAATAAAGTCCACAATTATCAATTACAAACATTTTCAATAGTCAACATAACAATTACAAGAAAAGGACCGTTTGATTTTTGAAAACCCTATAAGTGTTTCTGATTTTATAGCATGACTGCTCACAGGCTACCAGATTACATGGGTATGTTTGACAAGAGGGAATTGAGGTTGGAGATTTGGGGTACAATAAAAAAAAGTTCTTTTTTTTTGGAGGAATGAGAATTGACAAAAGTTGATACATAGACATGAGTTGAGACTTGGGAAGGAAAAGTCCCACAAAAAATCTTGTGGGAGGGTAGTATTTGGGAGTGAGACTTGTGAAATTTCTGAAAATACGTTTTTGCCATTAATGAAAGTAAAGAAAAATAAGAGTTTTAAGGAAAATTTTGTAAATATAATTAATTTTATCTAACTCATTTTCTATTTTTTGTCATTTGCCAAATAAAGACATGAGATATTTATTTTCAAGTCTCATCCCAGAGTCTATCTCAACTCTAATTTCATAATTTCCGTTTTCACATCCCAAACACCTATTTTAATGCACTTCAAGACAACTCAATGAGTAATTGAGTATAGTAGGCGGGCCCATCAGTTTGAAAACCAAAAAAGGTTTTTTTTTTCTTCTTTAAATGGGTCATTGAATACCCGTCATATAAATTTCAGCCCACGTAAAAGTCATTTACCAAACATTATATTTAGCTGTTTGACCAAAATCACACCAAAAAGCTAAGGAAAAATTACCCCAAACATTATATTTAGCTGTTTGACCAAAATCACACCAAAAAGCTAAGGAAAAATTACCCAGAATAATACGACCTTTCACTGATTTCCCAAGAATAATACGAACTTTCAATTAACCACCAATAATACGAACTTTGACATGCATTTTCCGCTGGTATATTTTTTTACCCACAACCGGGAAAGAATGGGTGTTGGGTCTATTGGAATGGAAGATTGGATTCCTAAGTTTCCTAATGATCATGTTGTCGATCAAGGTAAAAGATTGGCTTTATTACCTTGGATCATTAGTGATTCTGAAGACCATAGTTTGTAGATAAAGCATCTTTTACAATTTGGGTCTTATTTTGTGTAGATAATGATGATGTTGTCGATCAAGCTTCGGGGTTTGATTCACAAAGTTAGAATCTTTCAACATTTTTTACTAACCCACAACAATTAATTGGTGTTGTTGTTGCTTTAAAGGTAATGGATTTTGGTTGGTCTGAATTTAGTTGTAATAATAATGGAAATAATGGGGTTTCTCCAATGGCTCATTTAGGCTCTGAATTAGCGGGTTTCTCCAATTTATATTCAACCTTTAGTTTCCAGTTCAATTGGGGTTAAAATGGAGGAGAGAGAAAATGGGGAAAGATGAAGAACAATTAGGAGTACTAAGAGGAGGAAGAAGATTGAATTAACAGAGTATAAACGTTTTTCTATGATATGGCTACGGAAAATTGAAGTATAAAAGTTTAAAGCTACCGTGTGGAAAAATCTTACAAAGATGCTACCACTTGCATTTCAACAAAACACGTAGCTACCATGTAGAATTTCCCTAAAAAAATGAAAGATAATAATGGAGGATGTGAGAATTCTTGAAAGAAGGTGAGGAAGATAACAATGGAGGAGGTGAGGCAGCAAAATAAGCAGGAGAAGACACCTGCTGAGCAAAGGTCAAAAAATGACCTGTACTACCGGTTATAAACAGGTCATGTATGCCAGCGGAAAATTCATGTCAAAGTTCGTATTATTGGTGGTTAATTGAAAGTTCGTATTATTCTTGGGAAATAGGTGAAAGATCGTATTATTCTGGGTAATTTTTCCAAAAGCTAAAAGCCAACTAAATAGTCAATGTAAAAGCCAATAACTAAGCACCCCCTTAATATCCTGATAACATGTTATGAGTGAAATTGTATACTCCCTCATATTTATTCACTACATTTGTGCAATTTAGTTTTTGCACGTGTGCTAATACACATATTCAATCGTAAATATCTCAAATTGTGTATAATTAAAAATTAAAAATTATTGATTTTAATAAAGTTTTACATCAAAACAAATCAAACAAATTGGATAATAATAGTGAAAAAGATAGATTTCCTGTAACACGGATGCTATAAATATTTACTGATATGAATAATTGTTAATGAAAGTGCCAAATTACCTACATGTGATGGTAGTGACTCTATTACTCAAAAGAAGGCACATCATGTTGAGAGCGATATTAAGGGTGCAATAAAAGGCAATTAAATATAGGAAAAATTACCCTGAATATTACGACCTTTCACTGATTTCCCAAGAATAATACGAACTTTCAATTAACCACGAATAATACGAAGTTTAACTTGTATTTTCCGCTGATAGTATTTTTTACCCATAACCGGTTAAAGGTTTTAACCAAATTTTAATTATTTTTCTAAGCAAAAGTAATGTATGAGAGAGAAAGCATAGGTTCATTGTATCGTTACTGACTAAAGCTCTCAACTCTCACAAACTCTTCCTCTCTCCCACTACAAATTCTCCATTGATGTCCTGCTCCTAAAGCTTCGAAGGCACGAATTGAAGAAGACGAGACACTCAGACTACATACACGCATATAATGGTTAGTTTATTGTTCTCAATTGCATTATTTATCCTCTAAGTTTGCTAACACCAAAATATTAGGGTTAAAAAAATCAAAATTTGCATTTTTCATTTTCACTTTGATTCGATTAATACTTGTTTCTAACTCGAAATTGTATGTAATTTAGTTTGCTAACCCTAATTGATAAAGAAATTAAAAATTAACATAAAATAAAATAAAGCTATTCAAGAAATATATACTTACCGGCCAAAATGCACATCCATAAAATCTTTCACCAACTCTTATTCCTTTTTTGAATACTTGTAATTTATCATGAACACCATGATTATATAAAGGAATTCCATTTGCAATTGATGCTCTAGATTGAGATGATGATGAACAAGGGAATATATATTCAACATCAATGAAATGAAGAAGGGGAAGATTGGAGGAAGTAATTAAAATGAATGAGGTGAAGATTAGAAGATTGGAGGAAGTAATTTAAAAAAGTGAAAGATAAAGTAAGGAATGAGGTGAGAATTCTGGAAAAAAAGAATGAAAAAAGGTTGGAGATGAATGCTGATATGCAACGGTCAAAAATGACATGTTCTACCGGTTAAAAACCGGTCAAGTATGCCAGCGAAAAATACAGGTTATACTTCGTATTATTCGTGGTTAATTGAAAGTTCGTATTATTCTTGGGAAATAAGTGAAAGGTCGTATTATTCAGGGTAATGTTTCCTTAAATATATCATTAATTGTTAATTCATGGGTGTGTTAATGTGTCACTTAATGGTATATTTAAGGGGCAATTAATCTATGAATAATGGAGGGAATTATTTCTATGTTTATTGCTAAACTTATATGTTAAATATGCATTAAGAGAGAGGTTAAATGTCATATTTAATTGTATGGTGTTATGGTGCTTGAATGTGTGGTTCTATAATGATGTATTTCTCTCTATAAATAGGATACATTATTCATAGAACAAATTCACCACAACACACATAAACATATTGTGAGAGGGCTACTACATTTGTAAGAAACTTGAGAGTGTTCTTCTATGTATTAGTATTGTGAGATCTCGATTGTGAGATGTATGGTTTTAGAGTTTGTTCTGAAGTATGAGAGTTTATTCATTATTGTATTGTTAAATCCATTATTGAAAGTAAACATTTGTTGAGGGGAGGTATCCAAGTAAATGTCCTATTTAGTTTTTTCACATTTGCCGAGACAACATTTTAACTCTTAATATTTCAAATTATTTTTAATTTTTGATATTAATAATCCTTGTATTGAGACGAATCAAACAAGATCCCACATGACTATGTTTTAACTTATAGATTAAGAGTAAAATACAAATTAAGAGTGATGAGTGAATAGTGCCAAAAAACTAAATGAGACATTTAGGCTGAATGGGAGGTAGTATTATTTAGAAGATCCAACTAATAACATATCATGTGTGTAAAAGACATCCAAGATACCTCATTAAACTTGTTGTGTTGTTGTCTCTTTTGTTACATTCTGTTTTTCATCATTTTCTACATTTGTTCTTTTGCCATTGTTGGGGTCCAACACCCCTCTTTCAATAATGATATTATATTATAATATTAATTCATTTACAATATAAACTTAATTATTAAATCTTTGTATTTGTTATGACATTATCACCATCAAAGTGGATAAATAATTTATTATACAATAACATTAAAATATATACTCTCGGTAATTATTGATAATTTAGACAAATAAAGATTTTCATGTATATTATTTTTTTGGTTTATAGAAGGAAATATAATATTCCAATAGATCATCGCATATAGTAATAGTCGATCAACAAATTTTCCCTGCTAATGATAGAAGAAACACGAATGTACTAAATGTTTACTTATATGCATATCTTCATATTAATTTATAAAATTCATCCATTCACAACATAAGCTTAATACTTCAATCTTTGTATTTATTATAATTATATAATTGACAAAGTGAAGAAATAATTTATTATACAATTATATTAAAACATATATGTGAATAAACAAACAAAAATTTTCCATCAGTCAATATAAAATCTTAATCAAAGTGATTACAATTAATCTATATTATATTGATGAAATCACCCAAATAAGTTAAGAAATATCTGTCAATAGTTTTTATTTAATTTTTAACATGTAATAGAATATTTGTTTATTATAAATTTTTTTTATGATCCTATCATTGATGGATATAAGATTTTTCACCATTATATTATATTTTAATCTATTTTGTAGATTTTTATCATATATGATTATACAACATTTTTAAAAGAATAATAAAATATATAAACTGAAAAATCATACAATATTATAAAATTTTTGAAAAATTCCAAGTGTTCTCTAAAGAAGCATGACAAATGACAATTTTTGATTGTTTAAGAAATAACTATATGACATATAATTATAATTATTTGGAATAAATTTTATTTAACAATAAAACTAACATGTCGATTAGAATGTTGTTTTAGAATAATTTTATATTGGCTTAACTGAAAAATAAAATTAAGGAAAATTCTACATGGTAAGCACCAGGTTAAGGGAAACGCCTGTATTAACTAATCTTGTTTTCGTTTCTACATGGTAAGCACCAGGTTAAGGGAAACTAACTGCCGTAACTATATGGGCTAAAAAACGTTTGAATGGTCGTAAAAGGGTCAAATTACCATATTTCCCTTGTTTAATTATCCATCATCATCTTCTTCCTTTGCTTTTCTTCTCTTTCAAATTCTTACTTTTCTTCTCTTTCAAACCTTTAACTTCTTTCTTCACATTCCCCTCTTCCTTTGCATTTCTCCAATCCAAACCTTTCCTTCTAATTCCTTCTATCCAAATTAAGTGTTATGTTCTATGGGTTTGTTAAATTTTGCATGTTTCTGTCATTTTGTTCCGAACACTTAAAGAAATTTTCTTTCCAGGTGTGTGAACGACATTCAAAAAACTATTGAATTTGATCTCTTATTGGTAATTGAAACAAAAAATTAAGGAGGAAAATTGATGTATATAGTGGTAGCCATGACTTACTAAGTTATGAGTCTGGAGCATAGAGCTCATTTTTCTTCCAGGACTATTCTTTCTTTGCACTAGATAAAGAAGTTGCAACTAAATAATAATTTGTTTTTAATTTCCAACCGACATATGATATACATGCATCAGTTTTTCTAATCTATATTAGGTTGATAGAGATAATCTAATTAAAGATATTATCTTGACATTCAAAGTCTGTTGATGAAAGAGGAGACCAGGGTTGGAGTAGGCCGGATTTAAATGGATCGGATTAGGTGTGTAGGTTGAGCAAGAGGGATCTCATGGTGAGATGGAAATTGGATCTTTTAGCTCTAACAGGTATAGAAGTTGACCAATGAATCAAGCTTGAAAAACTACACGATTCAATTTTCAGGTGGGGTTTGCAACATTAGAACTTTCAATGGCACGAAAGAAGGAAGTCTATAGGTAGAGCTTATAAGATGAAATTGTTAGCAAAAAGAGAAAGAAGGAAGAGAGGAAAGTAAACAAAGGAGTTAAAGGTTTAAAAGAGAAGAAAAGCAAGGTTTTGAAAGAGAAGAAAAGCAAAGGAAGAAGATGATAATGGAGAATTAATCAAAGGGTAATATGGTAATTTCACCCTTTAACGACCATTGAAACGTTTTTTAGCCCATATAGCTACGACAGTTAGTTTCCCTTAACCTGGTGCTTATCATGTAGAAACGAAAACAAGATTAGTTAATACAGGCGTTTCCCTTAACCTGGTGCTTACCATGTAGAATTTCCCTAAAATTAATCAACATGATATTTACTTTATTCATCTACTAATTAACTACTTAAATTTATTACAAATATAAAAAATGTCATATCATTATTATTTATTACTGCATCTTTCGTACTCCATATGATAGATTTATTATTACATATTTTTGAAAATTATATTTATTTATATCTTTATACTAAGAATTCTGTGCATTGCATGGGGTTTTATACTAGTATAGTATAAGGCCAGTGAACATGGGAATGTCGATCTTTTATTAATGGAAGAATCAGCGCGATGAACATCATTTGCTCGCTATTATCCTGTCACTAAATGAAATCATATAAAAATATGAGTCAAGAATTGATATTAAGATAACATCATAAATCATACAATACTATAAAAATCATACATCATATACTACTAAAAAAATCTTGAAAAATTCCAAGTGTCATCCTCTAGGGAGGCATGACAAATGGATATTTTTGATTGGTTCAGAAATAAGTATATGACATATAATTATTTGGAGTAAATTTTATTTAACAATAAAACTAACATGTTGATTAAAATGTTGTTTTAGAATAATTTTATGTTGGCTTAAGTGACAAATAAAATTAATCAACTTGTTATTTACAAATTAACTACTTAAATTTATTACACGTATAAAAATGTCACATCACCCTATTATTATTACATCATCATCATCATCATCATCATACCAGTATATCCCGCTCATAGACTATATCTATGGTCAGGGTCTGGGGAGGGAAGATAGACGGTGTCTCATACCCATAGGGAGAGGGTGGTCAAAAGAGTCCCCCGGCTCAAGGGTCTTCAACAAGAGGAACCTGCAGATATCTGAAAACCTGCATCTTACATCCATGTTAGCCAAGCCTAGAGATCAAGCAAAATATAAGACTTCAATTCTGTACAATACAAATAGAGCAAAGGCAAATATACAAATACTAAGATAAGAGCAAGGAAAAGGTAGAGAGCAACCAAGACGTGCAAAGACAAAGACAAACGGCGGGTAAAAGGGACGAGTTTAGTAATCTGGGACGTGAATAAGGCGCCGCCAACTGCCCCTATCTATGGTCAGGTCCCGGGAGATGTGGAGGTCAGGTCCCTATTATTATTACATATTTTTGAAAATTATATTTATTTATATCTATATACTAAGAATTTCGTGCATTGCACGAGGTTTTATACTAGTATAATATAAAATTTGAGCTTAAAAGCTAACCCGACCTGAACGTAACCCGAAATAAGTGGGTTTGGGTTGTGACTTTTGAACCTATTAATTAAATGGGTTAACCCGACCTGATCTGTAAATGGGTTAGGTTCAGGCTAAAATTTTAAACCTCAAAAAAAATTGTATAACCCATTTAATTAAATGTGTTAAATTCGAGTTAAATCAATAAAGCTCAACTTAGTTCATTTAATATTTTCTTATTTTGCATAGTAAATACTAGGGATGGCAATGAGTATTGGATCCGACCCAGATCCGTGGATCCGTATTCGTTTTCACGATTTGGGTCCTTAAAACATAGACCCGACGGATCCGGGTCCTTTTAAAATTCACGGGTCCGGATCGGCCGGATCTGAGAAAATTACCCAGACACGGACCCGCGGATCTAAGTACCTATTTTTTTTTATATATATTTAATATTCTGGTTAAGTATGTCCTAAGTCCTAAAAAGGTCGGTGACTACACGGCTACTCCTATTCCCGTTGAGCTAATTTTATTTGTGATTATCTTCAACTTTCTTTAATTCTTGCTTTTGCTGAAAATAATAGTAAAACTCATTGGATTCTTCGTGGTCTTAACTTTGCTTCTGGTGGCTCTGGCATTCTCGATGAAATTGGCCTCGTTGTAGTACGTTTAATCACAAATTCCCTTTTCTACTTTTTCTCACTAACACATTTTTTTATTTCAAAACTAAATTAAATGGAACTACTTTAATTTTTTAAATAGGTTTTAATATTATCAGAACTATATTATACTTCATTCTGGAATAATATTGCGACTAATGTGAGTGTAAAAAAGAAAAAACAAGTCAGATCCGTTTTGGACCCGAATCCGGTACTGGATCTTCAGTATCTACAGATCCGGATCTGGGTCCTTCAAAACTAGACCCGCTGATTCGGGTCTGGATCTGGATCTTGTTCTTGAAAACGAATCTGGATTCGGGTCCACCTAGACCCGGTCTAGATCCGACCCGTTGCCATCCCTAGTAAATACAAAAAAAAAAAACAAAAAACATAAAGTTAAAATTAAAGCATAAAAAATTAGATTTAATCAACGTTAAAAGCGAAAACAAAAAAATTATAAACGGGTTAAGTGGGTCGAAATCAGGTCAACCATCTATTGCAGGTCGGGTCAAGGTTGTGATTTTCGACCCAATTAACTAAATGGGTTGGGTTTGGGTTAAGGGTTTTCTAACCTGTTTATATATGACCTGAACCCGAACCCGACCCAACCTGATCTGTTTGACAGGCCTACGCATATGATAATAGAAAATTAAATTATTGTATTTTGTCTTTTAATGGTTGGATCACTTCTTAATGAAACAAACTTTGATTTTATTTAAGAATTGGGATATATAAAAATTATAGGTTTATATAAGGAAGTATATTTATACTCAATCATCTTCAAAAAAAAAAAAAATTTATACTCAATCAAAAATATTATATTTTCAATGATTCAATTATTTTATTTAATATCAAGTCAATCATTAAAAGTTTTCATGTCAACAATAAAAAAAAAGGTGAGAAATTTTTAATGAGAACATGATACGTATCCTAAGTTGTTACTTCATTAGCATATTTTAATGATAGAATACTTTGTTTATTACTCCTATAAAAAATTAATGCAAAAAAGTAGCCAATTGTAATTAGTCTGTATGCAATCAGTCTATCTCAGCTACCAAATATAGTGCAATTAAAATCAATCAACTTAAAACATTGCCTGATTTTCGGTAATGCAATTATTCCTTTTTAAAAATGTACTAGCACTTTAATGACGGAAAATACTAAATAAATAGCATAAATGTTTTTTTAGTCTATAATGATATTAAAATATTAAAGTATTTAAAAATTCATGCATTGCACGAGTTTCTATACTAGTATATTATATTTTCATCTAATTTGTAGATTTTTATCATGTATGATTATAAGATATTTTTAAAAGAGTATAAAATAAATTTCGAGCTTAAGATTTAAGATTGTGCACATGATAATAAAATATTAAATTATTTTATTTTTTTCTTTTTATCTTGGATCATTTCTTAATAAAGCAAACTTTAATTTTATTTAAGATTGGGATAAAAATAATTATAGGTTCATATAAGAAAATATATTTACAGTCAATCAAAAAATATTATATTTTCAATGAATTAATTAGTTCCTTTAAATATCAAGTCAATCATTAAAAGTTTCCATGACGCGATACGTGTTGTAAGTCGTTTTTTCATTAGTATATTTTATTGATTGATTATTGATTATTGCTTGATGATTATTGATTATTGATTTATTAATGATTGATGATATTATAACATATAGTTGTAGTAATTATTAATAATTAAGACAAATAAAATGTAAAAGTCTTCAACCATAATAGATAGGAGGGGGATTTAGTTAAAAAATAAATAGACAAACTAGTTAGCCTATTCATTATGGGATAATGTTTTATCATCTAAGTTAAAACAATGATTTTCATGTATATTCTTTTTTGGTTTATATAAGAAAATATATTATTTCAATAAATAATCACATATATTAATAGTCAATCAACAAATATTACATGTTTTTTGTGAGTTAATTAGTGTCTTAAATATTAAGTCAAATATCAAAAGTTAATCTGTTGTCTTAAAGGAGTACATGTATAGATTGTTTGTTAACTTACCTCACCCAGACCCTGCTCTGAGCGGGCTATTAGGTATGATGATGATGATGATGATGACACTTGTTTCAAGTTATTATTTTACTAGATTATGCCCGTGCGATGCACAGCTTTAATATAATTTTTGACATATTTGTATAAACAAAATAATAAAAAATTTGCGGCTATATATTTTAACTATCTCAAAATACCCTATACTCATTTAATAAAAAACACATTAAAGATTTTATTAAAAAACTTAAAAAAAAATTAAAATATACTTCTATTCTATGACTTCCTAATACATTAAATGATGTGACATAAAAAGTAAAAAACCAATCAATTCGGATAATATTAGTTATACTTAAAAATTAGTAAAGTCAAAGATATTAATATTAGTCATTATAACAATGACATCATCTTTAAGTTTTGGAGGGGAATTTTTTATTGAGAGAGTGACATGTAAGCAATTTTGATAAGTGATTACATCAGTAGTGTTTTGTTTTAGTAATAGTTATAGAATAGATTCTATGACTTCCTAATACATTAAATGATGTGACATAAAAAGTAAAAAATCAATCAATTCAGATAATATTAGTTATACTTAAAAATTAGTAAAGTCAAAGATATTAATATTAGTTATTATTACAATGACATCATCTTTAAGTTTTAGAGGGGAATTTTTTATTGAGAGAGTAACATGTAAGCAATTTTGGTAGTTTTTGTTTTAGTAATAGTTATAGATTAGTGTATTTTATTGATGATAGGAAGAGAAGGTGCAAGAGCTAGAAAGTAAAAGTAGAAGCTGCCCACACTGCAAAGACGAAAATGGATGGATAAGAAAATATCCAAATGAAACAAGAAAGGAAGCTTCCTCCAAGCCTTATAAATGTCCAATCGTTAACAAAGGACTACTAAGGAAACTTCCTCTGTAAGACCGCTAGGGACATTTTAAGAAATACGTGCTTCCTTGAGAGATCGTTTTTTGCAAAGACCATTCTCAAAAGTCTAGCCCAAATTTATATTTAGAGTTGTAATAATATATATTTAGAATTGGACTGGGCTTTTGAGAGCCGTCTTTATAAAAGACGATCTCAAATAAGAATTTGGGTTCTAGAAAGGGAGAAATAGTTATAGTGCACTTAGGTTATGTATTACTCCTTTTTAACGAGTTTCTTATAAATTTAATTATTTATCTTTATTTATTCTCTAAATTTTATCTCTTTTTTCGTCTTATTTATAGCAAAAGGACTAGCTACTTTTTTTTTATACTATTATTATTATTATTATTATTATTATTATTATTATTATTATTATTATTATTATCCTTTCACAAAGACAAATTAGTACCCTATTACAGAGCACAAAGACAAATTAGTACCCTATTACAGAGGCAGAGTTAAATTAATAAATTCTTTAAAGGCTCATTATAATTTTAAAAATTATAATATTTTTCTAATAAATTCGTATTTTAAACACTTACATATATTACGTAATTTAATATTTAGACCCCTACTTTTTTAGGCCCTATGCAATCAAATATTTTAAACATTCTCAAAACTTTCGATGCGACGTAATTAGAAATGATAAATAACATACCCCTAATGTTTCAACCTACTCCTAATTTCTAAGTAATAGCTATGTCAAATAAAATGTATAAAATAACATTTATTTAAAATAATATTCTCATAATATTTTTTTAAAAAATAAATAAATATATAAATTTGGACATTCTACACTTAAAATTTGATTATAGAAATCAAACAGATATATGTCTCATATTGTAATACTACGAGACAAAGAAACTACTATATATACATTATACACAAACCTATCTTCCTTCCATTATGTAAAAAACAAAAACATACCAAAAAGAAATGAAGAACTCATCTTATATCCTCCAATATTCTCTTGTCTTCATATTTTCTCTACTTGTTCCTCATCAATGTGCCGCCTCTATCGAAAATCTCTCGGCCGCTCGTGCGAGCAATGTGCCCGAAAAGCTTCATCCAGTTTAACCTACGACTTTTGTTATACTTCACTCGACGCAGTTCCCCTTAGCCATGTTGCCGATCCTGCAGGCCTAGGACTCATCGCACTGGAATTAGCTCTAGAGAACACGACAACCACAGCATCGACCATAAGCAGTATCCTAAACAAAAATGACTCGAATCCTCGTTGTGATGGGTGTCTAAAGTTATGCTTTGAGCTATATCTCGATATAAGCGTAAAACTGGAAGAGAGTATTAAAGACTTTGTGTATGGAAAGAATTATGATGTTGTGTACTTGTGGGTTAGTGAAATAATGCAAGAAACTCATGTATGTGAAGCAGGGTTTAAGGAGAAGGGAGTTGAATCTCCTCTAACAAAGGAGAATCACAACTTAAGTCAACTGTGTAGTATTGTTTTGTGTATAATGGACTTGATTAGACCAGATCTTAGAT
>CM025922.1:6497587-6531340 GCA_000753965.2 Amaranthus hypochondriacus | reverse complement strand
GGAGAATCAACTTGTTCGCAGTGTTATAGGAGGAATTCAGAACTTTTGGGCCCAAATCTTTTGCCTCCCGAAGAAGTTGATTAAAATGGTCGAGAAAGCATCTGCAGATCTTTCATCTGGACCGGAAGAAAGGGTATTTCTAGAAAAGCTGCTGTGGCTTGGAACCAGATGACCTTGCCTCTCTCTAAGGGAGGTCTGAACCTTAAAGACATGCACAAGTGGAACAAAGCTGCCCTTTTGAAGCATATCTGGAACTTAGCTCGGAAAAAAGACAACCTCTGGGTAAAATGGGTGCACAGCTACTATATGAGCAACCAAGATATCAGGAATATGCGCGTCTCCATTCATGCCTCGTGGGTTTTCAAGAAGATCATCAAACACAGCTATCTTGTAGATAAACTAGGGGGTGGGATCAATTCATAAATGATCCTGACTTCTCTATTGGTGGGGTCTACAACCGTCTGATGGAGGATGCCCCTAGAGTAACTTGGGGTAACATCATGATAAAGAACTATGCCAGTCCAAGCGCAAAGTTCATCACTTGGTTAGCAATTCAGAATAGGCTTGCAACAAAAGATCGCATTGGGAAATGGATAGATACCACATATGATAAATGTGCTCTTTGCAATGGGGCTAATGAATCGATCCAGCATCTTGTTTTTGATTGTCAAAATGCAAAGGACATCCGCACCCAGATCTTCAGATTCCTTCGCGAGAGACTCGACGAGGCTGACTTTCAGGCTGAGATTAGAATAATGGCCAAGATCAATAGGAAGAAAACTGACAGAGCCAAGTTGATTGTTGCTCTATGGACAGAGATGATATACTGCATCTGGAAACAGCGGAATGGAAAAATTTTTGATAATCGCACCTTTAGCCAGAAAGAGATGTATGATCTTATTATCTTTAGAGTTGCAGGGAGGGTTAGTAGTAGGATGAATGATATGCTTGTATCTATGTAGCTTTTGGTAGTGTTATTTTGGGTTATCGCTCCCCTTTTTGTTGTGAGTGATAGCGTTTTTGGTGGCTTGGTCTGCAGTTAATTTACAGACCGAGCGTTTCCCCTCTCTGTATCTATATTTTTGGTATATAATACAAATCAATTGACAAATATATATATATATATATATATATATATATATACATATATATATATATATATATATATATATATATATATATATATACATATATAGGGGAGGGATCCAATGAGAAGGGGTCTCAAAATGAGAAGGATGAGAAGGATTTATAGCCATTGATCTTATGAAAATCTAACGGATGAAAACCACAATCGCTGCTTCATCTTTCTTCTTCTTCTCCATTTTATGTCATAATTAAAGGTTACTATGTTTTTAGAATATGATACTATGTTATGATTAAAGGTTACTATGTTCAGTTTAAATATACTATATTCTGTATAGATTTAAGAGAAGACAGTAACTATACATAATCATAGTAACCTTTTTTCATAACATAGTATCTGTTTCTAAGAACATAGTTATCTTTAAAAAATGATATATTGAACCGGTTCAGTATTAAAGAAATTGGTTAATATTGCAAATTGAACCGCCGTGCCAACTAAAAAATGAACAAATTAAATCTATCCATTGATTTAAAAAATGAACGCTTCAGATTACTTCTCACCCTTCTCATTTTGAGACCCCTTCTCATTTGATCCTAAATCTATATAATATATATATAATATATATTATATATATTATTATATATATATATATATATTATATATATATATATATATATATATTACCGAAATTCAGATGGTGATCCTGATAAGAGTTTATGTAAAAAATTAATTTCTTTACTTCGTTCGAATTTCATTGTTAAGATGATGATTGGAGCATCCGTTTCTCTAGTACACCATCCAGTTGTGTTGCAATAATATGATCTACTTAAAAACCTTAAAATAGATGTGCATAAAGTTGCAAAACGCTTACACTAGTACAACAACATACTTTATGTAATGTTAAAACTTTAAAATAAGTTTATAATCCTAAAGAACACATTTCTTTATAATAATTAAACTATAATGATAAAATAATCATTTGAAATTTATTTCAACCCATATTTTTTTTTATAAATAAATAATTTGTAATGTATTTGATTTGTATAATTTATTGTACGATAGTATCATAAATAATATATAGGATTATTTGTGAAAAAACTATTTCAAAATTATTTTCTTTTATTAATTTATTACAAAATTATTGTAATGAAATTTAATTTTTTTACATGAATTAATAATATCTCATTTGATAATTATCCATTGTAATTGAAAAATACTACATAATTTAATTTAATTGATTTTATAGAGTAAAAATCTTTTGTACCTAATCAATTATACAAACCTAATAAAAAATATATTACATGATATGTTAGAATATATTTTCCTAATAAGACCAACAAAAGAACATGAAATTTTTTATTATAAAGTCGACATGTGTCCTAATCATTTCTTCCTTAGTATATTGTATAAATTTGATGACATGCAAGTTTAACCTATAAAAAAAATAGAAATATTTAATTTTTAAACTATAGAATATGCATTAAGTATATGAGATCAGTAACTTATTCTTAATTCAAACCTACAAACAAAGTTAAAATAAAAGAAAAAAATATAATAGTAATATAAATTTCAAATAATAATATGTCAAAACATTAACACTAAAATGAATCAATCAACTCCGTTTATTACCTCGTATAATACACTATTTTAATATAGAAATCTTCAAAAACAAACCAAAAACATAAGCAAAGAGAGGAAGTATAAATTATGATTTTTATCTATTTTTCAATATAACTTTTTAAATTGTACATTTATATATAAACAGCGTAATTAGAATAATTATGATTTATTGCCTTCATTAATGTGTAAATTTTTTTAAAAATGCAAACGTGTAAATATAGAAAGTCAAAAAATGTAAATAAATTAATTCTATTAATACTATCAAATGAAAAAAGACAAATGACATGCTCACATTCAATTTGCCTTTTTCTAAAATACAATAAAATTAATAGATGTATGATTATATGACTGTTAAATTATTATTTTATAGTGACATACAACGCTCAGTCAAATAAAAAAACATATTGTAATGAAAATAAGATGAAAAAATAAATAAAAATTTATCAATAATACTTATTTAGATCATAAAAATATTTGATTTTGCAAGTGTTCGTTCGCCATTAGCATATAAATATATATCAAATTTGAAATTTAAATTAATTAAAATAATCGAAGAATTATGATTAGAGGAGAAATGTTCGGTAATATAAAAATAAAAAAAACATTGACATAAAAATAAATAGATAAAATTATCAATAATACTTATTTTAACAAAATCATTGTGCTTCATTTGTTTTTTGGCACATCAATTTTCAGTGGACATAATTATTAATATTATATCTTTATTTCATTTAAATGTAACACTCCAATTTACTTTCGTCCTTAGTGGTTTTGGTTTCGAATAAAGGGTCGAAAATTCAAGGGTGTTATAATAATGCAAGAGTTTTGCAACCTTATCCATGTTTATTATAAAATTTTTAGGTAAATCATATGATTGCAGCACAGTTGGAGGGTGTAATATAGGAAGGATGCTCCAAACAACAGTTTAATAATGAGATTCGAACGAAATAAAGAAATTCCTATTTTACATAAACTCTTGTCAGGATCACCATCTGACATTTGGTAATATACATAAAATTGTTCATTTATTTCTATGTAGTTTAACAACACAACAACAAAGTAAGTTTGTGCATACATATTTTCTCACTGTCATCAAAATAAAAATCTAAATCATTAATGTTATCTCCCACACCGTGGTAAATCTCATATTTATCAATTTTAAAATCAGTTCTAACATCAAACACTACAACTACAGTCATCAATTCAAAACATATTTACAGTATTCTCTCACTTCCTCCGTATTTTAATAACTAGAGGGGTCAACATACACGCAATCTTTAATACAATGGTTTAATCCGTTCCAAAGAGACGCACCATTAATTATTGCTGATTTTAGAATGTCATTACAACGAGTTTTTTTAAGAAGATTTATTTTTGAGTCATTCACCACTTAATATGGTCAAAAAAACAAATACCTACGTGCATTGACTAATTCGATTTGTTAGGTGTAAGTGAATATAACAACTTAACTTGATAGCGTAAAACTTTGACAACTACAGAAAATTACACTGACAATATTCTGCTGGATATAAATAGGTCCCGTGTTAATTATGTGTTGTTAATTATTTAAATAAAAAACTTATGAATCTTATATGTGTAATTAAGTTATTACACTACTCTTAACTATTGTTTTATAACAATAGTTCAATTTAATGTAATATTAAAAATAAAAAATAAAAAAACATTCTAATCAAAATAAATAGTTCAATTTGAATTGAAAACTTTTGTTGTTGCAATGACACGTGTTCAAAATTCTATTGCTTTAAAATATATTAAGATTCTTTGACTTTTAAATTATTGTTTTATAGTTATATACAACGCTCAGTCGAATAAAAAATAAAAAATGTTGTAATGAAAATAAAATGATAAAATAAATCAAAAATTATCAATAATACTTATTGTGTTAATAAAAATATTTGATTTTGCAAGTGTTCATTCGCCATTAGCATATATATATATATATATATATATATAGGGGAGGGATCCAATGAGAAGGGGTCTCAAAATGAGAAGGATGAGAAGGATTTATAGCCATTGATCTTATGAAAATCTAACGGATGAATACCACAATCGCTGCTTCATCTTTCTTCTTCTTCTCCATTTTTATGTCATAATTAAAGGTTACTATGTTTTTAGAATATGATACTATGTTATGATTAAAGGTTACTATGTTCAGTTTAAAATATACTATATTCTGTATAAGATTAAGAGAAGACAGTAACTATACATAATCATGGTAACCTTTTTTCATAACATAGTATCTGTTTCTAAGAACATAGTATCTTTAGAAAATGATATATTGAACCGGTTCAGTATTAAAGAAATTGGTTAACATTAGAAGTTTGAACCGCGTGCAACTTAAAAAAGGAACAAATTAAATCTATCCATTGATCTAAAAAATGAACGCTTCAGATTACTTCTCACCCTTCTCATTTTGAGACCCCTTCTCATTTGATCCTAAATCTATATATATATATATATATATATATATATATATATATATATATATATATATATATATATATATATATATATATATATATATATATCAAATTTTAAATTTAAATTAACTAAAATAATCGAAGAATCATGATTAGAGGAGAAATGTTCGGTAATATAAAAATAAAAAAAACATTGTAATGAAAATAAATATATAAAATTATCAATAATACTTATTTTAACGAAATCATGTGCTTGATAAGTTTTTTGGCAGAATAATTTTCAGAGGAGATAATAATTATTATTATTTCTTTATTTCATTCAAATGTAACACTCCAACCTCCTTTCGTCCTTAGCGGTTTTGGTTTCGTATAAGGGTTCGAGAATTCAGGGGTGTTACACTAATGCAAGAGTTTTGCAACCTTATCCATGTTTATTGTATAGTTTTTAGTTAGATCATATGATTGAATCACAGTTGGAGGGTGTAATATTGTAAGGAAACAACATTTCAATAATGAGATTACAACGAAATAAAGAAATTCCTAATTTACATAAACTCTTGTCAGGATCACTATCTGAATTTTGGTAATATACATACAATTCTTCTTTTATTTTTATGTAGTTTAACAACACAACAAAATGCTAAGTTTGTGCATACATATTTTCTCTCTATCATCAAATTAAAAATCTAAATTATTAATGTTATCTCCCACATCGTGGTAAATCTCATATTTATCAATTTTAAAATCAGTTCTAACATCAAACACTCCAACTACAGTCATGAATTCATAATATATTTATAGTATTCTCTCACTTGCTCTGTATTTTAATAACTAAAGGGGTCAGCATACACGCAATATTTAATACAATGGTTTAATCCGTTCCAAAGAGAAGCACCATTAATTATTGCTTATTTTAGAAGGTCATTAGATTTACAACAATTTTTTTATGAAAATTTATTTTGGAGTCATTCACACCACTTACTATTGTCAAAAAACAAATACCTAATGGATTGACTAATTCGATTTGTTAGGTGTAAGTAAATATAACAACTTAAGTTGATAGTGTAAAACTTTGACAACTACAGAAAAATTACACTGACAATATTTTGCTTGATATAAATAGATTCACGTGCTAACTATGTGTTGTTAATTATTTAAATAAAAAACTTATGAATCTTATATATGTAATATTAAAAATAAAAAATAAAAAAACATTCTAATCAAAATAAATAGTTCAATTTGAATTGAAAACTTTTGTTGTTGCAATGACACGTGTTCAAAATTCTATTGCTTTAAAATATATTAAGATTCTTTGACTTTTAAATTATTGTTTTATAGTTATATACAACGGTCAGTCGAATAAAAAATAAAAAATGTTATAATGAAAATAAAATGATAAAATAAATCAAAAATTATCAATAATACTTATTTTGTTAATAAAAATTTTTGATTTTGCAAGTGTTCATTCGCCATTAGCGTATAAATATATATCAAATTTTAAATTTAAATTAATTAAAATAATCGAAGAATTATGATTAGAGGAGAAATGTTCGGTAATATAAAAATAAAAAAAACATTGTAATGAAAATAAATAGACAAAATTATCAATAATACTTATTTTAACGAAATCATTGTGCTTGATTAGTTTTTTGGCACCATAATTTTCAGTGGAGATAATTATTACTATTATTTCTTTATTTCATTTAAATGTAACAGTCCAACTTCCTTTCGTCATTTAAATGTTACACTAATGCAAGAGTTGAAGGGTGTAATATAGGAAGGATGCTCTAAACAACAGTTCAACAATGAGATTCGAACGAAATAAAGAAAATCTTATTTTACATAAACTCTTGTCAGGATCACCATCTAAATTTTTGTAATATACATAGAATTTTTCGTTTATTTATATGTAGTTTAACAACACAACAACATGCTAAGTTTTTGCATATATATTTTCTCCCTATCATCAAAATAAAAATCTAAATCATTAATGTTATCTCCCACACAGTGGTAAATCCCATATTTATCAATTTAAAATCAGTTCTAACATCAAACACTTCAACCACAGCCGTCGACCGGTTATGAGGTTTACGAACAGGTTAAGGGGGTTGAGACTATAATTGGTAAAACAGGGCAAGTTAAAGGGGGTGAAGACCGACTGTGGAAAAAAAATTTAATATTTTGGACGCTTCCATATTGGTGAGATCTACAGGTTAGGCATTGTCTTGACGTTATGCATATAGAGAAAAATGTATGCGATGCCATACTCGAGACTCTCATGAACATTCCGGGTAAGACAAAGGATGTTAAGGCCGTGCGAGATTACTTTGAATGTAAGGGTATTCGTCCGGAGTTGTGGGCACAGGTTAAGTTGCGTTTTTAATGGTTTTGAACGATTTTTGTCATATACTTTGAATGTAAGGGTATTCATCCGGAGTTGTGTTGAAGTTGTTAGAATCGAAAATAATTGTCATATGCCTGAAATGAAGTGTGAAGTTGCGTTTTTAACGGTTTTGAACGATTTTTGTCACTTTCGCGCGTAAAATAGCTTAAACTTGGTTTGTTATGCACGAAACTTGGCACACAACACTATTTGGTATATATTATTGTGTTGAAGCGGTTAGAATCGAAAATAATTGTCATATGCTTGAAATGAAGTGTGAAGTTGCGTTTTTAACGTTTTTGAAATGTTTTTAATTTGGCACTAAAATATATAATATTTTTTTAATAGTGTTTTCAACAAAAAAATAGCATTTACTGCGGCTACTACGTGTTTAAAATTATGGACGATATCATAGAAGCCGTGAAGAAACTCGGGGTACAAAGTAGTGATTCCGTAAGTATTTATTATGTTTTTAAATTATAATATTATAAATATTTATTAGAAAATCTATAATATATATGAACTAACTTTTTAATAATTATTTCTTTTAATACGTAGATTATATACGACACTCCAAGGGAAACACGCGAATTGACGGAAACGGAAATACGCGAAGTGAAAGACAAAGTTGCCGTGTATATTTCTAATTTATGTTGGTAGCTTATGTTTCGTAGTGGTGTACGTTAAGTTTATGTATATATATTTGTATATATTATATATTATAATTTATTTGTAAATGCACAATTAAATTATTTATGTATATATATATATATATATATATATATATATATATATATAATATATATATATATATATATATATATATATATATATATATATATATATATATATATATATATATATATGTAGGTAGTATGCTTGATATATGATGTTGTCTAGGAGTGTCCTATTGTAGCTTGGAGGTTCTTATGGGTGTGATTTGTTATTTATAGCATATTGGTGTGTAAGGTGTAGATGACTAGAACTGGTGTGTAAGGTGATAGTATTTTTGGTGTTTGCATAGTCCACCCCTATGCTGTTTTGGGTGGCCTGATTCATGGGCCCCTCTCCTAATGGGTTTTTACCCTCGTGGGGTTTTTTATGCCGGCGGGCTTGGGTTCCCCATGTCTCAGTGTTTTGTTATTTTATTATTAATAATACATCTTCCAAATTTTCAATATATATATATATATATATATATATATATATATATATATATATATATATATATATATATATATATATATATATATATATATATATATATATATATATATATATATATATATATATTATTTTGGTGATAATTAATGGTGATTATAGATGGTTTATTATTGTTAAATATTTATTATTTTATAATTAGGATAATATATACAAATATCAATAAAACAAAAAAAAAATAATAAAGGCTGTGGACAGGTACCACAATCGCAGCCAATAATGTGCCCAAAATTGGGTTTGTGAAATTCACATTATTGGCTGCGGACAGGCTAAAAAACCGCAGCTAATAACAATTTTTCTTGCTGCATTTTTTCACCGCATCCATTGTTTATTACTATCAGCTGCTACCACAAGTGCTTGGGTCTAAAACCGCAGCCTTTAGGGGCCTAAAAATCGTAGCCTTTGAGGTTTTTTCCACTAGTGGAATGATAAAGTTAGAGCCCATCAATTATTTTTCGCCCTGGGCCCCTATTATCTCAGGACCGACCCTGCCTTTATCTTAGTAAATAAACTTTCTATAGTCTCTTCTTGTGACTGCACAACCTTACTGATTTTTTTCTTGCACAACAAAAATTGGGCACATGAGGTTTGCCTATACCTCTCTACCAACTCATCCCAAATATCCTTTGCAGTCTTCAACCAATGCAAGGTATTGGCTATTTTCTCATCTATCACAGATTAAGAGCCAACGCATGACTACATTATTAACACGATCCCAAGCTTTGGCATGGATGGTGCTTGATGTGGTGCTTGATGTGGATCTTTTAACAGTACCATCTACAAATCCCAACTTATTCTTCCCTGATAGAGCAATTACCATCGCTCTTTTCCAATCTTTAAACCCAACTCCATTAAAGATTTTGGGGATGATCTTTTACCCTGAATCAGTTTACTCTGAATTCATAATGTTAAAATTAAATATTTTTATTACTTTTTTCCTCCCATTAAATGTTCAATTTCCATTTTACTCTGAATTCATAAATTATATTATACCAGAAATATGCTTTTATGAAACGCTAGTGGTAACAAATCTTAAAAATAATTTCATAAAATAGCATTATAATATTGTACCTAAAGCTACAATAACATTAATGAGCTAAAAACGTTTGATTGACCTTTCTCGAGCCGAAAGACTCTTTGATCGCTCTCTCCTCTATGGGTATGAGTTGTCGTCTTTCTTCCTTCCCCCAGACCCTGACCATAGTTTTCTATGAGTAGAATACACTAGGTATAATGATGATGATGACCCTTAAGTTGTGAAATATCTTAAGAATGTTCTATATGGTAGCAACATATTTTTATGAAACGCCAGTGGTAGTAAAACTTTAAAAAAAATTCCACAAAATAGCATTGTAATGTTGTACTAAATGCTACAATAACATTAACAGTCTAAAAACGTTTAATTGATCCTTTAGTTGTAAAATATCTTAGGAATATCCTATATAGTAGCAAAATAATTTTATGAAACGCCTGTGTTAACAAATTTAATTTTAACTATAAATCTACAATAGCTTTTTTTGGCAAATAAAAGGATTTTCATTCATCAGAAAAAACTTTAATTACAACAAGGTAAGGGAAAACTCAGCTTTTCTTATTTGCATCAGTGTGGAAAAGAGGTCCAGCTTCTATGAAGGGTTCCCCGTCCCACCTTCTACTGTATGTTTTTTGGAAAGAAGACAAGTGCAAATAAATTATTTCACAACTTAACGACCAACTAAACACAGTTTTAACCCGGTAATGTTACTGGTTCTTTAAGTATAACATTACAATGACTATAATAAATTATTACATTCAATGATAAATCTGACAATACATATTAATGATAAGTGCAAGTATTTGCACTTATTTATATCATTTTATACCCGTTAATGATGGTCGTTGTTAGTAATTTCGTGTTCAGTTCAAAGATTTTGTGCTACTTTACCCATTTTTGTTATTCATGTTAATTTTGAGTGGTTTTGATTGTTTTAAGCAATATTCTTATGGTTTTAATGATGACAAAGTTTACTAAAGGGATTTTAGCTCGGTGGAAGTTGTTCTACAAAGAAAATGAGCAAAAGAGTAGAAGAGTGTTTATAATGCAAAAGTTTAGAGGTAAAATTTGATACATGTCTACACTTTTGGCCATAACTTTTGATAGGAGAAGATCGTATTAATGCAAGGTTTGCTGCATTGGAAACTAGATTTCAAGAGCTTTCCAACGATAGATATTATATGGTCGATTCCGATAAACGAGCAAGAAAGGACGATCGTTGAAGTTCTCTAAAATGGTCAGCCACGAAAACCAACTCGGCTTATTTGTCGTGGAAATTGCCGCCAACTAGGCTTTTTTTGGATTCCTTGCAACCTTTTATTTCATCACTTTAATTTTGTATTTTTTTTATTTTATCTTTATTTTAAATAAACTCTTAGGGTTTATTTAGTGATGAATAAGGGGGAATGAGGTGAAGTCTAGTCTAGGGAGCATAGGGGGGGGGATTGAAAACCTCTTCTTCTTTCTCTTACCTTCTTTTTTATTCCTTTACCTTCCTCCATAGAACGTCGTTTTTTATTCTTGTAAGCTTTTAATTTCTTGTCTTTTAAATTTCTTGTCTTTGATTTAATCTTTCATTATTAGTTTAATCTTTCTTTATTAAAGTTGTGTTAGTTTAATGTTTCCTTGTCATACTTTAATTGTTTTCTTAGATATTATAATTTAATAAAGGAAAATTTGATATTAATAATTCAACCTTGTTCATCCGCTGTGAATAATCCAATCTTTTGATTATTTTCTATTAATACAACGTTTGCCCTTAGTTTGCTGTGAATAATCCAACCTTTATTTTAATTTGCTAGCAACATAACCTATTATTAGCCATTATTACTAATCAAACAATACAATACTACAAAAATATTGGAAAATTACAAGTGTCATTTTCTAAGGAGGCATAACAAATGTAATAATTTTATTGGATGATAATTGATTACATGAAAATATTTACATAATTTAAAAGTTAATTATTTTTAAAATCATACAATACTATAAAAATGTTGCAAAATTAGAAGTGTCATCATATAATTATTTTATTGAATGATAGTTGATTACATATTAACCTAATTTAGAATTTAATTATTTTAAAATTAGAGCTAAATACAATACTATAAAATATTGGAAAATTGCAAGTGTCATCCTCTAAGAAGACATGACAAATATAATTGTTTTATTGGATGATAGTTGATTACATGCCAATATTAACCTAATATAGAATTTAATTATTTTAAAATTAGAGCTAAATTAGGTATAGTATGGAGTATAATTCATTATAGCAATTCTATATAAATAATCTAAAATTTAATATATTTAATTGAATGAAAAAGTGATGTATTCAATAATCAATTTAAAAAATTAGTATTTAATTTTTGCTTTTAAAAAGTTATGTATTTGATAAATTTAATCATGATAGTATGTGCTTGCATTATTTTTTTTGGCGATTAAGAGGAATATATTAACTCCAAAAAAACCCTTTACAACCTATACTTGCATTATTCTTTGAAATTATATTTTTATAAATTTCTTACTCATAAATTCGTGCATTGCACGAGTTTCTATAGTAAGGTATGTTGTAGGCAAATTTATCACAAAGGTTGGATTATTAGAAAATAATCAAAAGATGAGATTATTCATAGCGAATAAGTGAAAGGTTGGATTATTAAGGTCAATTTTTCCTTTAATAAAAGTATTGTTCTTTCTTTTTTTGTCTCTTGGAACTTTAAATGTGTGTCTCATAGTTTAATTATTATTTTTCCTTGCAAGTTTCAATATAACCATTTTTAATAATCTTTAGTATTATCTTAGGGTTTGTATTCATCATTTCCTTCATGAATAGTGAATAGTTAATAGATCAATTTTCTAGGGCTAGGGTTTGAACTTAAAGTTCAAGTATGATTTGATGATTGAAAATGTCTATGAAATTAGGATTAAAGTGATTGGATTGTGTCAATAATCCTAAATTAAATATGCTTTGTTGGACTAGTCAATAGAACTAGCGTGTAAGATTATGATCAACTTTGCTTTAGGGTAGATTTTAGTTGAACTCTTATTAAATCGCTCAATGAAACTAGCATGTGAGAGTCGATTTAATAGAGTCTTAATCTAATAGTTAATCAACAGAGCATGAGTTTGAGATTATCAAGATCATATTTAGTCGCACAATTAACCTGTCATTTCATAGACACTAATAAGTGTTTGATCATAAAAGATTTTAGGGGATTCCCAACACCTTGGATCTAATGTATCATATAGTTTCAATATAATTTCTTATTGCATTTTTAGTTTATTAGTTAAATACGAATCAATCTTTTTCCTTTGCAAGCAATATAATTAGTAGATAAGCAAGTTTTTTGTCCTAGCTTCCATGTGTTCGACCTGGACTATACGTACACCAAGCGCTTGTGGTTAAAAAAAATTTGCACTATCCTTTAAATTTCTTCTGCTATTAAAATGGAAATCAATAAAGGTACGTTGAAATCTATATTAATCATACATAAGATTATTTTGTTTAACATAATTACAACTGAAGTGTACAGAAATAGTGTTGAAATTAATTTAAAATATTCTATGCAAATAATATTGTGATATATTTTATGGGTTGTTCTTATGTAACACCCCGAGAATTTATAATGTTATTAATTAATATTTTAAATAACTTTTGGAGATATAATTATATATTAAATTATTTGAATTAGCTTTAATAAATTTCTTTCATATCCAAAAATAAATATTAACCCATTTATGTTAAAATTAAATTGCGATTATTAAAATATTTGAATGAAAAAATTATTATTTATTAAATTTGTGAGCATACGAAGGTGCATCGCAAGAAGATGAATCTAGATCAATAAATGAATAAATGAATAAACAAAATAAAAAGAGGTGCTAGTGTTTTAAGTAGTAAGACTCATACCTAGCCATCACTCCCTCATTTTCAAATAGACCATCTATCTCTTTTCTCTTACTTTCCCTCTCTCCCTCACGTCCCCCTTCCCTTACCAAGAGCTGGCGGCACAACCAAGCCCAGCGGCAACCCAACAACAGCCCCGCGTGACTACCAGCAGCAGCCGCCCAGTGTACTCCCTCCTAGCAGCAGTCAAGACATTTTTTTTGCCCCCCACGACAGCAGGTGCTGCTGTGACGCCAATCCAAGTACAGCAGCCAGACACCACTCCACCGCTAGTTTTGTTCTCCAACATTACCACAACAACGATCTATCACTACAATATAATTTGCTTTTAGTGGGATATATTTAGCGACATTTGATTTGAATGTCACTATTTTAAATTTCATGTAGTATATATAGAGGATTTTGTGTCATTTATTAGACCCTTTAGTACCATAATAAAACGTCACACTAAAGCTTTTTGCGACATAGGATATAGTGACATTTCTCACAAATGCCACTATAGACTATAGTGACAATTACATATGCCACTAAAGACTAAATAAAGTGTCGCTAAATCACTTTATAGTGGAACTTAAATAAAAATTTATAATTATTACACTAAAAATATAAATCAATGGCATTTTTTAATACCACTAAATCCAATGTCGCAAAAAGTTAAATTTGTTGTAGGGTATACCCTCCCCATTTACTAGTTTCCCGATTGTCAGCTATCTCCTCCTCTCTCTAATTAAATTTCTAGATTTTAATTGGAGTTTCATTAAGTGTAATGAGTTTAATGTTGGTTTGTGTTAATTTCATTGAATCTTTGTGTGGGTAATAGAAATCAAGTATAGTTGAATATTAACTTTATTCTACATAAATTGGGTAATTAGTTCAAGTATTAAAGTTGGATTCATTTGAGTTATCTTTAATTTCTAATTCATGTGGTAGTATTTGATTAGTGATTACAGTTTGGGGTTTTGATTCATCTTCAAAGTTTAAAGGCGAAGTTTTTGAAAAAAAAATTCAGATTCCGTTCTCTCTGTTCTTGGCTGATTTCGAGCCTCTTCTAGGCATGTTTAGGTTCTGGTTTGTTCATAAGATTTGTAGAGCTCGAAGTCACGGTCGCGTGGGCACTTGAATCGCCCATAATGAGTTTGTATGAGAGAGTTATGCCCAAAATACTAACAAACTGTCATGAAAATCGAAAATAGTCAATTATGAGTTTAATTGTCTAAATTGGGACTTCAATTAGCTATTCCTTCAATCAATTATTTACGATTATTTTGTGTTTCATTATTCAGTTATTATGGATGGTATGAATTTGTTGAGTATTATTGATGGTGATGATTGTAGTGACTATGAAAGTGATTTTGGTCGTGAAATTCAGAATAATAGTTGATAGTTGTTGTGGGTTGATTGTTGTAAATTACAAATACCCTTATTAGATTGTCATTGAAGTTATAGATACATGGTATTAGTAAGTCATGAGCATAGTGTCAACTTATTGTTGAGAGTTACTAAAATTACTTATTGTGATGTTTGATTATAGTTCTTTCTAGCTTTAGAGAATGTAACAAATAATACTACAATTTGATAACGCTTAAGAGTTTTCTTATTGTTATATTAAAATGGTAAGACTTAGTTGTGATTAATTATTTTGGGTAACGCGAACCGGCATACTCAGAATTAGTTGATGAAAAGGAACGATTCACATATACTTTTACTTTCAAATGGGTAAAAAGACTTGTGTTGTGTTGAATTAATGATTTTGACTTGTATTGGATGAGTTGTGTGCGTGGTAGAGTAATCGGAAACTCATGTTGAATGGGTGATAGCGGTTGCTTTGGTATTTAGTTGGTATGACAAAGTAGTTAAGGAGACTTATTAGTTCCATTCCTAACTCTATAGGTGCCCATTTCATAAGAGGAAGGTAGAACATTAATTGGGTGATTTTTGTGACTTTTAGTCGTGCAGTGACGCTTACAGGTATGTACACGCAGTAATTAACTCTTGAATGCATCTTGCATTGTATATTTATCGAAATTGAATTGTTTTAAAACATATGTTGTACACTACCTAAGAATCATCGTCGGAGTGATATATCAAAGTTATTGATTATATGATTTTCAAATTTACTGGCAGAGAACGATTCCCTTATTAGTAAGAATGGTTATTATTTTTTTGAAAGGGAGCGAGTCTCTTACTAATAGTATTGTTTATTGTTAGAATAGTGATTATGCTTTTGGTTCAAGTGATACCGAGAAGTTGTGAAGTCGAAAAGAAAGGAAGAAGATAGAAATGACAGTGAGAAGTAGGAAGTGATGTTTAGTAGTTATGATTGGTAGTTGGAGTGTTGTGAAATCACCCTCATATGATGACATACTCTATTAGTAATATGCCTTATCATGATATGATATTAGCTACTAACGTATACTGTTTGTTGTCATTGTTGATGGCTCGTCTTTGACGGCCCTGCTATGACGCGTTGGTCTATGATCTTACGTTGAACAGCGGGGACATCATAAATAGACATTACAAGCGATGAAACTTCTATGCATTGCATACGGGGGGAAGGAGTGAGAACCTTGAAGCGTGCGATGTTACATTTATTTTTGACGCTAGATGTAGTTTCTTTGTATTTAAATTTGTTTATGTTTTTGGCTTGAGGCACATGTCCATCTTTTTGTATAAGTTTTTTCCACTGCATAGTTTATAAATTGTATGGTTTTAAAGAGTCAGGTCAGTTTAAAACGCAAGCGTTGACACCCAAACCACGATCCATGCTTGGCATGTTGATTTGAGAAGCCGAGGATGAATCATTCTGTTGTAATATAGTTTTGATAAGTCGTTGATGCCTTTGGCTTATTAGATTCTAAATAAATTTGTTTTTCTACAAAAGGCGCATAGTTTTAGGGTTGATGCTGCCGAAATTTCCATTCACCTCTTTAAAGTTTACCTTTAACGTTTAACGTTTTTCTTTTCCTTTTTCTTTTTATGTGACACTTGAATTTCCACCCATCCTTTGTGGTTTTGGTTTCGTTTAAGGGGTTGAAAATTCAGGGGTGTTACATCTAACCTATGCCACAATGGCATAGGTTAAGAACATTAAATTCTTTTATGAGCTTTCTTTATCAGCTAGTCTTGGCTGAGACCGTCTCAAATTGAGACCAAGAATGGGCCAGCCCAATTCGCGCGTGTATCAACCTCACATGCTTTTTCTCGTCTTTTCCATTTTTTGTACATTTTTCAATTTTAATCTTACAGGTATAAATTTTGACCTTTAAGGATATCAATTCCAGCTTAAAGTAACTTTAAACATATTAATTAACATAAAAATTTCAATTTTGACCTATTTGTGATCAATTTTGACGTTAAACTGATCATTTTCTACCTAAATATGGTTACCTAAATAGGCAATTAATAGCTAAGACTAACATCACCTGCACAGCACATGATGGGTCAAACAATAAGTTCAAATTGATCAATTTAACGTCGAAAATGATCACTCATAGGTTCAAATTGAATTTTTCTACTTTAATTGATATGTTTAAATATTATTTTACGTTGAAATTGAAACCTTTAAAGTCAAAACATATACCTTTAAGATCAAACTCGATAGATGCCTTAAAAAAAAAAGGAAAAAACAAGGGGAAATGTATATACACATGAATTCGTCCTGCCCATTCTTGGTCTCTAGTTGAGACGGTCTTGGCCAAGTTTTGGTGTTCTTTATTCTCTTAAATATGCTATTGGGGATAATTATTTCATATATACATTAATTAAAGTAAGTATGAATAAGAGAATAAATTAGAAAGTCCATAAATAAAGTTGGTAAATGAAGGTAATTAATACTCCTTTAACCAATGCCTTGTGGCAAATGTTAGATAAACCATTATTTTATTTAGTATATTACTAGATAGTGCCCGTCCGATGCACGGCTTTATCAAATTTTTTGACATATTTTTATGTTATATGTATATTTTAGTATTTCACTATGAACAGTTGTATATATTACGTACATTATATCATATTTTGCATTGTGCGCAATATAATTATATTTATACGTTTATTTTTTTATTTTGAATAAAACAACAAATGGTTCTCACCTTAACTACAAAACGAAACTATGAACTTTTAAAATAAAAAATAACATATTAATTTTTCTAACAGAAATACCTATTACATTAATTATAAAAGTATTAAATATTATTAATGTCTAACACTTTAAAATCAAATAAATACATAGAATTATGTAAAATTATTTTATTAGTTTAAACAAAAAGATAATTTTTTATCATAAAAAATATAAGTGACTTACATAAAATTAGTCACAACCTAAATTATATTAGAATTAATCATTGCATTTAAGTAACCAAGAGTATAAATAACAAAAACAAATCCTAATAATAGTATATAATGTTTTAACCATTTTAAAATATCCAATACACTAAATAATATTCATTTAATAAATGGAATTGAAAACATTTTATAAATAATTAAAATAAATGAAATAAAAATATATAGTTTTTAAATGTGATTTGACTCAAAAAGTAAAAAAAAAAAACAATTAATAAGATAATAATATGCTCAAAATAAGAGATAGAAAGTCAAAGATCATAATAAGGATGACATCATCAATTAAGTTTAGAGGGAAAATTTTTAATGAGGATGTGACACGTAAGCAATTTTGAAAGGTAAGTCGTGTTTTGTTTTAGTAATAGTTATAGATTGAATATATAAGAATATGATTTTGTTTAGTGATTTGTTTCATCTACGTAAATATAAATTGTCTTTAAATGCAATTTTGTTTCACCCAATAAATAATTGTTACCCAGTAAATATAAAATTTTCAAATTCAAGATTATTTTATATATATATTAGAAAAACAATCTCTGGAAATTTTTCTCAGCCAATAAAAAATTGTTACCATATAAATACAATTTCTCCTTAGCCAATAATTAAAAACAAATATGACAACCAAATATTAAAACTGAAGATTAGTTATACTACAAAATAAAATTGTGTTTAAGATTATGATATTTTAAACGCAATTTTAATACACAAAAACTTGCGTAAAACGGTCTTAGAATAAGACAAGCGTTGGGCCGACCCAATTGCTCGCCTGTGTACTACACGCGCGCGCCTTGCCTCCAGATTTCCATTTTTTGGTTTTTTTTTATTTTCTGGACAATTTTCAATTTGGACCTTAAAGATATCAATTTTGACCTAAAGTAATACTTAAACATATCAATTAATGTAAAATTTTCAATTTGAACCTATATTTGATCAATTGTGGCGTTAAACTGATCAATTTCTACCTAATATGGTTCAGTCCACAATTTTATCATTTTATGGATGAATTTTAACCAACAAATGAATGTTCAATATCACAATCAATAATATCAGTTTACATATTAAAAGCATAAATATCAAAAACTAAAAAAAAATATTAAAAAAAATCAATACAAAAAACACAATGTAACTGCAAGTGTTAAACTTAACAATGACAATTATTACCAAGCATGCATAAATTATGACCTTATCTTTGTTTCTGTTATGATGTTAATTATATCAGTTATAAACAAAATAAATGAACTACATAACAACATACAATTCATTATTTATCACTGTCAATTATTACCAAACATGCATCAATTATGACCTTATTTTGTTTCTGTTATGATGTTAACTATATCAATTATAAACAAAAATAAATGAACTACATAACAACATACAATTTATTATTTATCACTGTCAATTATTACCAAACATGCATCAGTTATGACCTTATCTTGTTTCTGTTATGATGTTAACTACATCAATTATAAACTAAACAAATGAACTATATAACAACATACAATTCAATATTTATCACTATCAATTATATTAAGTAGAAACTGAACACTTTAACGTTAAAATTGATCACTTATAGGTTCAAATTGAAAATTTTACTATAATTGATATATTTAAGTACTACTTTACGTTGAAATTGATATCTTTAAGATCAAAATTGATACCTTTAAGAGTAAAATTGAAAAATGTCTAGAAAAATGAAAAAAGTAGATGACCTCCATATTGGGCCGCGTCTTATTTTGAAACGGTCTTACCCAAGATCTGCTGATTTTAATATGACAACCACTCTTATTATGATATTTTAGAGGGACTCCTCCTGTATCTAATTAACTCTCTCTCTCTCTCTGAAAAATCCAATCTTTTTACAAAAACTCACGACCTTGACAACCCCAATACTTCCCCTCCTACTCCAGATCCTCACATCTTACATACATCTACTGTATGGGTGAATAATATTAAACAACATTAATTACGATAAAGTATGGTCAAAGAAAGTCAAATCCACCGGAATCTGGCAACGTTGATCCTGATAGGGTCGTCATCTAGCAACGTTTGTCTGTCAGGGTATAAAGAGGATAACAGCAGTTTGAAGGGTTTTTGCATGAGGTACTCACGTGGGCATTAAAGACACATGTCCAACAGTTAAGCAGTTGTTTCAAGTAGTGAGAGACATGTTAGTTAAAGAACTAACAAAAGACAAATAAGATGATTTGTTATGTTATAAGCTTGACACGTATATGAAAGACATTTGACACATGTAAGGAATATTCCTAGGGATCACGAAAGAGAACGTTTTACATCACAAATCATCAGTTATAAATACGGGAAATAACACCATAAATGAGGTAATTAATTTCATATATAGAAAGAGAAGTACAAAGAATTCAAAGGAGAAAATTTAAGAACAATTATTGAACAATATTTCCAGATAACATAATTTATTGGAATATTTATTACATCTAGACCTCACGTCAAAATAAGCCCTAAGCAATAATCCACTTGATTACCATAGTGTATCTTGAAGGACTTTTTAGGTAATTCTCATAATTGTGATTCTAACTTGGGCGTTGGAAAAGGTCCCCAGAAAAACACCTTTCGGGCCTTTCTAACCCTTTTGGTGGTTTTTGCAGGCTTTCAGCCATCAAAGATTGTTAAGATCTCACTGTGTATCCGGCTAGGAATTAAGTTGATAAACCCTATCCAGCATAATCATCCTAATTAAATCACAGATTAGGAAGATTGTAAACTTAATTAATTGTCCTTGAAAATCAGACAGAAACATCTACTAATCATATTAGCCCTGACGACCCATCCTCAAAATTTTCTATGTCCCAAGATCATGCTAATATACCTAATTTATTCCAAGACCCAAATCCCCTTATTCCACTAAGACTTGATCTACTTAATATAGTAGCCTTCCAAATCCCAGCTCACTTACCATTAGTCACACAACTAATCCACAGATACACACACATAAATAGACAAATACCTTTATCATCATCATCTATATCTTCTAGATCTATTACTCGAAGCCAACATGGTATATTTAAATTGAATCCCAAATACCAAGAAGGACTTCACATCCAAACTTCTAAGTGAAAGAGTATAACTTGGACACCAACAATGGTAATATAATGGTTAGAAGATGAGTGAAAAATAGAGCAAGAAAAGACACACAAAAACCACGTGTTTATGAGGAATCTAAGGATACCTCCCCCTCAAAAGATGATTACTTTTATCAACATACTCAGCAATACATCAATGACAAACCACACACATACTTGAGAACAAGCTCTCAAGATAGTGTTTCCATTCAGCAATAATGGATATCACCCATGAACTAATACAATGAAGAAGAAACCTCTTATGGTATTCTAACCCTAGCTTTCTCTAGTGTAATAGCCTCCCTCTCATACCCTTGTAATAATGTTCTAAGCCCTCCTATATAGCATATAACATATTATAAGCCCTAGAACAATAGGCTTGCTCCCCAAGCCAAAAATCATGCAAAACTGATACGTGTTTGTGGCCCTGCTAAAGCCGCTCAACCGAGCCTCATACCGCTCGATCGAGTCTAGTGGCTACTTTATTATGCCACTGTCATGCTTTGCTGTCTTTTGCCATGATTAAGCTTTCTTCCCTTTGTGCCTTTCCCCATTCAAGGTACAACTTAAAGCTCCTCTGGTGCACTCTCTTCATTAAACAAGGTTTCTCATGCCTTGCTCAATGTCACCCTTATGCACCATACTCTTGTTCTTCGTTTCACAATCACCATGACACACTGAAGACCCTCTTGTGTTACTGACAACACCTTGTGCAATAGCTTGAGTGATCAAGCCAACCCTTCTCACTTAGTAAATTTGGCACTTGTTCCAACACTAAGTCTTCTTTAACTAACAACCTCATAGCAACATTTAAAGTTGTTTATTGAAAAATAGTCATGGCTGAAGAATATGATGCTTTAATCAATAATAAGGCATAGGCTTTGGTTCATAAGAGTTTCAATGTCAATATTCTTCATTCTCTATGGGTTTTCAAGCATAAAAAAGCACTTTGATGGTACTTTTCAGTGGCATAAAACCCGTCTTCAGGGTAATTTTGCATGTCAAATAGCGGACATTAACTGTGAAGAAAGTGAATCATTCACCAACTTGCCGTCAAAAAAGCTTTCTTACATGGTAATTTACAAGAAATAGTTTACATGCACCAATTATTGTGTTTTAGAGACCCAAAATTTCCTAATCATGTTTGTTTGTTAAAAAAATTTACAAATTCTTACATGAACGATCTATATAATAGACATCTCAAGTTTTGGGCTGACCTAATTTATAAATTAAAAAAAACCTGATTAGTGGTTTTGCAAGTTAAAAGGGAGATATGAGTTGGACTCTTAAGAGACGTCTAATACTATAGACAGTCTCTCAAGAGAGGCATGAAAATTGTAATTTAGTCTTTTAGAAGCCCCAATGGCTTGTTAGCAATTTGCCAACTTTATTGCTACTATTTGTTTTCGTCATGTCTCATTAGTTATATACAAGAAAATTTCTGCCACGGCATATGTTCACGTGGTTGACATTATCCTACTAGCTTCTTCATCAACTCTTCCAAAAACCATCATCAATGTTCTTAGTGTCAAATTTTCCATGAAACACTTGGTTACCCTCGTTTTTTACTCACTATCGGCGTCACACATTACATTATTAGGTTATTTCTTTCCCAAGAAAAAATGACAAAGAAATTCTTAATCAATCATGCCCTACTCCAGTCGAAATTAAACCTAAGCTTAGTGCATCCTCCTCTTCACCCTTTGAAGATCATACTCTCTCCCTTACATTATCTCATTATTACAAGAATTGATATCACTTTATGTACATTCCCATAGCTCCTAATATATTGTATACTTAAATATATTTGGGTGCATACTCTATTATATGTGGTCTACATCTATATTCTTGCTCTATTACTACGCTTCTCTCATATACTATACAGATTGGGTAGAATGCCATAACACTGGACATTCGACCGCTTGCTACGTGTTTTTCTTGGTCCTCAAAACGACAAGCTACTTTAGCCCGCTCTAGTGCTGATGTTAAATACAAAGGCGTTGTTAATGTTATTTTTAAAACATGCTAGCTTCGTGTTAAGGCATGCACTCACACTCTTGCAAGCACCATGGCATTCAGCACCAATGCAGCAGTACCAGAATATTCCTTCTGCAGAATATTATAGTACATTTAGTACAAGTATGCAAGCTGTATTCTCATGCGATGTAAAACGGCTACTTTTGTGGTATGCCTTAGTCTATAAATAGGGCTATCTTTTGTTCTGTGTAAGCAAGAAAAACAAAAAATGAAATGAAATCAAGTAATGTATTAAGCTTAACATCGTTTTACTTCTTCATTTGTGCAAGTTCATCATGGTATCAGAGCAAGGTTGCAAAATAACCTTCTGCCTGAGCTTGTGCATTCATCTTGTTGTTTTCTAAAAAAAAAAAAAAATCCCTTTTTTTTACATGGCCATGACAACCATAGACTCCAGTAGCCCTCTGTATCTGCATCCTTCTGATGGTAGCCATTCCATAGTGGTTGAAAAACTTTCTGGAGCAGACAACTATAGGGCATGGAGGCGTTCTCTTGAAATTTGTCTTGCCTCAAAACGCAAGCTTGGTTTTGTTTATGGCACAACACTTAAAGATTCTTCTAATTTAACAAAACAGGAAGCCTGGGATACTTGTAATAGTATGGTCATTTCATGGCTCCTCAACAACATTTCTGAATCAATTAAAAAATCTGTGATGTTTTGGATGATGCTTTCACTATTTGGAAACAACTCGAACTACGCTTTTCTGTCACTAATGGTTCAAGAAAATATAAACTAAGCAAAGACATTTTTGACACAAAACAACATGGGAAAAGTATTTCTGAGTATTTCATAAACATGAAAGTTTTGTGGGAAGAACTTGAGTCTCTAAATGCTCTTCCAAGTATTACAAACATCACTAGTGAAATTAGATTTTTTCTCAAAACTTTACAAACTCACATTGATGAACAAAAGCTTTTCCAGTTTTTAAATGGTCTTGATGAATCTTTCTCTGCCCAAAGAAGCCACCTCCTTATGCAACAACCTCTTCCCTTTGTGGATGAAGCTTGTAATCTGTTGCAACAAGAGGAAAGCCAAAGAGAAATTCTCAATGATTATAAATCTGACAATAGCCTTGTTATGTTCAGCAAAAACACTGATTCAGCCCCTTGTTTTGCCTGTGGTAGACTTGGTCACTTTAAGGACAAATGTTGGACGGTTGTAGGTTATCCCTCATGGCACCCTCTTGCTCAAAAAGATGTCTTTACCCCACCCTCTTCTTGAGGTGGTCGAGGTAGCAGAGGGGGCAGGTGGAGTAGAGGTGGCAGAAGTGCAAGAGGAGGCAGACATGTGAATCTCTCCTCATATGACACTTCTTCTTCCAATCATGCTTCTACTCTATCTCTCTCTCCCACCCAAATTGAGCATCTTATGAAGCTTTTACCTTCATCTTCTAAACCACAATCCTCTAACACAGAAGAAGAATTAGACCATGCCTATGCTGGTATGGCTCTTTGTTATCATGCTGACATTAATCAAGAGGCATGGATAGTAGACTCTGGGGCCTCTGACCATATGACAGGAACTATGCACCGTCTTCTTAACCCCATTCTTCAACAACAGCATGCTAAGATTAATTTACCTAATGGCACCACCTCTGCCATCTCACACAAAGGTTGTGTTTCTTTAAGTCCCTCCTTGACCCTCAAAGATGTGCTTCATATTCCTAGCTTCAAGCACAATCTCTTGTCTGTTCAAAAGTTGAGTAAAGATGAGCATTGTAAAGTCATATTTGAACCCCATAAATGCTCTATTATTGATAATATTACTGGCACTGTGAAGGGAATAGGCATAGCTCTCAATGGTTTATATTACCTTTCTCACACACCTTTTTCTACTCATACTCACTGTGCTGCAACTTCTCTTCATATTCCAGACACAATTACTGGCATTCAACCAATGACAACCAATTCCCTCTGGCACCATAGACTTGGTCACGCTCCTCTTGACAAAATCAGAAAACTACCTTCCCTTTCACATCTTCCACCTACCACAGGAGATATTTGTATAACTTGTCCATTAGCTAAGTTTACCAAAAAACCCTACAGTCTCAGTGAATCTCGTGCCTCTAAACCCTTTGCTCTTGTTCATGTTGATATTTGGGGTGCTTATAAGGTACCTACCAAGGGAAAATACAGGTATTTCCTTACTCTTGTTGATGATTTTTCAAGAGTTACTTGGATACAACTTTTAAAGAATAAATCTGATTTCTTCCAAGTTTTCAAAAACTTTGCATCTATGATCAAAAATCAGTTCAGCACTAGTATCCAAATTCTGCATTCAGACAATGCTTTGGAATTTCAAGATCACCAATGCATTGATTTTTTTCACACCCTAGGAATTCTTCATCAAACATCATGTGTAGATAGACCTCAGCAAAATGGTAAAGTAGAGCGAAAGCACATAAATGTTTTAGAAATGTCCAAAGCTTTACGTTTTCAAGCTAGCTTACCTCTCCAATATTGGGGAGATTGTGTCCTTCGTGCTGTACACATCATTAACCGTTTACCTACTGCTGCTCTAGGTTTTCAAACCCCTTATGAAACCCTTTACAATGCGTTTCCTTCCTATGATCACCTCAAAACCTTTGGTTGCCTTGCTCTAGCTTCTAATCCAAGTAGGGTCTCAAACAAGTTTTCTCCAAGAGGCATACCATGTGTTTTCTTGGGTTATCCTTCCTCTCAAAAAGGCTTCAAACTTCTTAATCTTCTAACACAAAAGTTGTTTGTTAGTAGGGATGTCACATTTCATGAGCACATCTTCCCTTTCAAAATTTTTCCTACCTCCACATCTCAGTCTTCTCCTCTTCCTGCTCTATCTATTAATCTTTTTCCTCTTACTACTGATTCCCCACCTCCTATCATCCCATCTACACCTCCCTCTCCTCTTCCTTAAGCAGATCAACTTGCCACATTTGTTCCTGCACCTAGAAGATCATCCAGACACCTTCAACCCCCTTCTTGGCAAAAAGACTACATTCTTGCAGGCAACACTGATCTTGTCTCTCCTGCTAAAGTTCAATCCTCCACTATTACTCAAGTAACTCCTTCTTTCTCTTGCTTCATGTCAAAATCTCTTCTTGACAAAGACCCTCTTTATTTTAAGGATGCTATCCTCAGTCCTCATCGGACCCATGCTATGAATGAATAGCTTGAATCTCTTGAAGCTAATCAGACCTGGCACCTCACTATTCTCCCTAAAGATAAAAAGCTATAGGGTGTAAGTGGGTCTACAGGACCAAATACAATGCAGATGGCACACTTAATAAACATAAAGCTAGGTTAGTCATTCTTGGCAATCATCAAAAGCCAGGAGAAGACTATGCACAAACCTTTGCACCAGTTGCAAAAATGGTTACTGTCAGATCTTTACTTGCTATTGCAGCTCTCCAAAATTGGTGTGTTCATCAAATGGATGTAAAAAATGCTTTCTTGCATGGGGATTTACATGAAACTGTGTACATGAAATTACCTCCTGGGTATACTAGGGATGGTTCCAAAAATCATGTAACTGCTGAGGGGGAGCATCACAGATTGGCTTCACCTCTCGTTTGCAAAGCAAGCACCACGTTAGTGGTTTGCCAAATTAAGCACTTCCCTTATTACTGATGGTTTCACTCAGTCCAAGTCTGATTACACTTTATTTGTCAAGCATGTTTTCAATGCTATTATAGTTGTTTTAGTTTATGTTGATGATATATTAATTGCTAGTACTCATTTGCATCACATTGCTGCCACCAAACAATTCTTACACTCTCAATTTCACATGACGGATCTAGGTCCTCTAAGGTATTTTTTAGGTATTGAAGTAGATCAAGTTCCTCAAGGATTTTTTTCTTTCTCAAAAGAAATACACACTTGATCTTCTTCATTCCTATCATATGCAAGGGTGCAAACCTCTTAAACTTCCTATGGATCCTAAACTTCAATTGCATACTGGTACTCCTTTGCCTAAAGCTGAACCATATCAGAAATTAATTGGCAAGCTCATATACTTGACTATTACCAGACCAGATATTTCATACACTGTCCATGTACTCAGTCAATACATGCACAGTCCAACTGATGTTCAGTATCAGGCTGCCTTAAGGGTTCTTCGATACCTTAGTGGTTCTACCTCTCAAGGTATCCTACTCATTAATGCTTCTAATGCTAAACTAACTGCTTATTGTGACAGTGATTGGGCTGGGTGTCCTACTACTCGAAGATCTACCTCTGGCTTTTGTATTCTTCTTGGCAAATCTCCTATATCATGGAAAGCAAAGAGGTAAACCATTGTAGCTCGTAGCAGTGCTGAAGCTGAATATAGAGCAATGGCTCTTACTATTTGTGAGGTTCTGTGGCTCAAACAACTTCTCAAAGATCTTGGCCTCACTAATGCTCTCCCCACAACTCTTTACTGTGACAACCATGTTGTTCTATCCATTGCTTCCAATCCTGTCCATCATGAGAGAATGAAGCATATTGAAATTGATAATCACTTTATTCGAGAGAAGGTTCATGACAACACAATTCAACCTCAGTATATCCCTTCTCATTCTCAATTGGCTGACGTCTTCACCAAGGTCCTGCCTACATCTCAGCATACTAAACTCCTATGCAAGCTTGGAGTTCGTTCATCCTCCTCTCAGCTTGAGGGGGAGTGTTAAGGCATGCACTCACACTCTTGCAAGCACCATGGCATTCAGCACCAATGCAGCAGTACCAAAATATTCCTTCTGCAGAATATTATAGTACATTTAGTACAAGTATGCAAGCTGTATTCTCATGCAATGTAAAACGACTACTTTTGTGGTATGCCTTAGTCTATAAATAGGGCTATCTTCTGTTCTGTGTAAGCAAAAAAAACAAAAAATGAAATGAAATCAAGTAATGTATTAAGCTTAACATCGTTTTACTTCTTCATTTGTGCAAGTTCATCACTTCGCAATTTACCTCTTGAACTACATTGTCTTATTCCCAAAGCCACTTTAAAATATTGTGATAACATTAGTGCTATACGTATCTGGTAACCATGTACAACATTAGAGAACGAAATACATAGAAATTGATATTCAATTTTTTGCGAAAAAAGAAGCATGTGGCCATATTCGAGGTCTTTCCTCTGGAAATAAAATTCAAATGGACAAAAAGAGTACATGTAATATAATAAACAAATACTACTATTTCACAATGTGTTATAAACTGGAAAAACATTAGCTTTATAATGCTTCTTAGTTCTTCGGCTTCCCCAAGGGGGATGCAATTCGGACAAAGGAAGCTGACATTATATTTCACATATGACATACATCACCCATCGCAATTCAGACAAAATGACATAAATTTCTATGAATCTTTCTACATTCTTTAGTCCCTTAAATTTCCGAAAACAACTTCTAGCTCTAGCAGAAAAACCACCACATTATAACTATGATTACTTGAGGAAAAGGGAAAGCAAAATCTCACTAGAATGCGAGGCCACACGTACAAAAAAGTACACATGAATAAGTAAAATCTGATTCCCAAAGAGCAAGATGATGCAGGGTCAACAAGCACATCCACTAGCCTGTTGCTGCTGAGGTGCGCTAGATGTGGACTTCAGACTTACATCAACCATGTCCTCCTGTTTTGTTGAAGAGAGTGTTTCCATTCCAGGTAGGGCGGCAGCAATTTTCCTGAACAATGCCTGCGAAATCCATGTCAATCTATGTCACACTACAAATTCATTATATTTGCAAAAAGAAATGTGGTAAAACCCTTTGTTCTTTCTCTTGCTTCTCACAGCCAAAAAAAAAACAAGAACAAAGAGAGCTGGCAGCTCAGCTGTTATAGGAGGAGATACAACGGAGTAACAAGGTATACAGATCCTATCAGCTACAGCAGTGTATAGCAGAACAGCGAGTTATGGGTATTAATTTAATGGGTTCTCCAAGAGCAACATATATATTAAGAGGATCATGAGCAAAAAGTCCGGACCGGAAACAAAAGACAAAAGAATGATCCCATTTTTGCTTGTAATTTAAATGGTCGTGTGTAACAATTTCTACAAACAACAGGCACTTCCAATTTGAAGTGTGAAACCTGCGATGACTTAAGCTAAGTTTAGAGCCAAAGTATAACATATCACTAGAGTACCTGAGTTCATAAGAAAATCAATTTCTGGTATAAATGCGATAACTAAAATACTACTATTTTGCTTAAAACTGCAAGTAAAACTTCAAACTGCCATGATAATATTTTTGGAAGACATTTCTGATCACATATATAGGATTCAAGTGCAAATACTCTAAAGCTAAACTAAACTAAACTATGTCCATACATTTTTAAAGATTAAAGTTCGACATCGACCAAAATCTTCACCTAGCCCAATAATAAAGTGACAGAAGCAAGCAAATGAAATCTCATAAAAGTTTATGTTGTAACCTTGTAAGTGATCCAAGGATGTACCTTTATGTTGAAACCAGCTTTGGCACTAGTTTCAATGAACATGACATTGAGATCACGAGCTTTAGCTTCTCCTTCCTCTATGGACACTTGCCTATGAAGGGGAAACAAATAGAAGTGAAGAAACAGCAATGCTAATTATGATTAAAAAATTCCAGATTCACAAATAGCATATACAGTTAATAAAAATTGTTATCTATATATGTTGGGAGGGTCCAACCACCATGCCACACATGGGATCCAATTCCTTCTACATAAATTCCCTTCTTAAACCACAACACATATCAGCATGTAGAAACCAGAAACCACGTTGAGCCAATTTTCATTCATAAACTGACATGTGGTGCGAAATGCCTTTGCATTTTCTGCCCTCCCCTTCCTTCAACTACATGTCATCTTAAGTCACTACTCTCCTACCACTCCAGACATTACTATATAAAAAATTACTGAATTGCCTATTCACCTATGTCCTCAGGCCCCAAAAGTTTCTTCTCCTCTTTTGTCCTTACTCATTCTGCACCATGAAGCCATCTTCGTTGTCACAATACTCATAACCGCTAAAGAAAATGATTTGTTTAAACTCGAGCAGTCTAATTACATGCCATAAAAGAGATTGTAGATCAAAAAAAATTTGATCCTAGCCTCCTAGAGTCTTAGGTCAAAGTCAACTGAAGCATGTGATTGCACAAGAGTTGCATCATAAAGTTTCCCTCCGTTGCTTCTTCATATTTAGATAGAAAAAATATGCTGAGTCTAACAGATAAATCTTATTGTGGAACAAGAACTGTCAGAGCCACACCAACAAAAAAAAGCATCAACAAAGGGATTTGTTCAACAAATGTAAGCAATCTTTCATCATATTACCTTTTATCCACAAGATCAGTTTTGTTTCCAACAAGGACAATTATAACGTCACTACCCCTCTCAGTGCGGACTTCTTCAATCCATTTAGCGGTGTTAAGGAAGGACTGTCTACCTGTTAAAACCACGAGGAGAAAATGTAAATAAGCTCATTATTTGCGAATTAACCTTGGACCATGACATAACAGTAAGAAGTTTGCTCATTGGCACATTGTATTTGGTTAATTAGACCAAAGATTACTTGCAACATCATATACAATAACCGCCACAGATGAATCCCTTATGTAGCTTGGTATAAGACTTCTGAATCTCTCTTGCCCAGCAGTATCCCTGTACACATTTGAGCATTGCCTCATTAGTAATCAGTTAAATAGTGGATGCTAATGTATAACCAATAATGAAGCGGTACTCCACAAACCACAAGGGCATGTAGGTAAAATGGAAAGCCAAACTATAAATTATCCTGGGAACTGTATATCACCTCCTAATTTGGCATGCGAAGAGAGATCAACTTCTCTTTCGTCTGTGTGAATGACAACAATGGTTATCTCATATTTGAAAATTGCCCAAGTATGAGAACCATGGGGTAAAATGAAGATAAAAATAAAAACAAATCAAGATAGCTTCTGTAAAACAGCCCTCCCACCCCAAAAAGGATAAGATGTTATGCATCAACATACAGGTGTGATCTTACCACAACTGTAGACGAACAGTACGATCTTCAAGATACATAGTCTTTGAGAGAAAATCAATACCTATTGTAGCCTGAGAAATATCAAAAGAGACACATAAGTCTTAATCACTGCCAACAGGAGAAAAAAAGGGGGTTACGGAATGATAAACAATAAATAATACATGAACTTCGCAGGGAAAATGGCATGGCAATATAGCATTCAATTGACTTGTAATGCCAGTACAAAAAATTGACCAATGCAACTAATCTTCAAATTATAAAGTTCTGCCAAAACTCGCACGAAATCAAAATGTCTAAAATGGTTTATCCCTGACATGTTAACTCTTGGAGTTTGGCAATGACCATGATAGTAGCAAAAATCACTGCCATGACTGACAAACATAATACAAGTTTCAACTAAATAATAATAGCCACAAATAGGCACATCAGTTTCAATAAATATTTTCCTTGGAACACAAGGTTCAACAAACAATTATCTTGAAATAATGAATTAAACTACATACCATGAATGAACAATGCACCCGGATCCATCATTCAACCATTTGAAAGGACCAGATTCTAGTGACTAATTAATATTACATTTTCAAGCCTGATTACAAAACTTGATGGAAGTACCAAGCATAGATTTGGACTATCATTTATATAAACCTTTGTAGGCAATAGGTGTGTGCAGAATTCTTGCATCCTGTGATTGATCCATGTAAACAATAAAGGTGCAACATCCTGAGCAAGCATTGAAACTATATTTGTGTCCAAATCACAAAATGACATTTATATTACAATTTATGAGCAGCTGAATTGGTCATACAACTTTAACATTCGAAAGAAAGCTTAGGGGCGCCTGAAGCAAGCGCCTTAGGTGGGCGATCAGCTAGACGCGTTGCTAGAGCTAGGGGAGGCAATTACTTAAGGTAAGCACCTCATAGCACCTTCCAATGCCTTATGGTCTAAGGCTCAAAAGAAACCCATTGGGTGTGGTCACCAAATATTGTTTTCCCTCAGATTCTCTTTTCTTTCTTAATCTCTTTCTGTGGTTCTTAATGTGTTTCATTTAAATTGGATTTTGGACGCCCCACACCCAATAGCTAGGCATACACTTAGCATCTGGAGCCTATACTCTAGGGACCCTTATTTTTTCAAGGCCTCTCATGCCTTTTACAACTAAGTCACACACACAAGCTTGCATATGCTCATCTAGTAGAATCACTTTGCAAACACTCCTAAACAGTATCTACCTTGTCCAACTTTAAAACTAGTCCAAGACTAGCAATGACTTCATTTCACCCTAATTTTTTTTTCTATCTTGCAACTTTCTAGTTTGATCCCCTAAAAATCCTAAACCTTATAAAGTTATAATCAATTTTCCTCTATTATAGCAAAAGGTTCCCTTGAATATCATCATTTAAATCGTCATACACAATTTCTTTGAAAAGGTGTGAATAGCCAATATTAAGCGAAAAGGAGAGTAAATCTTTAATCTACTCCTTTGTCTTTTTGAGCTTGCTACATTTATGTGTTGTTCAGTCGCACTCATTCTTTTGCATTTTCTTTTAGAGAAAAGTCTTCACCACTTTCATTAATTATCTTCCACACTTTGCTCACTATAACACCATAAATCTTCCACACATTTCATTCTTTATATCTTATTCTCCCAAGAAACAAACTACAAATTTATTTTGTTGGCTATCCCTTTGACAGCAAGCTATGGGAGGGACAAAAGAGGATATTTATCACAATTCAACTTAGAGAGCATAAATGTTAATTCCCAAATTGTTTTTTAGCTTAACTCTACCAAATTTAGATTTATTGTAAATTTTGCTTTGATTAGTCCATACAACTGCTTAACTGCCATCCTAATGATTAAGTAGATTAAACCTTGTCCATAAAGACACTAATTGTTACTAAATTTTTGGTTTATTTGAGTTAACAATTGCTTGCATGACTGTCATAGCACTTTTAAATTAAACTAATTTGATTCACAACTTTTAAACCCATAATAATCATCGTCTGGTTTGGTTTCCATTATTATGATGTATCAAAGCTATTCAAAGCTATTAAGTTAGAGACTTTCACATATTATACAAATTCTTGAATAAAATTACAAAATTACAATTCTAAATCAAATCATTCAACTTGTATCCGTTCTAGATCGAGAGTCAACAAGTAGAAAAATTAGAAGGCCATATCAAAAAACTTGGGTCAACGTTAATCCTTTCTACATCGAGATCCAACCTATGTTGTACCTAAGGTGCTCTCCTTGGGTGTGCCTGTGCACGAGGCGCCAAGAGGGGGTCACGCATCATGATACAAGAGGCTTTTTCAAAGGCGTGTTTTTTTGGCGCCTTTTGCGCCTCATGTATGCCAAATTTGATTTTTGATAAATTACATGTATTTTCTTGATATTACTAAAATAACCCTCAAATCTTTATTGTTTGTTGTATTGGAAGGAATATTGTACCCTTTTTTCTTCCCTAAATCCATTGTGGAGCAGAAACAGGAGAGCAAAGGTTCTTGCTTTACCTTGAAGTGTCGACATCTTCTGGTCAACGTCCTCACCACCTAGGTAATGTCTTCTCCCTTCTTTTTTCTTGCTTTCTTGCTATTTCTGTTTCT
>CM025922.1:6474860-6497064 GCA_000753965.2 Amaranthus hypochondriacus | reverse complement strand
ACAAAAGGCATACAACCATGAGATATGTTCATGTCATACGTTCACATTCCATGTGAGTCCTTTCCTGTTTCCCTAGTAACTAAAATCAATGATCCTTAACGCACAATTAAAACCTAAAAGCAAGAAGTTCAATCACTAGATTTGTCCCTTCAATTTTTGTCATTAATTATATGGGTTTGTAGTGGATATCATAGTATGCAAATCCTTCTCAAACTCACTACCCTGTTAAATTGGTGGATTTCATGGTTGACAATGACATATACCTCACAATGACTTGCATCAACCAGATCTTTGACTATGGAAGAAAAGAACAGTTCTCCTTTGACTTTTCATATAACATACTCCCTACAAATTTTCGATTTACTTGTAAATCATTAGGCAGCTCCATCGTTTGTTTACTTCTCTCAACACTCCTTTTGCATAAACAAGGTCTCGTAATAAGTTTTGTTTTAGCTTTACCCTCATGTTGCCAGCCCAACTTTACCACTTTCAAGTGGCAATACACTTACTTAGTTTGTTCCGAAACTTGAAAATAAGAAAATCTCAATTCAGACACTACTCATAGGAATGGAAAGTGACCCACACATTCGAGATAATCATTTCCTTTCCCCACATCATCAGACCATTGCAGTGACGTTGCCAAATGAAATTACATCACAAATGTACAATCACCAGATATACTAAGCAAACAATCGCTCAATACAGTGTTCCTTTTGCAATTTTCCTAAATAATAAAACAATTTTCCGTAGTAAGTACAGATCTACTTGAGAATCAAACCATAATGTCAAAACAATTTTTTCGCCAATCACACTATTTTTATAACAATTTAAAACTAACATTGAAAGTCAGCAAGTGGCCGATCCTCGTATCAAAAACGATAATCACACAATTAAACACCGGAGATCACGTACCCTCAAATTAACAAACAACTAAAAATCAAAGAAATGATTGAGATCCATATTAAAGTATTACACCAAAAAATCACTCAAATCATAAAAAGTTGAGCTCTGATTTGAAGTATTAAATGAAAAGAGGAGATTGAATCACCTGATAAGTATTATCGAATTTGTCATACATGAAACGAGTAATGATACTTGTTTTACCAACTGATTGATCCCCTAAAAAGACGAGCTTGTATTTAGCGAGAGCAGAAACTGGTGCCATTTTAAGGTGTTTTGAAGATAGTTTCAATCAACAATGGCGTAACTTCGCAAATTTGGTGGAAATTTGATTTATACAATTGTGGAAGTTGATTAAAATTGAGCAATGGCAACAGAAAGACTTAAGGGGAGAATTGGAGGGATGGAGTGTGGGCAAGTTGTCGCTCTCGAGTAGGAGGAGAGAGACCACCAGGCGGACTCCCCAAAATGACTTACAACTTTCAAGCATCAATGACTCGTTGCAGCAAAAGACTAACCGAAACCAAAAGTTATGCGATTTAAAAATGTCTCGATTTTTTATTAGTTGACCGATCCTTACATGATCACAACTTGTATACACTGAAACTTGATGATAACTAAAAATGAAAAACTAAACTCAAATTGTAATAATTTTTTAATTGACATACAACCGGTAACTAGAGTTAAATTTAAACGTTAGTGAATTGAATCATAAACCAAACAATAAATCGTAATTTGATGGAATTTATTAGTAATTTCAGTATATCAAATTAGGAAATAAGGGAAAAAGGGGGTCTCTCAGCTTCTACTTTAAAAAAGACCGAAATTAATCTTGGGGTCCAAAAGTTTGAAAAATCTAAATTGGGTAAATGAAATGCGACTTTCATCTTTATTTTCTCAGTAAACTAAAACCTAGAACTTTAAGCCTAGAAGTCTTTTACCTTCCCATCATTAGTTTGCTAGCCACACACTCAAAACTCCTTCAATGACAATTTCATTTTTTATGAGCATCAATAATTCTGCTTTCTCAATGTTTCATCTTCTCCTCATACCTCACTAATGGCGTTGGCAAGTATGTCAACGGTTCATTTTTTCAGTTTAAATAAATACATTTTTTTTTCTCTTCAATTCCTCACCCTTTTATTCCTTTTTCTTCAATCCTTCAATTACTCTCTCATCAATGGAGTTTAGGTATGGAATTTCATTGTTATAGTTCTAATTTTTTTTTCGAAACTAAATCTGGGTTTTTATTATGGTGTTAACTGTTATGTTTCTTAATTTTGGTGAAAAATATCATTGAATTTCATCATTGTTAACTAGGTTTTGAAGACCATTCTTGAAAAAGTATGGTCATGCATTTGAGAAATGGATTTAGTAGTAATGATTTTGGATGGTTTTGACTTTTTGGGTATTGTTACAAAACAGCCAAAGGATACAGAAAAGTGCTTTGTATTATTGCTTAATACTCATTACAACATCCTGACACAAAGAAAAGCTACCCTATATATAAGAAAGGGTAGAATATGAAACAGAATGCAAGATTCAAGAATCTGTTACAACAAATGTAACAAACTAACTAATTTTACAAGAGCTAATAACAACTACTCAACTAAACTTAATCTACACCACTGATATATGAGAAAACATGCGGATCACTTGATGTGTAATACATGGATAGCTGACTTGGGTCATGATAAGGATCAACTATAGAATTTGTTTTCAACCTTGACATCAGCCTTGTAACTAACAAAATGTAAAACTTTTTATTGATATATTAACATCGCCCCTCAAACTAGGATTTATGAAGTAACTCCAAGTTTGGATAACAAATGTCTAAAATGTGTCGAAGGTAAGATTTTTGTAAACAAGTCAGCAAGTTGATTCTTTGTAGGTAAATATGATAGTTGTAATAGTCCTTCTAAAACTTTTTCTCTGGTGAAGTGACAGTCCACCTCTATATGCTTAGTTCTTTCGTGTTCAACAGGATTCTTAGCAATATAAATTGCCGTTTGATTGTCACAGAATAAAGTGATTGGTTTCTCAATAGAAACACTCAAATCTTGTAGTAATCTAACCAACCATGTTACCTCTGAAGCCGCACTGGCCATTGACTGATATTCAGCTTCTGAACTTGATCTCGAAAATGTTAATTTGTTGTTTCTTTGATTTCCAACTGATAAGAGAGCTACCAAGGAGCATGACAAAACCTGTGATAGATCTTCTTGTATCTATACATGAGCCCTAATCGAAATCTGAATAGGCTTGTAGAATTAGTTTATCAGAACCCTTCAATTGAATCCTTTGACCACATGTTGAATACACATAATTCAGAGTATGTATCAATGCTTTCCAATGAAAATCTCTTTGTTTTTGCATAAATTGGCTTAGACTCTTTGTTAAAAAATTTAGTTTTCCAATTATATTTCTGTATAGGGAAGGATGTTCAAGTAAAATCCCTTCATTCCAAGATAATTTGAGGTTGATTGGTAGTGGAGTGACTACCTTTTTAAACTGTTCAATTCCACTAGCTTTCAGTAGCTCTTTTGAAATTTTATGTTGTGTTAGACATATACCTTCTTTGTTGTAACTCACCTCTATGCCAAGAAAGTAGTGAAGTTTTCCTAAATCTTTGATTGTGAAGGTATTGTCTAAATATTGTTTTAGAGTTTCAATTTCAAAATTATTATCTCCTGTGATGATAATATCATCTACATATACGGCTATTATTGTAATTCCTTCCTTTTGTTTCTTAATGAATAATGAATAGTCATTTTTTGATTGCCGATACTCTCTAGAGATTAATACTTCCAAGAGCTTTGCGTGCCATTGTCTTGACACTTGTTTTAATCCATAAAAAAAAATTTTAGTAGACAAACTTTATTATTTGTGTTTGTCATCCCTTCCGACATTTTCATGTAAACTTCTTCATGTAAGTCCCCATGCAGAAAGGCATTATTGACATCTAGCTAATGCATGTCCCATTTTGCACTAACTGCGACCGCTAAAATGCATCGTGTTGTTGACATCTTTACAACAGGTGAAAAAGTTTCCTCATAATTTAGGCCATATTTTTTATTGTACCCTTTGGCTACTAGCCTAGCTTTGAACCTTTCTAAGCTTCCATCTAATTTGAGTTTAATCTTACAAACCCATTTATTTCCAATTGCCTTTTTATTCTTTGGTAGATAAACAATCTCCTAGGTTTTATTTTTGTTCAAGGCATCCGATTCTTTGTTCATTGCTGCTACCCATTTAGGATCTTTGCATGCTTCTTCATAGGAGTTTGGTTCACTGTATTGTTCAAATCTGTGTGCAATAATTTTGTGACTTGAAGATAAATCTTTATAATGAACTAAATTGCACCAATGCTTTTTAGAAGTACATGTGTAGTCTTCTAGATATTTTGGTTTAGAGATATTTCTTTTTATTCTAAGTTGTTCCGTATGTTGTCTTGTAGCATTATCAATGACTTGCTCAATTACTAGGCTTTCTTTATTATTCTGATTTTTCCATTGATTGCTACTTTCGATGCTCCTTTTATGCATTGTTCTGTCAATCAAAGGAAATAATTCCGCTTCTTGTATGAAAGTATTACTTTCACTTGGTAAATAAATTGGTGTAAGGTTTGTTTGTTAATTTCCATAAAATGAAAAGGAAAAAATCTTTCATAAAATTGAATATCCCCTTGAGATAAACACCTTTTTTGTATTTAAGTCGTATAATTTGTATGCCTTTTTCCCTTGGGCATACCCCAATAAACACACATGGGATTTGCTTTAGGGTCTAATTTAGTTCTATTCCTTTTTAATGTAGAAGCAAAACTTAGACACCCAAAAGCTTTTAGCATATTGTGGGAGGGTTTTTCTCCAAACATTTTTTCATAAGGAGTAGCCTTATTAAGAATTGCCATTGGCATTTTATTTATAATGTGTACTGCACTTTGGAGACAGTCACTCCAAAAACTGATAGGAACTTTTGATTGGAAATATAGGGCTCTAGTCACTTCTAAAAGGTGCCTATGTTTCCTTTCCACAACTCCATTTTGTTTTGGTGTTCCTACACAGCTTGATTCATGTAAGATACCTTTTTCTTGGTAAAATTGCAAGGTGTCTCCTTCAAACAGCTCTTTGGCATTGTCTGTTCGGACTACCTTTACTTGCCTTTTAAAATGAGTTTCAACATATTGACAAAATTGTTTGAAATGTGCTAACAAATCAGATTTTTGTTGTATCAAAAAAAATCCATGTGAATCTGCTATAGTCATCTACTATAGTCACAAACATAGTACATTTTTCCCTTGAAACATGCTTCAAATGGCCCCATATGTCAAAATATAAAAGCTGAAATGTTTCATTAGAATGGATACTACTTTTTGAAAAAGGAATTTTAGTTTGCTTTGCTAATGGGCAAATAGTACAAAAGAATTCATTATTGTTATCCTTTTTATTTACATCAGGAAAGAGGTAATTGATTTTATCAAAGGCTAGGTGTCCTAGTCTCAAGTGTCATAGCTTGGCTTTATTCATGCTTTTGCTTGCCTCTACCCGTGAATGGTACCAGCTTGCTGTCATATTATGAGACTTTACTTTCTCATATTTTTCTTGGGTCAAAAAATTCTCCAAGTAGTACAACCCTTTATTGCACTTACCAAGAAGCAAGAGCTTCTTCAAGTGCTCCTGCATATAAGAGTTATTAGAAGTAAAGAAAATATTGCATCCTACATCTTTAGCTAGCTTTTGTACAGATAAAAGGTTGAATTGGAACCCTGGTACATGCAAGACATTTTTTTAATATTATTCCATTGGGTAGTTTTATTACTCCTGCATTCTTTACTTTTATTCTTTTTCCATTGGGTATAACAATGACATGTTAATTATTTAGAGTTTCACAACTATCAAACAATTCATATTGAGAGCAAACATGATCAGTGGCACCCAAATCTATTATCCACTTGGATTTATTAAAATCAGAGAGTGCTTTACCTGTTAGTTGTGTTGAGTTAGAAACATGTGTGATTTCTTGAGGTTCTGAGGCACTAGTTTGTTGCTTGCTCAAGAGAGTCATCAATTGTAAGTATTGTTGTTGTGTTAATTTGGTATCAAAAGACCCTCTCTCTTGCACGTCTGTACCTTCATTAAAGGCTATATGACCCTTGCTATATTGCTCTCCATCCTTCTTCCAAGAATTATTTTTGAATTTTGGAGGATAACGATGAATTTTCCAACATTTATCCATCGTATGTCCTTGTATTTTGCAATGATCACAATAGGCCATTTGCTTTTTGTTGGCTGAATATTTATTCTTGTCATATTTTCTTTTCTCCACTCTATAAGCCATAGAATTTTCTTGAATATCTCCAAGATCTCCCTTAGTAATACCTTGATGGACTTGTTCTTGAACCAATATCCCATATATCTCTGACATAGAAGGTAGTTCTTTCATCATTATAAGACTACTTCTAGTGTGCTTGTACTTGGCATCAAGCTTCATTAAAAATTGAATGATACGCGTTCTTTGTTGACTCTTTATGGTCTTCTTAGTTAGTTGGCATGAGCATCCTTAACAAGTACATATAGCTATAGGGTCAAGAGCATCAATCTCATCCCATAAACCTTTGATTCTTGTAAAGAAATCTTATATGGTCACGTTTGGTTCTTGAACAGCCTTGTTAATCTCTTCTTGGATGGTAAAATATTATGCACTGGAAGAACGTCCAAAACGTTGCTCCAATTCCTCCCACATTTCTTTGGCAGAATTGAGCCATAAAACTGATTGTGCAATCTTTTCATCAAGAGCACCAAGAATCCACCATATGACTACATCATTGACTCTGTCCCATAATTTTGCAAGAGAAGTATTTGAAGTGGGTCTTTTGATTGTTCCATTGACAAAGCCTAACTTGTTTTTTCTTGATAGAGCAATAGTAACAACCATTTTCCAACCCTTGAACCCCACACCATTAAACACAATGGACACAATTTTAAGTCCTGTTGTTAGTAGGGTGCAAATAATAACTACTTGTTGGGTTTGTAAATGGGTCAATATTGGATTGATTCTCAGAATTATGTGGACATTCTGAATTTATTCCCATTTTAGAAAGAAAAGAAGACAAGAAATAGATCAGAAGTGATGAGAAAAGATAGATCAGAAAAGATGGTTGAGAATGGTTCAAAGTTGTCTTGGCTCTGGTACCATGTTACAAAACAGCCAAAGGATACAGAAAAGTGTTTTGTTTGATTGCTTAATACTCATTACAACATCCTGATACAAAGAAAAGCTACCCTATATATAAGAAAGGGAAGAATATGAAACAGAATGCAAGATTCAAGAATCTGTTACAACAAATGTAACAAACTAACTAACTAACTTTACAAGAGCTAATAACAACTACTCAACTAAACTTAATCTACACCACTGATATATGCGAAAGCATGCGGATTACTTGATGTGTAATACATGGATTGCTGACGTGGATCTTGATAAGGATCAACTACAGAATTTGCCTTCAACCTTGACATTAGCCTTGTAACTAACAAAATGTAAACCTTCTTATTGATATATTAACAGATATTGAATTAAATGTATCTGGGAATGTAATTTTTCTCAATTCTTATTGATTTTTAATATGTTCTTGAATGTAATGTTACTAATAGTACTATTGATTTTTGATATATTATTAATTTCTTATTCTAATATATTGATGTTAAATAGTACTATACTACTCAATTTGCAGCAATATGTACATAATGTTGTAGAATTATTTTTTAAATGTTCTTGATTTTACAACTCAAAGCCTGTACAACTCAAATTTTATGATCTTTGATTTTTTGTTTGAACATATTTAGTGAAATTGGAGAGTAACTAGTCAAAATATTTTGTACTTCAATGAATGAATTTCATTTTTATTTACTATTGTTTTCTAAGGGCCTATTTTACTATTTCGCCTAAAGCCCCTAAAATGTCAGAGATACCCCTAATCAAATGATTTTCAACATTTGTTTTTATATATTTACTAGATTGTGCTCGTGCGATGCAGGGGCGAAGCCAGGATTTTGAATAGGGGGCCAAATTGTCGATATACTAGAAATTTTTTTACAATATAAAAACTAGATGTTTTAGAAACTGACACAATGACTTGATATTCACATTACAATGTAATCGAATCCGATTTGATTCGACTTTAAAAATTTACAATTATGTAAAAACAATATATATATATATATATATATATATATATATATATATATATATATATATATAGGGAGAAGTTTCAGTGCAAACGGTGCTTAAGTGTGAACCGTGCGAACCTTGTTACTTTTTAGCAAACAGGTGTTACTATCATCTGTGAAATTTCATTGGTAGAAAAATAACAGTTTTTGATGTGAAAATAACACTTTCGAAAACTGTTTTGTTTTGGCCTAAACGTGTTACTTTTCGGCCATAAAAATCAAGGAAAAAAAAAAATAGTAACACGATTTTGCCAAAAAATAACAAGGTTCGCACGGTTCACACTTAAGCACAGTTCGCACTGGAACTCGACCATATATATATATATATATATATTATATATATAATATATATATATATATATATATATATATATATATATATATATATATATATATATATATATATATATACATATAGTCGAAAAATCAGTCGGAATTTCTGACTATTTGGGTTAGTCGCTACTTTTTTAGTCGGTAAGTTGCATTTTTTGTAGTGTTAGTATAATCTTATTTACGTTATTCTCTACCAAGCACCGTCCATATATAAAATAGACAATTTATATCTTTACATTAATCATATACGTATTTTATATATGTATTATTATTAGATTGATCATCATAAGACGAGCGATCAAAATAATCTCTCTCCTTTCTCTCCTTTTTTATCTCAAATAACCCTAGTCTTCATTGTTTACTTTGGGCTATTATCTACCTTATGGTTGATGGTAAACACTCAATCTCTTTATTTTTGTTGTTTTTCGTTTTTGGTTACAAATAAAGTTCATTCACTCTATATAATATTATATCCATTTATTGAATTTGATCTACACATATATTGCATTTTAAGTCTCTCATGGTGAGAGTTTGAAGTATTGTTATCAATTCAATTGTAAAACTTTGTTTGATTAAAATTCTATTTATTTGACTGATTAGTATTAAACTTATCAATGAATTGTTCTGTTTCTTTTTAAAAAGGATTGATCATTGCACGCAATGCTTCAGTTGGAGTGATTGAAGTAGTCAGTTGAAGACACTTGAGGAGAATGGAAAACTATTAATTAAATATAGGGCTGAACAAAATTTGATCTAAATTGTAAACGAAATTGGACTAAACTGTAATTTTAATATTTGGTCTGACTACGGTCTAAACGGTCTGGTCTTGTATTTTTACAAAAAAATTACAGTTTATAGTCTGCTCTCAGTTTTTATTTTTCAGACCAGACCGCAAAACGTATTATGACAAAAGATATAAGTTTTTTTTAAAAAATATGTTGCTACCTAGATATTTAAAGATATAATTATTTTTATAAAGTAATATATACTTGAATAATATTAATGCAATTAACTAATTACAAATTATTATATAATTGGCGATTGTAGGTATGAAATATTTGTATAAACGCACATATTAATTTGTAAAAAAATAAAAATAAAAACCGTCACTAGTACAAAAATGACTTTAGGTAACACATATTGGTAACACATTTTGATATCCAACTTTTTAAAAATATTACGTAAGTCTTTTGTAACACTTTATCGTTAAGTAACACAATCATTTTAACACTTTTAAAATTAGTAACACTTATATGTAAGACTTTCAAATGTGGTAGCACTAATATGTAACACTTTGAAATTGGTAACACTTGTATGTCACACTTTTATAATTGGTAACACCGATATGTAACACTTTCAAATGTGGTAGAACTAATATGTAACACTTTAAAATTGGTAACACTTATATGTAACACTTTACAAATTGGAAATACTGATATGTAACACTTTAAGAATTGGTAACACTAATTAATATGTAACACTTTTTACGTTATTTTACTTATTTATTATTCTTATTTTTGTATTTGTAAAATTAAAATTGACAAAATAAATTTTAATTTTAGATAATTTAATATTTTTACAATATTGATACATGCCCCAAACTATTTTTAAATATTTTATATTATCCAAGCTAGGGCTAATTAATTTTTTAAAATTTACAACCATTAATTAATTATCCAAGATATATAATTTTGAATGATGTAGATTAAGATTATATAGTGAGGGATGTATTAATAGTTGTTTGCAAACAAGAATATATACATTTGATTTCAAAAAAAAATCACTATTATAATACATCTCAGTTGGTAGTTGGTGCAAATCAATATTAGAGGCGCTGGGGCTCACAGTTTGCGTGTTCGATTCCTTCGAGTAGCAGTTAATTGCAAAATTTTAGGTTTTTAAAGTGTTACATTTAGGGATGGCAACGGGTCAGATCTGGACCGGGTCCAAATGGACCCAGATCCAGATCCGTTTTCAGAGGTAAGACCTATATCCGGATCCGGATCCGCGGGTATAAATTTTCAGGACCCAGATCCGGATCCATGGACCCGACGGATCCATTATCGGATTTTGGTCCAAAACGGGTCCTACTTAATTTGGAATTTTTGATGCATTTTGGATCGTATTGGATTGCGATAGAGTTATATTCATTAACGAATGATAATAATATATATAACTAACAATGTCATACTAACAATGATAAAAACTACAAATCAACATAGCCTTCAAATAACTAATATTCTTACTGTTAAATTTCATAAACAAGATTTAAACAACAGTTGAATATAATTAATGTGAATTGTTAGGTCACTTATCAAACTTTGTTAATGGTACAAATAGTTTACTCCTTACTTCAATAATGTCGCAGACAGAGACAGAGAGTGGGCAAGAGTCCAGTGGAGAAATGCGAAATTACGGAGGCAATTTAGCTTTGGGAAATTTGGGTAGCTTACTAAGTTTAGCACCTTAGGTTTATTAATTATTAGTAATTAGTAATAGAAAAGTAATGTTACATACTTTAGAGTTTAGAAAAGTGGGAACTTATGGGCTTTATAAGTAAATCAGATTGTAGCCATAATTCGTTATTAAAAGAAACGGGTCTTACGGATCCACGGGTCCGGATTCGGGGTTTTTTTGAGACTCGGATCCAGATCCGTCATTTTAAATCGGATCCAGATCCGACCCGGATCCGTCAGGTCCAAAAATTTACGACCCAGATCCGTCAGGATCCATTGCCATCCCTAGTTACATTAGCTTAATTGATTAAATGAAAAAGTATTACCTAATATGAAAATTTTTTTTACCTAATCCTCATCAAAGTGTTACATAAAGTAATTCAAAGTGATACATTATTGAAAAGTGTAACATTAGCTTAATTGATGAGATGAAAAAGTGATACTTAATTATTAAAAAGTGTTACATAAGAAATGATAAGTAACACTATGAAAATGATACTAAGCAAAAAAAGTATTACCTAAAGTTATTTAAAATAACACTTTTAAAAGTGTTACCATATGCATGTAAAAGTGGTAACACCGCCAGATGTAGCACCCAAAAAAGTGTTACCTTAGGTCTATAGTAACACTTTAAGCACTTTAGATTAAACTTTTTGGGTGTTACCTAAAACCAATTATGTAGTAGTGCGTAGACAAGATCAGATGAATGTAGAACGTTTTGTCCGGTCCGATCTGGTGACTTAAATCGTACTGTCCAGCCTGGAAAATTTCCAAATCAAAATTTTTTGTTTGGTATGATTGTAATGTCTGATCAGACCAAACAGACCGTGTGCACCTCTACGATAAATGACTATAATACATATTCCCTTCTATTTGGTATTTCAGATTTACCAATGTAATATTTTAATACTAACTATATCTCTAGCTGTAGTTGGTTAAAAATTATTAAAAAAATTAATGTAATTAATTGAATTTACGTTCAAACGAATCAATTAAGATTTTATTCTACTACTTCCTTCGATTTTTATTACTTGCACTAGAATCTAATTTTACACTGTTCATCATTTTATAGTTTTTACATAATTTTTAGGAAAAATTTATATTAATAATCCAACATTTCACTCATTCGCTGTTAATAATCTTATCATTAGATTATTTTTTAATAATCCAACATTTACCCTTAGTTTGCTAACAACATAACTTTATATTTTATAATAATTTGACATTTTCCTCTAGTTTGCTATCAACAAACTATGGGCTTGTTTGGTTACCCACTATTAACCTTGGAATTTTAAATTCCTAGGAAATAGTATTATGGTAATTTGTTTGGTTGCCAAAAAAACTAAAATTCCTAGGAATTATAAAATCCAAGGGAAGTTAATTCCTATGAGACATAGGAATTAGATTACCATATACCCCCCTTGGTTATTTACAATTCCCATGGAAATAAAAATTCCTATTGTCAAACAAACAAAAATAAGTAATTCCTAGGAAATTGACAAAGGAAGTAAATTCCAATGAATTACAACTTCCCATAGGAATTTAATTCCTACGTCAACCAAACGACTCCTATATATAAAGGTTAGATTATTTAAAAATAATCTAAATAGGAGATTATTCACAGAGTAAATAATTTAATTATTAATATTTTATATTTTTTATTTATAGAATGAGAGTAAAATACAAATTAGATGTAATTGATGAACACTCCAAATTAAACGAATGGGAGGACAATTAATCAGATGAAGTAAGTAATAAAATATATTTATTTAAAAATTACAAATATAGAATAATACTTTATTAATTTGATTCTTTACCTTTTTAAACCAAAGAAAGTTACACAGAAATAATAAAGATTTTTTTCCTTATATTAATAGTTAGTACATACATTGCACCAAAGTGACAGTTGTCACCTATCTTGTGAAGCGTTACCGGTACTTCCTCTGTTCACTTGCTACCATTGCATGGGTGTAAAGATTAAGAAGTTACTGTGCAATGATGAGTAGTAGGTGGAAAGTTGCTTTTTTTTTAGAATTTTTTAATATCATTTGTTGAAAAAGAAAAAGAAAAATAGGAGTAATTAGATATAGAGTAGGATAAAAATAGGAGTAGGTATAACTTTAAATAATTGGTTTTTTACTAAAAAAGGAAATGTAGCAAGTAATATGAAATTTCCCAAAATAAAAAAATGTAGCGAGTATTATGGAATGGAGGAAGTATATAATAATCCCTCCACCCCTTAAAGTGGGCACGCAAATTAAAAAAAATGGTAGTGGGGTATTTTAAGTGATTATAATAATTGTAAAGGTAATAGTGGTGGTATTTAAGTGATTATAATAATTGAAAAGGTGATAGGTAGAGTATTTTAAATAATATAAGTTGGGATAGTTGGAAATATTTAGGTAAAGAATCTTTACCAAAAATAAAAAGTGAATAATCAAAGTGAACTGACCAAATAAAGAAATTCACAATAAAAAGACAACGAGGGAGCTGTATATTAGTATGGAATCGGGGACCAAAGGGAAAAACATAAGATTCCGTAGAATTTCATCTTGTTACTCCCCCCACTTTAGAGATATTATATTTATATCTTCCAATCTTCCATTATCTCTATACTCGTTGATCTGCTAGATTTCTGAATAAGTGAATAATTAAAAGTCAATAGTCATGAGTGCTGCTACTACTCAACAACTGGAACAACAAACCATAGGTATGCCTACTACTCTTGTATTATCCTTAGTGCTATTTTTAATTTCCTGTTTATTTATTGACTGCTTTTTATTTTTAATCTATGAAATTGTTTAATCTTGTCTAATTTGTATTAATGTAATTCTAATAATATTAATTTATTATAATTTTTAATAAAGTATAATTAAAATTATTTTTGATTGAAATAATAAAATGGTAAACATGAAAAAATCAAATGAAAAAATAATATTAAATAAAAAGGAGTACTAATCAGAAAATTATATGAGAGTTTGATTAGCCTATTTTATTTTTAGTAAATTGAATTATTTGTGCTTTATTTAAATAACAATTTTTTTTGGTTCCATCCAGTTTCTCCATTTTCATTTCCTTCTCTCGCCCTTTTTTTTTAAGTTTTTAAAAGAGCAAAATTTAATTTTTTTTCCCTCCCTTTCTTGAACAAATTATTATTTATATTGACTGATCTTATATAGTGAATTAAACTTATTTTTATAGAACTTTGTTGAATATATAACTTTTTAGTTCTTGTTCACAGTACATTGAAATAATAATTGAAAAAAAGCGAGTGCACTTCAACAAGAATAAGTTCACTTCACGAGAATCAGAATCGAATTTTGTCTTATTTTATCCCTCTTAAAAAAATTCTGAATTCAATTATTATTTAGCCTTATCCTTTTATTTATAGACGTTTTTTAAGAGTCCACCCCATATCTATTATAGTATAGACGTTTTTTAAGAGTCCAACCCATATCCCTCTTAAAATCAGAGACCGTCTATAGTATAGATGTTTTTTAAGAGTCCAACCCATATCTCTCTTTTAACTTACAAAACCACTAATCAATTTTTTTAATTTATAAATTGGGTCAGCCCCAAAACTTAAAATGTCTATTATATAGACAGTCTCAAGTATGAGAAATTTTCAATCTTTTCAATTGATAGTATGAGAAATTTCATAATTCCATCCGGCAGAACTACTTAGGAGTGTCTCTTGGAATTTTCAATCTTTTTAATACTTTCTCCGTTCCCTTTTGCTTGCAACACTTACCGTTTTTGAAAGTTTCATATTAGTTGCAACATTACTGTTTTTGGCAAAAATAATCTACTTATTTTATCCTCACTTTATTCCTACCCCACTATCACCATCAATCATACATCATCCCATTAATTATTTAATATACCCACAAGTCACAACCACTATCTACTTATAATAATTTTTTTTTATTTCTACCCCACATATTACCATCAATCATACATCATCCTTACTCTTACCATACTGATTTGACAACCCTTAAAAAATGTGTCAAACCCAATGGTGCAACTAGAACGGAGGAAGTAGTTAGTACTACCTTCGTTCCTTAAAGAAGTTCCCACTTTCCATTTTGGGATGTTTCAATTGTTGTTCCCATAAGGAATCTTTCTATTTATATCACAAATTTTAAACAAAAATGACCTTACTCATCCTCATTTTAATATTTTAATAATGATTTTGGACCCACATATCCTCTACTAACTCCATTTTAAAATTTTTATATTCCTTATGGTCCCCTACATTGTTTCTCACTAACTTTAGAAAAACATTTTTTAATTAGTTGTGGTCCCCATAATTTTTCCTCTAACTTTCTTTAAATATTTTTTTAATATTTGTGGTCCCCACTTTTCATCCATCAAATTTATTATTCAATAAAACAATATTTCCACTATTTAAAAGATTCTAATTTTCTTAATTCCCCTGAACATTCTCTATGAGAACATCAATAGGAAACGGAGGAAGTAATATGATTTCATCATTCCATGAGGCAAAACTATCAAGGAGTGTCACTTGAAAATTTTCAATCTTTTTAATAAATAGTATGCTTTTATTTTTAAGTGGTAGAAAATTACAAAATGTAAATATAACTTGCGAAGAAAAAATTTTGTAGCAACTTTCATGATTCCAAGTGGCAGAATTAGTGAATTACCTTGAAGCACCGGTTGGAAATTTTCAATCTTTTTAATAAATAGTATGATTTCATAATTCCATGTGGTAGAACTACCAAAGAGTGCCACTTGGAATTTTCAATAATTTTAATACAAAGTATGATTTTATATTCCATGTGGTAGAACTATGAAGGAGTGTCACTTGTAATTTCTTAATCTTTTTAATAGATAGTATGATTTATTTTTAATTGGTAAAAAATTACATAATGTAAAAATAACTTGCCAAGAAAAAAAAATTTAGCAACTTTCATTATTCCATGTGACAGAACTACAAAGAAGTGGCAATTAGAAATTTTCAATCTCTTTAATAAATAGCATGATATGCATTCATAAATCCTTGTAGCAAAACTTAAAAGGAGTGTCATATAGAATTTTCCAATCTTTTTAACAGATAATATGATTTCATAAATCTATGTGGCAATAGTAGAACATGATTGAATATAAAAATAATTTCTTAAGTAATCAAATTTATCAAATTTAATAAATCCATGTGGCAGAAAAAGATCCAAGGAGTGCCATAATTCCTCATTTCATTTCTCGTCTTAAAAATGAGTTAAAAATATAACAATATGACTAAGTTATACTCTATTTGTTTTCTAATATTCTTTTGTTATCTTAATAGTTTACCTAATTAAGATACATAATCTTTTGTTATCTCAATAGTTTATTTAATTAAAATAAATAATCCTTTGTTATCTCAATGGTTTATTTGATTAAGATGCATACTTTGTAGGGCAAAGAGATGTATTCAATGGCAAGGACAAGGATCATACATTCATAGATCACAACCATAATAACAACGATCTTCAGATGAAAAAACTCAAAAATAACTACACAAAATGGGTACGAATCATCACTTACATCCTCTTTGTGCTTGTTGGCCAAACTATCGGCATTCTCTTAGGAAGACTCTATTTTTTCAAGGGTGGAAATAGCAAATGGTTGGCCACCCTTCTTTTTACAGCCGGTTTTCCCATCCTCATTCCCTTCAAATTCTTTTTCCATTCATCTTCACAAATTAGTACAAGTCGTTCGCCTAGTCTAAGTCCTAATCCTGGTTCGTTTTGCCTAAAACTTGTCGGTCTTTACATTGCTTTTGGTCTTCTTTTAGCGGGAGTTAACTTGATGTATAGTTTTGGACTACAATACCTACCTGTTTCAACGTACTCCTTGTTGTGCGCAACTCTACTTGCATTTAACGCAATCACCTCCTTCTTCATAAATTCCCAAAAGTTCACTATCCTTGTGATTAACTCGGTTGTTATCCTCACAATCTCTGCATGTCTCTTAGCCATCAATCCCAATAATGAAGGTAGTAACACAACCAATGAAATCTCAAAGGGAAAGTTTGTATTAGGGGTTTTAATCACTATTGGTGCATCCGCGACTTATTCCTTGTACATGTCCTTGACACAGTTCTCTTTTGAGAAGATTATTAAGGATCAGAGCTTTGATACTGTTCTACGTATGCAACTTTATCCATCATTTGTGGCAAGTTGCGTATGTGTAGTAGGGCTATTTGGTAGCGGAGATTGGACAACTTTGAAGGGGGAGATGAGTAATTTTAAGATGGGGAGTGTGTCATATGTAATTGTATTAGTCTCTTCTACTATAAGTTGGCAACTTACTTATATAGGAATACTAGGTCTTATTTTCGAAGTATCTTCACTCTTCTCTAATGTGATTATCACCATGACCTTGCCCGTAGTTCCTATTTTTGGGGTTATATTCTTTCATGATAAGATGAATGGGGTGAAAATAATCTCTTTGGTTCTAGCTTTGTGGGGGTTTGTTTCATATATGTATCAAAATTACTTGGATAATATTGAAGATTACAAGGCAAAAAAGAATTATGAGAAGGATATTGGTCTTGTTCGTAGCACTGAAATGTGTTAATAGAAGATCTTGTGTAATGATATATTTAAGCCATTATAGGGCAAGATCTTGTGTAATAATATTTAAGATTACATATTGTTTATATTATATATTTATGTATGTAGTATGTTATTTAATTTGTTTTATGTGTATTTTAGAATAATTTTTGTCTATTGATTTTTCAATATATGTTTGTAGCACAATTAAGTTTTATAAAGATCTATGGATAAAATAAAGAGAGTTTGAATTATTTTATGCTATGTTTGGGAATGTTGATTTAATTTGAAAATGTGGATTTGACTCAAATTTATTGTTTGGCAAGTAAAAGATTTCAAATTTGGATTTGAGTCAAATCTACTAATGTTTTAAAAAATGGTTAAAGATAAGTATTTGAGAATCACTTCCCTAAGCTTGTGATTCTCAAATTCTTCTTTAGGTTGCGTTTGGGAATAAGTATTTCATTTGGAATTGTAGATTTCAATTATGATTTCATTAAAGAAGAATTTGAGAATCACAAGCTTAGGGAAGGGATCTCAAATACTTATCTTTAACCATTTTTTAAAACATTGGCGGATTTGACTCAAATCCAAATTTGAAAATCTTTTACTTGCTAAACACTAAATTTGAGTCAAATCCACATTTTCAAATGAAATCAACATTCCCAAACATAGCATTAATGAATTCATAATTGAAATCTACATTTCCAAATAAAATACTTGTTCCCAAACGCAACCTTAATGAAATTTGGAGGATTTTGTGATATATAGGTAAAAGTAAAAATGAAATAAGTTTGGTGAACAAATTAATGAAGAAATTTTTTTAAAGTAAAGTATAATGGAGAAATTACCTCAAAAAAAAGTATAATGGAGAAATATTACTTGAAAGACAGATAAAAATATATATCTTCGTTTACGTGCCTTTCTAAGAAATAGTAATCGTATCGAAAATTTTTGTAAGGCAAGCCAAATATCATATGATTTAATAAAAGTTTTAGATAAGTTCATATAGCAGCCTTAAAGAGTTTTGCTAGATTGTTGACTTAGGAAACTAATTAATTATTTAATTAGCTATATATAGATTGAGTTAACTTAGGTATGTTATTGATTTAACGAATATTTACCAAAACGAATATTTCCGTAAATTAAGGAAGTAGATTAAATATGTGAATGTAAATTAAGAAAATCACGCGTGTTATGATCAAAATTAAAATGTAATAATTCCGTAAATAAAATAAAAAAAATATAGTAAAATCCGTAGGACGAGTAGAGAATCACAATAAGAATTTTTAAACCAAAAACTACTCTCTCCCCTAGATAGTTTGACTCATATTGTATTGAAATAATGTTTAAGTTAAATACAGTAGGTTAATCAAAATACACATTTTATTGAGAATTATAAGATAGAATATAAAACATAAAAGCAAAATAAAAATGATAAAAATAATTATATCCTCTATACCACTGAAATAGCTTCGATACATATATGTTATAAAAGACTCCCCACCCTTTATCAATCCAAAATCGGTGAATGAAGATGATGAAGATGTTGGTTATATGCGTGTAGATCACATGTAAGGAATACATTTGAATTAAGTGATTCACAAGGCATGAATTATATAAGTGTTTAGAAAGATTTTTGTCACTTTCGCGCGTAAAATAGATTTAACTTGGTTTGTTATGTACGAAACTTGGAACACAACACTATTTGGTACATATTATTGTGTTGTAGTTGTTAGAATCGATAATAATTGTCATATGCTTGAAATTAAGTGTTAGGTTGCGTTTATAAGTGTTTTGAAGCTCAAACATGTTCTAATGTATTTCTATTTTTATTCTTTCAGGTACTTTATCTACAATGCATCTTTTTAGAGACAAAATTGTGCCCGAGATTGAGACTTTGGACGACGTGGTTCATAGTGAGTCGGATAAGGACTATGATCCGACGAAGGAAAAGGACATAAATGATGATGATCACGCCAATGAGGATGACGCGCACTTGTTAGATACGAGCAATCGGCTGATGATGCTCCTCCAATTAATGATATGGTCATTGTCGCAGATGCTCTTACTACAACAGTGTTATCTAAGAAACGAAAAGGGCGAGGTCCTACGAAAAACCTCAAAGTCACGGACCCTATGCACCTCGAATACAACGCATTGGGTCAGCCTTGTGGAAAGTGGCGTAGGCAATATGGAAAACAAGTAGGCCTATCTGTTCGCAAGATTTTCATATTGCACGCGTGGAACGAGGTGCCAGAGGGTGTGAAGAACTCACTATGGGATGATACTATGGTAAGCAACTTTAGTATTTTATTCGTTACATTCATTTTAAAATTAATTGAGTTGACATTAATTACTAATTATAATTTTCTTTTGTAGAATCTTTTTCACATCAACCACGACGAAGAAAAGAAGAGTATTTTTCTTTCAGTTGTTGCTGAAAGATTCAGAGATTTCAAATCCAAGCTCGTAGATCGTTGGATCACAAGGAAGAGTCACCGTCAGACCAAGAAGGTCAAAACGGGAAACGAAGGTGGAGAAGAAGCACCTTCAAAGATGTCGTATGAGATATGGCCTTACATAACGAAGAATGAATGGGAGGCGTTTGTTGCTAAAAAAACAACTCTAAATGAAGCTGTAAGTATTCCATATTAAAGCTTTTCATTTTAATTTACTTCTTTTGATTTAATTATTAAACTATAATATATGACATTTGACTTCTGTTGATTAATTAGGAAAAACGTGGTTAAAGCTTCCGAGTCAGCAAGAAAAGGAAGTTTTACCATCACATGGGCCCAAGAACGTACGATGAGGCCCAAAAAGAGTCTAGCCCCGAACTCATCTACGACTACCTCCGCATCCGTGAATACTCTTGATCGGGTGCGGGATTGGTACTGCGGGCTTCATGCTCGAGATGAAAGTGGTAATATTTACATTCCTGATCCGGGAACGAAGAAGATTGCGGATGCTGTGGTGAGTTTTCATATTATTTAAGTATATTCTTGATTTGTTATATACTTAAACTAATAGAGCGTTTTTATTTGAACAGATGGGTTGGAAGGAAAAAGAAGCTACGGGGAAGTTCACCCCAAGAGGTAATGTTGATGCATTGCATATGGTCTTAGGGAAAGACCATCAAGGGCGGGTAGTCGGCAAAGAAGGCGTCCGCGTAGGCGTAAGGAAGGCATTCGGCAATGAGTGCGTTGCTACTCAATCCAGAACGATGCCATCACTTGATAAAGTAGAGAAACGACTCAAGGAAAAAATCACAGCCGAAATCACAACCAATGTCAGAGCACAGGTGACAAAGGAAGTTCTCGACAAGTTGGCATCGTTGTTGCAGAAGATAGGAGCACGCATTGTTGACTTAGCAAATATGATTGCCGAGGACCAGCAAAGTCAACATGGGGATCCAAAGGCTTCGGTGGAGCCATCACCCGAGCCCGTTACCCCTGTAGCACACCAGCCCACTCATACCCGTAGCACACCCAAGCCATACAATCCCACTCTGAAACATTCCATTGCATCTAAACACACGTTCATTCTTGCCCCATACTATGAAAGGTGATTAGTTTTATTTTTGAAATTGAACTTATATTTTAATTTTACTTATGTTCATCTATTCTCTATCTTGTTGATTTAAAATCGTGGTTTTTGTAGTGTGCATTGGGTACTGTTGGTCATATGTCCTATGACGAATATGGTGCACGTCTTCGACTCATTAGATCAAGGACAAGCCTTGCCTCGCAACATAAAATTCAAAGCTTTGTTGAATGCGTAAGTTTATAAATTGTCAACAAATTTCATGTAAGTGTTATATATATAATAAATAGTATTAAATAAATATTTAATCTTTTCCCATGTGTTACAGTATTATGAAGAAAAAGCTTTGGTCATATATTATTGTGTTAAAGTGGTTAGAATCGATAATGATTGTCATATGCTTGAAATTAAGTGTTAAGTTGCGTTTTTAAGTGTTTTGAACCGTTTTTATCACTTTCGCGCGTAACATAGCTTAAACTTGGTGTGTAATGCACGAAACTTGGCACACAACACTATTTGGTATATATTATTGTGTTGAAGTTGTTATAATCGATAATAATTGTCATATGCTTGAAATTAAGTGTTAAGTTGCGTTTTTGTCACTTTCGCACGTAAAATAGCTTTAACTTCGTTGGTTATACACGAAACTTGGCACAGAACACTATTTGGTATATATTATTGTGTTGAAGTGGTTAGAATCGATAATAATTGTCATATGCTTGAAATTAAGTGTTAAGTTGCGTTTTTAAGTGTTTTGAAGGATTTTTATCACTTTCGCGCGTAAAATAGCTTAAACTTTGTTTGTCATGCACGAAACTTGGCACACAACACTATTTGGTATATAGTATTGTGTTGAAGTAGTTAGAATTTATATTAATTGTCATATACTTGAAATTAAGTGTTAAATTTTATTTTAGAGTGTTTTGAAGCGTTTTTGTCACTTTCGCGCGTAAAATAGAACTTGGTTTGTTGATAGAGGACTTTTTGGTCGTGTCGCTAAAGCCTCTAATCAAACAAAATTTATAAACACCTTACTAAAACTACACAAGTGTAGTAGCTTGAAGGGGGTCGATCCACAGGGAGACGAGTAGCTAAACTTAGGGCCTCTTTAGGTGTTGGGGAAACATGTATAAAAGGGATTGGTGATGAGCTAGACTACAACTATAACTATGAAAATAACAAAGAA
>CM025922.1:6384233-6440219 GCA_000753965.2 Amaranthus hypochondriacus | reverse complement strand
TATATATATATATATTATATATGTATATATACATATGTATATATACATATATACATATGTATATATACATATATACATATGTATATATTATATATACATATGTATAATATATATATATATATATATATATATATATATTATATATATTATATATATATATATATATATATATATATATATATATTATATATATATATATATATTATATATATATATATATATATTATATGTATTATATACTATATATATATTATATATATTATATATATAATATATATATATATATATATATATATATATATATATATTTCTTAAATTACCTTGAGATATTTCCTTAAATGTTTTTTTACTTTTCTCTCTCGTCTAGTATTGATTTTCTTTTTGACCTTATAATCATAGCAAAATAATTTTCTTTATCCATGGATAGTTCCTACATTTTAAATAAATAATTGCTGACATGTAAAAGTAATAATATTATAAAATTTATCCTAATTAATTAATTAACTTTAAAGTTTCAATGTTTGTTTTCATTTTATGGTTTTTATTGAACACTTTAAGATTATAAATGGTCACTTTTTGCCGATTAGTGTTCATTGATTTCAGATTAATAGATATCGTCTCATAAGTGATTTCGGGCATATAAAATAGAATTATTAGTTTAGTGTTTTAACTTGCTTTGCTCAGTAAAATATCAAAGCACAAAATCATGTTGAATATGGTTGGGTGGATAGCTTGGTTTACATGCCATGTTAATATTCCACTAAGTATTGTATGAAAACGATTCATTACTAACAAATACATATAATCAGTGTATTTATTTATTTAGTCACTTTAAAATTCTAAGTGATTACTTTAAGGTTAATGTTGAGTATTGTAAGACTCTACTTTAAGATTATAATTGATCATTTTAAAATTGTAAGTGATCGCTTTAACTTTATAATTAATCACTTTAGAACTTTAAATGTACATTCAATCAGTCTAATACAAATTGTCTCACCATGACTATATTGTTTGAATTTTTTTTTAATTTTCGATACACAATTATTTTATTTCACAAATTCTTGTCAGAGACGGTCACTTTGAGAGACCATTTCTATTGGGTTGGCCCATTAGGGAAAATGTAGCCTAAATATAGGCAATAAGCTTTAATAAATTGGGTCTGAGAGACGTCTCTCAAAAAGACGATCTCTCAAGAGACTAGCTGATTTTATTTTGATGGTCTACATTTCCTATTTTTTAGAATGGGTAAATGAAGGAAAATTTGAAAAAAATACGCTTTATTGACAAAAAAAATTAAAAAATAAGCTTTGGAGAAAGTTTGTTCCCAAAATAAGCGCTTGTTGCTCCAAATCTAGGTTTGGAGGTTGTTTACTATTAGTAACAGCGAACAAATAAGTAGGTTAAAAATAGTCGAGTGTTTGTTCGCTGTTAGTAATATCGTGCAGAGAATTTAGGCCAAAAAAACAAATTATTTATTCGCTGTTTTAAACAGCGACTCAAGTTAGAAACTTGTTTGGAGTAGTTTATATATAATTACAAGAGGATTTAGTACCATGTGGCACAGTGGGACCATGACACCTAGCTCTGATTTGCTATTGTTCAGCTTTGTTATGTACTAGGCTTTTCTACCTTTTCAAGCAAATTTCACGTTCTTCCCCATATTCTCAAATCTCAATTACAAAAAACAACAAAACTAAGATAAACAATGATAAAATCTATCTCTAAAATTGAAGCGAGAGAAACAAAAAACTGCACCATTTTTTTATTAGGTTGATAGATACAAAAACTATTTCACTTCAATTTATATGTAAACTACTCAAGAACAAAACCACCATGATCAACCCACAATTACAACCTCCATTGTCAAAAATCAAAACCCACTACCAAAGCTTAAACATCTTTTTGCTCCTTTCCTTTCCTATCAATTCAACTCACTCAAGACTCATCCTTTAATATGAAGGTCTACACAATTTGTCATCATTCTCACCAAAGTTCAACAACAAAAACCTAATACCCACCATTAATAGTCGTTCTTCAGCCTCCATGGCGAATTGCCTTCAGCTTGCATCACTATAAAACTTAGTTATGGAGTATGGTGATGACTTTGCAAAATTAATAAAAGACCCGTAAATAAAGTTATGTGAGGCGTATTTAAAATAGAGAAGAAGAAGAACAAATGCAGTAATTATTAAATGAAGCAAATTTAATCAGTTTTGTTGCCACCCACGTGTCAAGTTGCTGAGCAGTATTCCACAAACACTACACAACTTCGATGTTTTAAACAGCGAATAAGCCATTTAATTTTTTTGACCAAAGTCTTTGTGCGCTGTTACTAACAGCGAACAAACACTTAACTACTCCCTCCGGTCCAGTTTACTTGTCCCATTTCCTTATTTGGCAATTCCTCTTTACTTGTCCCATTTCTATTTTTGGATATGCATTAATTACAAATATACCCCCCCTTTACCATACTTACTTTACATTACTCCCTTAATTACTCTCAATTAACCCACTTAATTACTCCCTCCCTTTTTAAATAAACCCAACCCCTCCCATCCCAGTAACCCTAACTCCCTCTCTCTCTCTTCTCCCTCAACGACATTTCATCTTCTCCATTAAGTTCTTCATTTGTTCTTGAGCTCCATTCCAGAAACCCTAACTCCCTCTCTCTCTCTTCTCCCTCAACGAAACTGTTCATCTTCTTCTTCATTACCATTCCTGAAACCCTAACTCCCTCTCTCTCTCTCTTCTCCAGATCTGGGTTTTTGACTGTTATTTCTAGGTATTTTCGAGCTTTAATGGCGTCACCAAATTCTTGTCTTTGTTGGTTGTCTTCCTCCCAACACAGTGACCCTACCATTGGACCTCCTAACCCATGGTTTGAGTTTTATAATCGCCTACCTCCATCTCCTACGAGTTCTGTTGAAACAGATCCTAATTGGGGAAGAAGTACAACTACTGAAGAGGAAGAAATTCAAGCAATGTTTGATTTACAAATAGATCTACAAGATCTTTACTTGGAGGAGAACTTATTCCCTTCTTCAGAAGATGAATCTTTGGATGATGCTGATTTAGTTTCTGATTATGATTATCGTGGCCCATTTTCGCGTATGGATAAATCTTTCCTCTTTGACTAATGATGATTTTGTTTATTTTGTGTAAATCGTATGCATGTTTGTGTTCTTAATTTTTGGATGCTGCCCTATGATTTTTTTTTGAGGGTAAATGGCTATAAAAACCCTAGATCCAGTTGATTTGCTACCAATCTTGGGTTTCATAAGCCACCAAACTTAAAGTTTAGGAGGCCATGTTTACATCTGGATTCAGGAGGCAAATCAAGGATTTAGGTTTTCTATGATGAGTTTTTTTTGTTATCTGAGATTGCTTTTTTTTGATTTTGTTTTTTGAAGCCATCAATAAAATCTTGTAATTGACATATCCATTCAAATGTTTACGGTTAAACAATAGCATGATTTTTTAACATCATGTTTACACCTAAACATTTACCCAAAAAATTAACCCAAAAGTGAGTATTTAAAGTAACCCAAAAGTATACCCATGTTTTTCCCATTTACATGTTACTACTAGTTAGCTTGATCTGTTGTTGCTGGTTATGTTGTAGCTGTTTCTGTTGTTGCTTGTTCTGTTGTTGCTTGTTCTGTTGTTGCTGGTTCTGTTGTTGGTGGTTCTGTTGTTGCTGGTTCTGTTGTTGGTGGTTCTGTTGTTGCTGGTTCTGTTGTTGGTGGTTCTGTTGTTGCTTGTTCTGTTGTTGGTGGTTCTGTTGTTGCTGCTTCTGATGTTGGTGGTTCTGTTGTTGCTGGTACTGTTGTTAGTCTTGGTTGATGAAAAAAAGGATCATCTTCGATCCCCAAGTAAAGTAGCATAACATCAAATGTATCTGCATCAACCTTTGTGTCAAGATAACGTAATGCATCGTAAATTATGTCTTTTTGTATCCCCAAATATTCTGGAAGTCTCCCTTCCCTTGCAAGCTTTGATTTGCTCATGTGTGGAATGTGATAATCTATACCACCTAGATTTTTAATAACCTCAATCTTGCATGCTTGTAATGTGATCCAAACATACTTCATTGTGTTTGGTGGTAGACTTTCAAATGCTGTTGTGACTGCCTTCACTAACTGTGTGAAGTTGTATGCTGATTTTTGATGTTGTAATGCTTGTATTGACCTAAAAAACCCTAAGTCAAGCACATTCATATCTGGTGAGTTTGGAGGTTGCTGCACTAAGTGGAATGTAAAGCCATCTGCTGTTGCTGCCTCTCTAAACAACTCATCATCATCTAAAATGTGTGGCTTAGCGTTGTCTTGTTGAATAAAAATTGATTTGCTTAAATGTGTTGGCCATTTTCTTCTAATTGCTGGCAATATCTTGTGAATAAGCATGTCTCTTGTGTGTATTTTGGTGATGGATTGTACTGGTTTGGTCTCTAGCTCTCCTCTCTTCCTGTTTTTTGATGATCTTTGTGCTGGCACTTGATGTGTAAATGGAAAAATGCCAATCTTTCCATCAAAAATCAAGTCACCTTCTTGAGAAAAGATTGGTTTTGCTATTGCACACATAAACATGATCTTGGGTATAAATCTTTTTGACTGTATTTCTCTATGTGGCTCTTTTTCATCCGGAGTTAAGTAAAATGTTTGTTGTGTCCTTGTTATGTAAAACAACTTCTCATCTATGTGCACAACATTTGACATGCTATTGAATTTGAAGTTGGTTGTGTGCTCATCATAAATGCAACTAGTTAGACAAAACATTAACCTGTCAAGTTTATTTTTGTCGTTAAGTAACGGTTTGATTGCGTTGGTGTGTTTGCGGAAGTGTTTGTTCTTTTTCCATCTCCAAATTGTGGTTTTGCCAACACCCATGGCTTTTGATATTGCTGCCAAACTTGTCTTCTTTGCCGTTTCAAGTGACTTAAACTGATTTTCATCAAATTCCTTGGCTGGGTTTCCTTTGCTGCCTTTCTTCTTGCTGTGCACACTGATTGGAAGTTCATTCTTCTTCCTTTGTTCTTCAATCTGTTTCCAAATCCTCCCTATTGTTTTCCTATGCACCTCGTACTTGTTTGCAAGTTCATTGACGATCCCGTGTGTTGGCTTTCCTTTGCTATTCACTGACACTAATAGCTCATGCACTATTTTATTCCTAGTTGAATTAGTTAACTCTCTTTTGGGTTTAACCATGGCTACAATTAATTTTTGGTTGGTGGACTTTGATGGCTTTGATTCCTAATTTACTTTTATTCCTAATTTACTTTGATGGCTTTTATAGTGGGTTGACTTGCTGTTTTGGTTATGCATTGTTGCTGTTAAATGGCGCTGTAATTTTTGGTTTTTGGCGCCCAGTTGAAATTTTGGGTTTCTGATGAATGGGTTTCTGCTGATTTTTGGGTATTTTTGGATTTTGTTGATTCTTGTTTTATTTGATGGCTTTTTTTTCAAAATCAAAAAAATTCTGATTTTTTGTAGCTACTAAATGCATACTGTGTTTGTCTTTTTTTTTTTAAAATCTGAAGTCAACGAAAGATTTAACATCCGCATGCGTATGTGGCGAGAAAAGTGCTCGTTCTCCGTTGCCGTTCAAAAAACGTTCAAGAAATCAAGGAAGCATTTCGTTTTTTAATTTATAAGTTTATTATTGTAATTTTAATTTTCAAGTTTATTGTAATTTAAATTTAGCAATATTTCGGTTTGTAATTTAATGAATTTAATTTTTTGTAAGTTTAATGTATGAAAATGTGTAACTTAATTTTCCCTCCAAATTCCTTTTCTATCAACTTTATTAAGCAAAAGGGAGGGAATCATTAACATTTAATCCAATCCATTAAAAATACCCAACTACCACCTTTTACATGGACCCCACCACTTTCTTAATCTCCGTGCCCAGTCAAATGGGACATCTAAACTGGACCGGAGGGAGTAGTTTTTACCTGCTTTTTTGTTCGCTGTCACTAACAACGATTAATATCCATAACCTAGCTTCGGAGCAACAAGCGCTTATTTTGGGAACAAAGTTTCTCCGAAGCTTATTTTTTAATTTTTTTTGTCAATAAAGCTTATCTTTTTCAAATTTTCCAAAATGAAGCAAGGAAACTTAGCCCATGATATAATAGACCCAATAAGAACCCTACTTATTCTCTCTCTCTAAATTTGGGATAACTCAATCAAATCTTCGTCTCTATGCCAGCCGTTTTTGACATAATCTCTAAATTTCTTATAACCTGATTTTAGTTTCTAATGTATGAATCTTAACACACGCACATCATCAACTTAGTTTTCTTAATTTTAAACAATAATAATACAGAGATGAAGATTTGGAAAGTTGATCACCATTAATTATTATTCTTAATTCTACTATGTGGATCGGTTTGCTTATCAAGAAAGATTGAAACGTTTGAAGAAGAAGTACTCTTTAATTCTCTTTGGCTTTTTGATCCAGAAAATCATATGTAAGTTCACTTTTATCTTTTTGTTTTTTGGTTGCTAATAAAATTAAAGGGTTGGTCTCAGAATTTCTTTGAAAATCATATGTTAATACTCAAAAACAAACTAATTTTGTTAGTGATTTGAGTATCTTAGAGGAGCTGCATTTTTGTTGACCTAATTTTCGACCACCATTTGTATGAAGTCTTTGAAGCCTGAATATACTTAAATAGGGTTGCTTCAATTTGTCGAACTTTTTTGTTTCGTACTTTGCTTCCTGAATATAATTAAGACCATTGTCGTCAACTTTAACTATCAACAATGCTATACTGGTTGAATCTGAATGGTCTTGTAGAGGTTAATTTTTACAATGGACTTTTGGAGCCTATGGTTATCCTTTACTCTCTCTTTTTCCCACTGTCACTGTGCTACAACTGCTTTTGTGTGCTTATTGTTAATTTTTTTGTGTGTAAGTATGCTTATGATGGCAATCAGCAGATTCTATGATAAACAGACACTTCTATCACTTTTATGGATCAAGAGAAGAGGGTATTGCCTCATGGAAATGGGAAACAGAATCAGATGTAGTGTGCTTCATATCCGATGCTTAGTAAATTTGTTACTTCGGGATCCAACTTTTTTCACAAAATGAACTCAAACGTTCAGGAGAGTTGTGTACTTTTGGGGATGGAGGAAGTATATTGGCTTGACCATTTAAGTATATATTCATAATTGGATAGACCTGTTTCATGACAAAGCTCTAGGAAAACTTTTGTTGCCTTTTGAGTGGTCTTTATTCAAAGATTCAAGTGGAAGTTTAGCTATTTTCCTTGCAAGCAGAAACATTTTGATGATGAATATATATCAAGTTGAGAATTTGTGTATTGTGTTGTGTCACATAGTATTTGCATGTATGGCATATCCTTCAGGATGTCTAGAAAATGCTTTGCTAACATATTAAAATTTATCTGCTTGTGGAGCTTCACCAGGATATTGACAATAGGTTAACCTTCTCCTACTTATAGACTTAACCTATGTTGAAGTGCCCATGAGTTACCCACGTGTAAGTTGTCTCACATACATCGGACAAAGAAGAGAGTATGCATCACTTTATATAGTCAAGGAGTAACTCCTACTCTTACCAATTGGTTTTAGTAGTGAACTTTCTTTGGGTTTATGATTGGACTACTTCTTCTCCTCCTTGTTTGGGTTGCCCAGACCCATTTTCTAAATTTTATCAACCTATTTCCTTTTTTATCTTTATATTTTATAATTGCATTTTGCTACATAATTTGAAACTTTTGTTTCACTTGCCCATACTTTTGCTATTTTTTGTAATTTCATGGATGGCGGACCTGTCTTGTGTCCCTTTTAATTCGGTTTTGTTTTTGGGTCACTTTTAGCAGATCTCTGCAAGCATCAACTCTGCGTTAGTCAACCATCCTGTTCTAGAATCATGTTAGAGAGCAAGGAAAACCCAACTTTAAACAAGTCAACAGGTTTGCCTCGGAAGCGATTCTATCGTGCTCGAGCCCATAGTAATCCATTAAGTGATTCTCACTTCCCTGTTCCACTTTCACCTCATCATGTTGATTATTCCCTTCATTATCCTCAAATTTTTACTTCACCTGACCGATCCGGAGATGCAAGAAAGATTGAGTTTGCCGACATAGGATGTGGTTTTGGAGGGCTTCTCATCAGCCTTGCAACTTTGTTTCCTGAAAAGTTAATGATTGGTATGGAGATAAGAGATAAAGTGACAGAATATGTAAAGGAACGGATTTTGGGCTTAAGAACAACAAATCCTGGTCAATACCAGAATATCTCTGTGGTACGGACTAACTCCATGAAGTATATTCCAAACTATTTTGAGAAGGGTCAACTATCAAAGATGTTTTTCTTGTTTCCGGATCCACACTTCAAAGAGAAGAATCATCGTCGCAGAGTAATCAGCCCATTCTTGCTAGATGAATATGCTTATGTTCTTCGAGAAGGCGGAATTATTTACACTATCACTGATGTTGAAGAGCTGGGGGTGTGGATGAAGACATGTCTTGAGAATCATCCCATGTTTGAGGCTATTCCAAACGAAGAACTTGAAGCCGATCCAGTTGTAAAACTATTAGAATCTGCAACTGAGGAAGGGCAGAAAGTCGCTAGGAATGGGGGGCAGACCTTCCGAGCAGTATTCAGACGGATTGCTTTGTCGGTTTAGTATGCAACTTCAAATGCTTTCTTTAATTTTTTACAGAATATAAAGGTCCTAACTTTGATAGTGCTTTCCCAAGGAATGATTCATTGTTGATACATTAGTTACCGACAAGCTTTTATCTAGATTTGTCTAGGTTTATGTAGAGGACTTCATATCGTTGGGATCAAGATTTTGAGATTTGCTGTTGTAGGAATGATCCAATTTTGATACATGAAATCTTGTGCTTCTAAGAGAAATGGATTTGTTTCTCTGAAATCGATGTGGTGTTAGATGAGATGATTGTTGACCTAGGAGCTCCAACTAGGTTGTTCCTTGGTAGCTTGGTTACTCATACTCAACAACATAATCCACTACCATCTTTTGAAACTGTAAAATTAAAATTAGCCTTGGAAGAAATAACTATCTTCAAGGTAATGCCTTCAATGATGAAGCCTCTACTTTTTATCTTCATATGGATGGTTAAGGGTCTGATTGGGGCGTGTCTAAACGCACTCGAATCTAAACCTATTAATTTTTTGTGAATCTATACCCCTACCTTAATTCTTATAGGTTTTAAAATTGTGGACCTAGGTGGATCTAGGGTCTTAAATGGGTCTTAAATAGATATTGATTCAATTATTCATACTTAAACTTTTTTACGTTTTATACGTTTTATAGGTTTCATTAGTACTCTATGAGTTGTATGTAAGTCTAAAGTTTTTTTTTTTTTGGAAAGATATATTGAGTTTAAATAGATTTAGAAATAAGTTTAGAATGAATTTAAATTTACTTTGATTTGTATGAATCTTTTTTGGATTCGGATTGGAATCCGGATCCATAGGGGCACAAAAAAATAGATCCACACCTTAAAAAGGGGCGAGTCTAGGCAAGTCCAATATGGTCTTGAAGCCATGTGCGTCACTAGCACTAATTGATGATGATATTGACGAAATTCTACATATTTAACAAAAATCCAACAAATTCCCACAATCACTCCACCGTTTACAATCAACCACCCTCATAGGAAAAGCAAGGGTCAGATCTAGACCAGGTCCAAATAGATTCGGATCCATATCCATTTTCATAGGTAAGACCCAGTATTAGATTCGAGACCAAAACGGGTCCAACTTTCGTGGGCATGTTTGATTTGAATTTTGTATCGTGTTGAGATTGCAATAGAATTATCTTCTATGACTAATGATAATAATATATAATTACACAATTTATCATCCAAAATAACATTATATACCATAAAATTGTCCTAAAAATACCCAACTAACAAATACAACTTGGTTTACACATAATTTATATAGAAAAAATTTTCAATCTTTTAATAACGGTTCATCACATTACTCTAGACAATGAACTGTTATTAAAGATTGAAAATTTTTTCTATATAAATTATGTGGAGTGATCTTGAAAAAATAAACGTGATCATTTTCATTGGAGTAGTATTTGATCCTCGCTATAAGATTGATTATGTGGAGTGAATGTTGAGTGAAATTTATGAGGAAAAGAAAGCAAACTCAATTGCTTTGAAATTAAGGGAGAGTACTTGTTTAATATTTTAAGGATTTTGCTACATGTTTAATATTCCAACAACGCATAATACCCTCTTATGATGGTCGATTATACCATGCTACTAGACTTTGGAGTACTTGTGATGCTGGGCTTTAGCAAAGTATGAACACTATCCTTGATGAACTTGTTGATTGCCTAAAATTTTGAGTATGCAGTAGATATGACAGTAACGAAGCCTTTAGTGACACTAGTCTGCTCTTCTTTTTTCCTATCAGAGTTTTGATCCCGCCTTTGATTATTTTATGACCCTTGCCTAGACCGGTAAGGTTGTTAATGTTGATTCTGATTCATGAAGCGTCCCAATTTTCCTTCATTTCCAAGTCGATTAAGGACTTTCTTTAGTTCTCGACAATGAGCAAGGGTTATTGTTGTTAAAAACGCGATTCTAATCTAATTCTACGATTTTACGATCCAAAAAAAAGTGAGCAGGTTGAATCGTAGGTAGAATATTGAAGTTGTAGAATCTTACGATTCCAGTTGGAATAAAATGTAGAATCATAACACGATTCTGCGATTTAATGATTCGATTCTTCTAATCTAGTATATTAATTATTATTAATTTTTTTATATAACATGTTTTACTAATCTCTTTCACTTATATAAATGAGTTTCAAAAGTATCATCATGAAAACTTTTAAAAAATAAATTTCTTAATTTGTTTGAAGATTTAAACTAATTATTAAAAAGTTTGCTTTACATTCTTAAAAATAAAGTCAATGAAGTATGAAACTTTTATTCATAAATTTAGACTTTTAAAATGGAAAATAGTGATAAGGAACTATATAGTTAATATATTTAAGTTTATTTGTAGTATAATATGATTCTACGATTCGATTCTACCGATTTAATTCTAGCCTTGTAAACGATTCTAAGTAGAATACCTATTTTAACAACTTTGGCAAGGGTTTGACCATGATCCTTGTGATACTCACACCAGAAGTCCATATTTCTTCTATTCATTGAAGTACTCCCTTGAGGAGGTTATCGAAGTTCAGATCTAATGGCATACCAAATGTCCGTTCGGTTCCTGTTGAATCGAGGATCATAGCCTCCATCCTTCAGCACTTTTGACAATTCCATCGAGTAACACTGATGAAACCTATGAGTTTCTTGCCTACCTGACCCCATCAGAGGGTATCCAGTGTATTCTTTTTGGTAAGGTTTTGCATGTGGCTAAGACAGCTAGGATTGCAGTTTATCATTGTTGTTCTTCTTAGCTGGAGAGTCTATAGGTATGCAAATATCTTAGGCTTGAATAAACATTTGAGCGATTTGCATTGCTTCAACATGGGAGGTAACTCCATTCTCAATGAGTTGCATTTTAACTTATGAGTTCTCAATCCATTAATGAGTGCCGGTACAATTGTAGAATCATTTATGTGCGTAATGGTCAGGACTTCATCATGGAACCTCTTTATGTAAATGGAGACTAGCTCTCCTTCTTGCTGGATGACAAACGTACATAAGGTGAATACTTGACTTCTTTTGTCTCTTAGAGACAATAAAATGATCTAAGATTATCTTCTCGAGTTGAGAGAAACTATCAATACTCCCACAAGATAGTGGTGTATACAAAAACAGAGCCATCCGGGTTAGGGTAATAGGAAAGAACTTACAAAGAAGAGCTTCACATGTAGTATTGACAGCCATGTAAGCCCGATATGATTCTATATGTTCTTGAGGATCTTGGGTTCCATCAAAGGAAACTATGTTAGAGATCTTAACCTTACTTTGATTAGGAGTACCTAAAATTCGAGCAAACATGCACTAGTGGAAAAAAAGCCATTGGCTGCGAGACATAGGCTGCGGTTGTTCAAAGACGCAGCTTAAAATAGAAGAAAAATATTGCAAAAAAAATAAATTATACATAGGCTGCGGTTTTTACATAAACCGCAGCAAATAACCCAAAAAAAGCTTATAGGCTGCGGTCATTGCCTTTGACCGCAGCAAATAACCCAATTTAAGCCCAAGCCCAAAGACACTTGTAAACCTAAGAAATCTCTTATCAAAAACCTAAGAAATTGCCAGCTTTGAGGCGCCTCCACTATAATCAAAACCCCAACCTAGCTATCTCCTTTCTAAACCCAATTTGAGGTGCCTCAATTCTGTTCTTTTTTAGCTATAATCAAAACCCCAATTCTGTTCGTTTCTAGCTATAATCAAAACCCCAATCTAGCTATCAATAACCCAATTTTTTTTATCAAAACCCAATCTAAAGAGTTGATTATTATGTTCCAGTTCGTTTCTAGCTCGAATCTTCTTCCACGTTTCGTTTCTCGAATCGTCTTCCACAGTTCGTTTCTCGAATCTTGTAAATCTGGTAAATTGGCTTCTTTTTTTTTGATTGAAATTTGAGTATGATTTCTTGGAAAAATTGGCTTCGTTTCTTCGTTTCTGCGGTATGATTTCTTGGAATTTGAGTATGATTCCAAAGACAATAAATCTGGTAAATTGGCTTCGTTTCTTCGTTTCTGCGGTATGATTTCTTGGAAAAATGGTCTGCGGTATGATGATTCCAGACTAATTTTTGTTTTTTGTTTTTAAATTATTTAACAGATGTTCTTTTTACATTTCACACTAAAGTAATTTTCTCTTTTGGGTTTTTACATTTCACACTAAAGTGAAATCTAAATCTGCGAAATTCATTAGTTTTTAATTTGGGTTTCTTTCTGATAGAGTTCAGCTTTATCTTTGTTGCTCTTGCCACAATTCCAAATAGAGTTTTAAGATAGTTGCTGTAATTCTCTTCTTGTCTATCAATTTTTCTGTATCCTGTTTCGTGCATTGGGTCCCTAAATTCATACTTTATTGCTTAATTGCAAATTATTCCAGCCCTTTGGATCTGATATAAATTCTTTTTTAGGGCTTTTTATGGTGATCTTTTTGCGACTTCAAATCTAAACTATTGTGGGTTCGTTGGGTTTTGATTCACAACTTTTTGGGGGGTGAGCGTGAACTTCTTCATTCGGGCACTTTCGAATTCATATTAAGTTGTGTTGTGTTGCCAAAGATTGAGGATTAGAGTGGAAGATGAACACGAAGCTGCAAATGGGATCCCAAGTTGTTAAATGTATAAAACGAAAAAAAATAATAAAAAAAGCACTCATAGGCTGCGGTTCTTGCATTGACCGCAGCCAATAATCCCCCTTTTTTTTGTTGTGAAAATGGTCTATAGGTTGTGGTTTTTAGGACCGCAACCAATAAGATTTTGTCATCTACTGCTATTCCTAATGCTGCGAGTCAAAACCGCAGCCTATATGGGCAAAAAAACCGCAGCCAATAGTTTTTTTTCCACTAGTGATGGGGGTCTTGAAGACAAATGGAACGTATTCTGGTCCTTCTTCTTCAAACTTATTTTGAACATGCTTTAGTGGGCTTTGATGGAATAATTCTTCTCTTTGGAGTGGGGTTGATTGATAAGTGTGTTCTATTTCTTTTTTCTTAGATTTGATGAGGGCACGAGCATCTAACTTCCCGGAATGAAGCTTTCGACTGGTAATTATCTTTCTAGCATCCAAGACAGAGTGTGCCTTTGTTCGGTTAGGATCTTGTCGACGTTCTTCCCTTCCCCGGTTAGGGTTAGTGTCTTGTCTTTCTCTTTCGCGGTTAGAGATGGAATGATACAACGATTGTGCTGAGATGTTACGATGATGATTGCCCCGGGTGGGGTGATGAGAATGTTCTTTTTTAATGTTATGAAGAGGTGCGTAATTAGCCTTATGCTTTTGAGTGAGGTGTTTTTCTTAGCTTTCAGCTACATCCTCTACATAGTAATTGATTGGGGTAGGCTTATGAATGGGTGTAGGTCTCCTCCTTGGAGAAGGTTGGACTTGTTCAGAGTGAGGTGTTACTCGTTCCCACAAACGGCACCAAACTGTTTCTGGTGAAACTTAGTGATGAGCAAATTTTAATTAACCGCAAGCGCACGGTGTACGCGTAGTGCGGGTCGAACACAAGGAGGCTATATAATTCTAGATTGTATGTCTTATGACAACCAAGACAAGGGGAAAACAAATCAAATGAGTTTGTATCGAATCTAGGATGCAAAAAGTAAAACAAGTATTAAAAAGGTTAGGTTGTGTTAAAACAAGATATGATGAGCACTAAGGCGTCGGGCATCACCTAATTCTATCATGGAATTCAATTACTCTCATGATTGTATGGAATTAAGCCGTTGACATAATCGAACACGATCTAATTAATCTCAAGCTTCAGCTTTATTGACTAATATCAATTTAAGACCAACTAGTATTGATCCTCAAACTTCCGTTATATTGGTTAATACTAGAAGGAATTTAACTTAAATATATCTCGATCCTAAATTAATCGTAATCTCAAACTTCCGTTTATTGAAAAGGTTAATAAAGATATTTAAATCAAGATTCATTAAGCATAAGTTCAATTATAGGCTCAAATCACATACAATCAATCAATAAAATATCAATCCATGCTTCGAATTAGGGATTTTAACCTAACCCTAGATAAGGAAACCACTCACAATTTATAGCTATGGAAGACTTATAACAAGTAATGATCAAAAGCGAAGAACAAAACAATAACATGAGAAAACTTACGAATCAAAGAAATAACATAAACCGAAAATGTAGAATCCAAATGCTACAAATTGTTCCTCAAAGGTTAATTGAAAAAAAAAACTAAAAGCTGTAATGAAAATTCAGAAAATTACAAAATGAAACTGCCCAGATATGAAATTAGTAACCGCCACTTTAAATTGTGGCCCCAAAAATTAGAGAAGAAAACTGCTAAATTGACCCGGCTTTGAAGGGCGACGAGCGTCGCTTCATGGGTGACGACTCGTCGCCTATTCTCTGGAAGAATTTAGAGTGCTTCATCGATCGAGCGACGAGCGTCGCTTAGAGGGCGACGACTCGTCGCCTAGTCCCTGGAAAATATGTGCATCCTCTGATTTGAGGCGACGAGCGTCACATGATGAGTGACGACTCGTCGCTTTCTCTCTAGTTACTTCAATGCTTATGTACGTAATGGCGACGAGCATCACATGATGAGTGACGAGTCGTCGCTTACTCTCTGGATTCCCATATTACTTAGTTGATGAATGCGACGAGCGTCACATAGGGTTGACGACTCGTAGCTTGGCTGCTAGGTGCTTATTACTTCACTTTCTTTGCTTCTTCTTCATCGGGAGTCGCTCTTGGCACGGTTTCTTCACATAACAAGGGGTCTTAAGCTATTTCTCCAAGCCTTCACCCTCTTATAACTCCGGAACCTAACATAAAACCCCAATTTTGCCTCATATATCACATAAAACACAAAAATCAACCTCATGAGACAAAATTTGCAATAAACTACTAATTACATGCCTAAAACCCGCTAAAACTTCATATAAGGAGCATAAAATTGATGCGGATAAGTGAAAATAATTGCACTGATCAAACTCCCCCATGCTAAGTCTTTGCTCGTCCTCGAGCAAATCAAGGTGAAAACACAAGTAAAACAAGGCCAAGACACGGTCTCCAAATCCTAAACTACTTCTTATGCCTCCCTTCCTAGACGCCTCTTATTCCTGGTGTTCGCCAATGGTCCAAATCATTCATACCACTTAACCCCTTCACTTGGCTAACACAACACACAACATAAGATATACATTAAAGATCAAAAGCAACAAAAATCCCTATTCTTCAACCCCCTTATGGCTCCCAAACAAATATTAATGTGAGAAATGAAAGGGAAAAACAAAATCTACTACTTATTCCTCCAAATGTGGCCTACCCAATACCGTCCTTATGACTCCACTTCATATGTCGCCAACACCAAAGCAAAATGCAAAGTAAATAAAAAATGTATCTCTCTTTTTCCTCTCATTTTGCTTAGGGGGCTCATTTTTTGGTTTTCGCCCTAGCCACTCTTTTACTTTTTCAAATCTCACTTGCTCCCTCACTCATGCCACTCTTTTGCCTAGGTCGTCCTTTCGGGTTTTCAACCTAGCTGGGCTTATCTCTTATCATGCATGAATTTCTTTCCCTTTTTCAATGAAAAACAAAGTACATATCAAGCTAAAAAATGAAAAATACAATGCATGATCAAGCTTAATCTATACAAACATGTAGGATAGAAAACGTGAATAGACAAGCAATGGGCTCCCCCATGCTTGCCTTTCAAGGTGGATGGCAATAGGGTGTTCAGTAACCTTAAAGAGGCAAGGTCTTTAGTAACCCTTGATATGACAATGTAGCACATAAACATAAGAATGTAGCCTACCTAATAAACTCCAATGTTGAACCGGGATAGCACCATCGATTGCAACATTACCTCTTAAGCATAGACATCGGTTCTCCTTATGGCTCCCCAAAAGTAAGAGGCTTCCTATCTTAGTCTCCTTCCCCTCATATAATGATCTCACATGTAAGCCCATCAAAATCCCAAATCCCTTATCAACCTCAAACCCAACCTATACACAAAAATCCATCATCACAACCACAACACACAATATACCAAAATAAACACTCAAACTCCAAAACTAGAAGGCTCAAAATAATGGAGCTCTTGGATCTCGCAATCCAAGAACTTACTTTGGATCAAAGAGGATGGGGGCTTATATGTGGATCAAAATCTGTAGCTCAAAAAAAACATGCAGTGGTTAGTAAAAGATGATGTGCGAGAATCTGAGTGAGGATAGCTCGGTGGGACAAGGTGTGACAATATAGTGGAGCTAGAATGTAGAGAAAGGAAGAGTAAAGATGAGGATAGAAATATACCTGCAGATGACGACGCGGCGTAGGAGGAATAAAGATAGCAGCAACAGCAGCTCCAATGAAGACTCACTCTCCTTTTGCCTAGCCTCCTTCACAGGTTTATGGCTAGCATTCTCTTCTTTTTTTTTTGTTTTTTTTCTTTTAAATACATCTTACAAACAAAGATAAACATAAAGTAAAGAACTAAACTAAAAACTAACCTAAACTATTTGGGGAAATAAAAAATAAAAGTACAAAATAAAATAAAAAAATAAAAAAATCTACACTAAAAAGGTGTAGACTCCCCCCCCCCCCCCCCCCCCCCCCATGCTTAAACTAAGCAGTGTCCTTAATGCTTATCGATATAGCAAAGGGACTAAACCATGAAATCCAAAGCATACAGTTAGGGGAAGTCTAAAAAGGACTGTGGCCGTCAGTGACCACTAGAGGAGACGCGCCTAAACCAGAAGAAAGACTTTCTCCTGGACCTCTTAGCCTCCATGGCGGCTTCTTTCTCTCTCTCCCTCTCGGCCGCTAATTCAGCCATTTGGGCCCGAGGATCGTGGAACGGATTGCCCGCAGAATGGTCAAGCTGGGCCTCCTGAGCCATCATCACTGCACTCAGACGTGTATTGATGTCATACATATCCGATTCATAGGAATCATGCAGCTCCTTCCCCTGGTATGTGCAGGTCTCGTGAAGGGTGTGCAATTGATCATCTATACGGTCCACCCTCCCTTCCACGTATCGAACACGGTCCAGCATATCATTACGCCAGGCCGATCCTCTTCATAATCATATGGGGGTACCTGCTGCTGATACTGATACCCATGATGGGGCTCTTCTTGATGAGGTTGATCTCCATGGGTATCCTCCTCTATAGGCGCGACCTGTTTAGCATGGCCGGCCTCCTCCTCGTCATCTCCACCAGCCTCCTCCTGTATATGGTGGCCACCCAACATATCGACCCCATTCTGTCGTGTATATTGGATGACTCTAGCAGTGATAGCACGTACATCTTGGGAAACAAAGGGGGTACACAGGAGAGGGAGATTAGCTGCACATTTGGGAAACAAAGTATGGACCATCGCGACCCCTATAATGAAGGAACATAATGTGCTTTAGGGCCGCGTAGTCATAGGTGTTACCTGCGGTAATATCTAACGTAGCACAGTCATCGGGGATATCAATCCCGAGACTTTCAGTTAACATGTGAACCATACCACCGATGGATATCTTGCCCCTGTCGGAATTTTTGATATCCAAGCACCGTGTCACAAAAAGATGTACCCAATTGGGTACCGGATGATCAGGGACACATAGGGCATAAAAATGCCCTAACTCAAACGGTTGCACTTGTGTGGGCTCACCTTGACCGAAGACGGTCATGGCGAGGTACCTGTACACATAGCGCAGTGCGGGGTGCCAGATCCTACTCGTTTTGTTTCCCCCACGAGCATATGGGAGGCGTCCAGTCATGTCGGCCCAAAACCTGCAAATTGCCTCCCTTGAGGGGGTTGGTTATTCACCCTCAGAAAATCCCCACCTAAATGCATTAGCGATCTAAGGGTATGTCATACTGTAGGTGCGGTTAAAAGCATTGAATGTAATGAAACAGTGTGCGTAATAGGGTCAGTACACCCTCTTTGATTTCGGTCAGGGATAGGGGCAGGTCATCTAGAAACTTAGTGGGTACGATGGTTCGATTGTGCAGCTTAACGAAGGTTTGGGCTTGAGATGGTGTGAGCACACATCCCATGGTGCGATTCGACGAGCTGCCTTGAGCCCTTCGGGGCTCAGGTGGTGGTGGTGATGCATCACGGTGGACTCCCCTCCTTGGTGGGGAGGAGTCATGACCGTGGGGTCGCGAGGACGACCCTTCACCGGCTTGGCGGGCTATTTTGGATTTTGAGCGAAATAGATTTATGATAAATATCAGGTAATACTAGCTCAACAACAACAAAAATCCAACAACACAAATCAATGCACACCAGTTTGAGACCAACAACTTCAAGCTAACAATCTAGGATTAACAATCTAGAGAATAAAGCACTTAATATTAATAATCCAAGATTTACCATGTAAGAACCACAAAACCACAATCCTAAAACTTGAAGCACAACCACAATTAGAAAGGGAGGAGGATTATACCTTGAGGAGTTGGAGAGATCCTTTGAGAGGAGAGACTTTGTAGAACAGTTTGAATGGAACACTTGAACTCCTTGAATTTGGAAGCTATGGAACCCTTGATAATGGTGGAATGAATATTGAGAGTGATGAGAGAATGAGGGTTTAGACAGAGAAATAGAAAGATGTGAGGATGAGGATGAGGGTGGGTAAGTAAAGAGAAATAAGGATAGGGTTCCGGATGGGCTTTTTGAAATGCTGGATCTGACACAAATTTGGGGAGTGACGACTCGTCGCTTTGTTTCTGTGCAAACCAAAACTCCCAGCAAGTATGCGACTACTCGTCGTATGAGGAGCAACGATCGTCCCTCAGCTCTCTGCCTCAATGCTATTTCCAGTAAGTATGCGACGACGCGTTACATGTGAAGTGACGATCGTCGCTTATGTTTCTGCCTCATTCAAGTTTCCAGAGAGTTGTGCGACGAGCGTCACATTACGAGTGACGACTCGTCGCTTACCTTTTGTCCCTTTTTTCACCTTCCTCTTTTTTTTTTCAATACCTACACACTTAACAAACATTAACTAGAACAACAATAATAAAATGACAAGAACTATGAAATAACTAAGCTAAAAATCACGGGTTGCCTCCCGCAAGCGCTTTGTTTAATGTCATTAGCTCGACGTGACTCACCCCAGTTAATTGGGTTCAAGATCGTTGCAAAGGAAAAGGTTCCTCTCAACATAAGCATTCAATTGCACATCTTTCAGATAATGTACCCAATTAGCCTCTTCATCATTAAAATTTAAATGGATGTCCCCATCAAGTCTTTTCTTTTTCTTTCTCTTTCAAGAGTTATCCTTGCGACATTCTTTCTTGCGAGTTTCATGGGGGACAACATCAGGGCTCTGTTTGGGTAAAAGATTATTAGAAATTACCTTAGGGGGTGTGGAACTCTCCCTTATCACTTCATGCACATCATGCATTCATTTTCCGACTTGTAACTCATTGCCCTGCACATTTTCATCATCTTGCAATAGTTCATGGGTTAGATCAAACACTTCATCACAAGTACCTTCCTAACTCATCACTTCTTCACGTCTCCCGGTACCTTTAAGGAAGGCCTCTAAGGCATCAAGGTCTTACTCATAACTAGACTTAGCAGGGGTATCAACACGACACCAAGAATTAGCAGAGGCAGAACAAGCAGAGGAACGATCAATATTGAACTCATGCTTAACATCCCCTATGTCCATCACAATGTTTCCTCTAGCAACATCCACAACTGTCCCACAAGTTGCTAAACACGGTCTCCCTAAAATGATTGGGGTTGTAGGATCCTCGGGTATGTCTACAATCATAAAATCACAAGGGACCACAGATCGACCAATACCCACCAACACATCTCTCAAAATCCCCTTGGGGTAAATAATGCTACGGTCGGCAAGCTGCAATTTATTCTCATGGGGAGCCAATTTACCAAGGTTTCCTAGTCTTTTATACAACAAGTATGGCATTAAACTCACACCGGCACCTAAATCACATAAAGCCTTGTCTATCGAAATACCCCCAATAGTGACAGTAATATTGAAATTCCCGGGGTCTCCTAACTTAGGAACATTGGTGATTCCCCCATGCTTGTCGGATAGTGTATCCTTAGGCATTTTAAGAACCGTGGATGCTTGAGCTAGCATGTCTAGAAAAGACGACTCTAAAGATTTGTCTTTGAGCAACTGAAAGAACTTCCCGGACTTTTTCTCAAGTTTAGCCTGGGCTAACCTTTGAGGGAAAGGGATATAGTCGACTTTTATGTCGGTTACCCTAGACTTTTTCTTATTTTCCTGGTTAATTTCAACAATATTAGAACAAACAACATCAGAGTTAGTAGCAATAATAGGCTCCACAAGAGACACCTCCTGGAGAGGAATGTCAGATAGTTGATCACGGAATATATCTGATTGGGCTCCTTGTTTTTGGGCTCTGGTTGACTCGGGAATTGATTGGGGGCCCGAGTATTAATCCGTTGTGATATCTGAGCTAGTTGTGTCTCAAGGAATTTCATTTGAGTGACACTACTCTGAATATGATTCCGCACAATGCCTTTCAACTCATCTACCTCGGCTGGGTTGAGGCGGTTGAGCATATTGCTTGTACGGAGGTGGTTGTTGAAATGGAGCATGGACATGCTATGGATTTAGCACATTGGTGCTAGTGTAAGACAAGTTTGGATGCTTATAATCTGCAGTATATTGGTTAGGATGTGGGTTTCCATTGGGCTTACTGTAAAGAGCATTTGCCTCCTTGTAAACTTGGGGGCAAGAGCTCGAACAGTGGCCTGGAGTACCACATGTATCACATACTATAGAAGAATTGTTAGCATTGAAATTAGAAGATGAAGAACTTACCATACTTACCTTAGCCACCTGTTCAGTGAGGTTGGCTATTTGTTTGGTGAGGGCTTTGATGGTCTCATATTCAGCTATGTTGGCATGGGCTACCGGACCTCTCTCATTACTCCAAGAGTGGCTATTTTTATCTATGGTCTCGAAGAGTCTTAAGAGATCCTCTGGGATCTTAGAATCCATATCACCGCCACATGCGGCATTTATTGACGATTTGTGTTCATCAAATAGTCCTTCATATAAGGACTGAGCAAGTAACCAATTGGGTATCTCATGATGGGGACAACTAAGCTGAAGGTCTTTAAACCTCTCCCATGCCTCATAAAAGAATTCAAAAGGCTGCTGCTTAAATGATTGCAGTTGGGTCCGAATTTGCGATGTTTTCCTAGGAGGGTAAAACTTAGCTAAGAAACCATTCGCTAGACCCTCCCAGGTCGTGTATATACGTGCCGGTTCGGACTTGAGCCAGGACTTGGCTTTATCCTTCAAACTGAAGGGGAAAAGCCGCATCCTCACCGCTTCCATAGATAAATCTTTGGCGGTGATGGTGTCACATCTTTCTATGAAGTCTGCTAAATTGTCGTGCGAGCTCTCACTAGAGTGACCTCCAAATTGATTCCTTTCAACCATTTGGATGAGGTGGGGTTTAAGTTCAAAATTTTAAGTCCCAAAATTAGGCCTTACAATTCAAGGGATGGAGGTTTGGGTGAGCGTAGGCGCACCCATTTGGCCAAAAGTTTGGTTAGCGTTGTGGGCCATGTTTTCTTGCTGTCTCCTAAGTCTCCTAAGTCGTTCGACGTTTAGCAAGCGGGCAGTGGCTTCAATCTCTGGGTCGAAACGCTCTAGAGATCGAGCTCGCCTGGGCATTCCGAAACAAAGGGCCAAAGGTTTGGGACAACAAGCAAATGTCTAAGTAAATCACTAAACAAAACAAAAAGAATTATGGTCGCCTCCCCGGCAACGGCGCCAAAAACTTGATGAGCAAATTTTAATTACCCGCAAGCGCACGGTGTACGCGTAGTGCGGGTCGAACACAAGGAGGCTATATAATTCTAGATTGTATGTCTTATGACAACCAAGACAAGGGGAAAACAAATCAAATGGGTTTGTATCTAATCTAGGATGCAAAAACTGAAACAAGTATTAAAAAGGTTGTGTTAAAACAAGATATGATGAACACTAGGGCGTCGGGCATCACCTAATTCTAACATGGAATTCAATTACTCTCATGATTGTATGGAATTAAGCCGTTGACATAATCAAACACGATCTAATTAATCTCAAGCTTCCACTTTATTGACTAATATCAATTTAAGGCTTAATTAGTATTAATCCTCAAACTTCCGTTATATGTGTTAATACTAGAAGGAATTTAACTTAAATATATCTCGATCTTAAATTAATCCTAATCTCAAACTTCCGTTTTATTGAAAAGGTTAATGAAGATATTTAAATCAAGATTCATTTAGCATAAGTTCAAATATTGGCTCAAATCACATACAATCAATAAAATATCAATCGATGCTATGGAAGACTGTTGGCCCAATTGGTTTTGATGATAACTTAAACATTTATAAACAAACATATTACGTTTTGAGATTGTTGTGTTAGGTTATATATCCGGTCTTCAAAAGGTCGTTGATGAAACCATTAGAAGTTGAAAAGGACATTGCTACTTTACGTTTCAAGATTATGTCAAATTCGGAGAATGGTCAAATCAGAGACAGTGCAGTGTTCCCAGGTCAACCGTCAGAGAATTGGTCAACGAATTTATCAAGAAAATAATTTTTAGTTTTCTTTTTATTTTTGGTGTACGGGTGAATAAGTCAAGGCAGCACAAGGAAGTTAAACATTCCTTAAAATAGTAAATCCTAAAAATCCTCCTTGAAATTAGGATATTATCTATTTTAGATATAAAGCCCATAAGAACTTGGAGTAACCTCCAAGCTTTCTATTTCTAACCCTATTATAACCGTGCCTCTACTCCCATCACTTGGGATCATGGGTTTATGGGTTTAAGAGTTCTCATGATTATATATATGCAACATTTTGCAACAGGCACAATTGGTGATCAACAAAGAGAGAAATTATTTGTGCCCAATATCCTTCGTGAGATCCAAAAATCAAGAAGAGGAAATCTTGAGTGTTCTTTAATCGCTTATTAATTCCACAACATTTCCTTGTGCTATTCTTGTTTTGTTCATCCATTTTAGAGAAGTTTTATGTACGGGTTTTTGAGAGAATTTGTAATTAGACTTGGGTAAGTCTAAGGGGAATAGAGAAGAATTTTTGTAAAGAGAGAAAAAGAGAACAAGAAGAAGAACCGAGTAGAGAAAGAGAAAGAGAAGAGAAAGAGAAAGAGAAGGAGAATTATTTTTATGTAATAGAGAATTATATTTACATAAAATTAATAAGAGAAGTAAAATCCTTAGAGGGTCGTGGCTCTTTCCCACGTTAATCTCTTGTGTTCTTTATAGTTTTCTTTAAATTGCTTTGAGTATTTTTATTATCAGAAATTCCTCAAGAAAATAGGGCAAAAATACTCCTAGGGCACTACAACAATTCACCCCCCCCCCCCCCCCTTGTTGCAGTTCGTTGTCTCTAAGTGTTTCTACAATTGGTATCAGAGCCCTGTTCCTCATTTGATCAGGAAACCCTGAGAGCTGTATCTTGGTGTATTAGAGATGATGAAAATGAATGAACGCATGGAAGAAGGTTACTCTACTCAGAGACCACCCATGTTCGATGGTAAATTCTACACATATTGGAAGAATAGGATGGAGATCTTCATTAAAGCCGAGAATTACCAAGTTTGGAGAGTCATCGAAGTTGGAGACTTTGAGGTAACTACTACCAACTCCAATAACAAGACTGTTCCCAAACCTATTACAGAATACGAGAAGGAAGATTTTCAGAAAATGGAGATGAATGCTCTTGCTATCAAATTACTTCATTGTGGGCTTGGTCCAAACGAACATAATCGCATAATGGGTTGCAAAACAGCAAAACAAATTTGGGATCTGCTGGAAGTTACCCATGAAGGAACGAGTGAAGTAAAGCGTTCCAAGATTGACTTGCTCATGTCAAAATACGAACGATTTGTTATGGAACCTAGAGAAACCATTCAAGAAATGTTTACTAGATTCACGAACATCACAAATGAGCTTGTCTCTCTTGGAAGGCTAATTCCCTCCGATGAACAGGTACGAAAGATTTTAAGAAGCCTTCCTCAAGACGATCGCTGGAGAGCCAAGGTCACAGCCATACAAGAATCCAAGGATTTTACAAAGTTCAATCTGGAAGAGCTGGCTGGTTCCCTTATGACTCATGAATTACATTTGGGAACAGCTGACAGTTCCAGAAACAAAGGTCTGGCTCTGGCAGCAAAAGAGCAAGAAGAATCAGAAACCGATGAGGAAGAGGCAGCCATGTTGGTTAGAAAATTCAAGAAGTTCTTCAGGAACAATCGCTATAACAATCAAAGAAACAAAGAAAGAGGAACTTCGAATTCCAAAACCTATGAATGTCACAAATGTGGAAGTACCGAGCACTTCATCAAGGAATGCCCTCTATGGAAAAATGAAAAGGGTAAAGGGAAGGCAAGAGAGACAGGAAGACAACCAACAAAAGGGAACTTCAACAAAGCCGATTTTCGCAAAGCCATGATAGCTGCATGGGGAGAATCCGAGAGCGAGGCCGAAACTGAAGCTCCCGTCGAAGAAGAAGAAACAGCCAATCTTTGTCTCATGGCAACGCATGATGAAAAGTCTAAAGGAAAAGAGGTACTATCTTCTGATCCTTCTTCTGATTACTTATTCAAATTGGATAAACATAAATTGATTAAAATGATTTTAGAGACTCACGAAAACTTAGAAAAACAAACAGCCATCTATCTCCAAATAGAAAAAGACCTTAAGGCTAGTAAAGACCAAATATCCTACCTAAATTCTTTTAGGTCCGACGTGCAAACTCGATTCTTTGATTTACTGGATAATAACGTGATGTTAAAAGAAGCTTTAGAAAAGGTTAAACAAGAGAACATCATGTTAAATGTTGAATTAAATCAACTTAAGTTGTTAGAAATAGAATTGAGTAACAAGTCTAATAAGGAGATTAAAAACATCTTTAATCAAATGAAATTAGACCTAGAATCCGCCTTAGAAGAAAATGAACGACTTAAGCTTGAATTAAATTCAAGAGAAAAAGGAAAAATCAAAGAAATTCCCAAATGGATTCTTAACGCTCAAACTAAAAGAACCGAAGGTTTAGGATACAATAAAAAAATGATAAAAGAAAAGGGTCTACGTTGATCTCCCAAGTAAAAAGGTCTGTTCCTTTTGTGGCAAAACTGGGCACCTGAAACATCAATGTTTAAAAAAGGAACAGCACAACAAAACGAACCAAATATATGTCGATAGGGTTTGGATAAAGAAATTTGATTCTTGTATAATCGACATGGAACCCAAGGATGGCTGGGTTCCACCCTCTAACAACTAAGTTCGTTTTGCAGGTTCTAGTGAGGGGGAACAGCTCATGGTATCTCGACAGTGGCTGTTCCAAGCACATGACAGGCGATAGATCAAAATTTCTCTCACTGGAAGCCTATGATGGAGGAACTGTGACCTTTGGCGATAATATGAAAGGAGAAATCATTGCAAAAGGAAAGATAGGAAGGTCAAGTTCCATGATAGATAATGTATTTTTGGTCGAGAATTTAAAACACAATCTTTTAAGTATTTCTCAATTTTGTGATAAAGGTAACTCTGTAAACTTTACTTCTGAAAAGTGCATCATTTCTAGGAACGACACAGGTAACACCATCTGGAAGGAATCAGAAAAGGGAACACCTACGTGGTGGACCTGCACACTGTTCCTAAAAACCAGTTTAACATGTCTGAGTGTTATAGAAGATGACCCTCTTCTTTGGCATAAACGATTAGGTCATGCTAGTTTTTCATTGTTAATACTTTACGATCTAAAGACCTAGTAAGAGGATTACCGTCCCTTAAGTTTCAAAAGAATGAAGTTTTGTGATCCTTGTGCCAAAGGAAAACATGCAAGGTCATCCTTCAAACCTAAAATGTCGTGACCACCTCAAGGCACTTGAATTAATTCATATGGATCTTTTGTGGACTAATGAGAGTCCAAAGTCGCAGTGGTAAGCGATATGTATTTGTTATAGTTGATGATTATAGTAGATTTACATGGACTTTTTTTTTGTAGCAAAGATGAAGCATTTGATGAATTTGTTGCATTTGCCACTAAAATTCAAAAATTAGTAATAATCAACTTGTCCACATAAGATCGGATCATGGTAAGGAACTCGAAAATTCAAGATTTATGAATTATTGTAATGAGCATGGTATACAAGTCATAATTTCCGCACCAAGACACCACACACAAATGGTGTGGTTGAACGTAAAAATAGAACCTTAGAGGAAATGCTAGAACCATGTTAATAGCTAGTGGTTTACCTAGAAATTTTGGGCCAGAAGCCGTTAATACTGCATGCTATATATTAAATCGTGTGCTAATTAGACCGATCACTTCCAAACCCCCTACGAATTATTTCAAGGAATTAAACCTAATATTTCATATTTTCGAGTCTTTGGATGTCGATGTTTTGTGCATGTCAATGGAAAACGAAATATTGGTAAATTCGATGAAAGAAGTGATGAAGCAGTATTTCTTGGCTATTCATCTCACAGTAAAGCTTATAGAGTTTATAATAATAGAAAAACTATGTGTGTTGAGGAATCTGTTCACATTATATTCGATGAAACAAATTTATGACAAGTGAACAAGAAACAGGTGATTTTAAGATAGGTCTTGCTGATCTAGACGAAGATGAAAATACACAAAAAGAGCAAGATCAAGAAGAGCAACAACAGGTTCAGAATGCTGAAACAAATCAAGAACAGGAACAACAGACGGATTTGGAACAGCCAGATGTTCCTAATCCAGAAATTCCCAGAGAAGTTCAAGAAGAAACAATTGAAGTTGAACCAAATGAGAGTCAAGTCAGTGAGCCTGCTTCACATCAGTCTCCACAAGAGACTTTGTTCAAAAGCCGTGGAAACAACAAAAGTCACATCCACTAGACTTGATTCTAAGTGACATGGGAAAAGGCATACAAAGAACAAGGTCCCAAATGAGAAACTTCTGTGCACACTTTGCATTTTAATCAACATTGGAACCCAAGAATCATGAAGAAGCATTACGAGATTCAGATTGGGTTGTAGCTATGCAAGATGAATTAAATGAGTTTGNAAAAGGAAAGATAGGAAGTCAAGTTCCCATGCTATAGAATAATGTATTTTGGTCGAGAATTTAAAACACAATCTTTTAAGTATTTCTCAATTTTGTGATAAAGGTAACTCGTAAACTTTACTTCTGAAATGCATCATTTCTAGGAAGCGACACAGGTAACACCATTCTGGAAGAATCAGAAAAGGGAACACCTACGTGGTGGACCTGCACACCTGTTCCAAAACCAGTTTAAACATGTCTGAGTGTTATAGAAGATGACCCTCTTCTTTGTGCATAAACGATTAGGTCATGCTAGTTTTCATTGCTTAATACTTTACGATCTAAAACCTAGAAGAGGATTACCGTCCCTTAAGTTTCAAAGAGAATGAAGTTTGTGATCCTTTGCCAAAGGAAAACATGCAAGGTCATCCTTCAAACCTAAAAATGTCGTGACCACCTCAAGGCCACTTGAATTAATTCATATGGATCTTTGTGGACTAATGAGAGTCCAAAGTCGCAGTGTAAGCGATATGTATTTGTTATAGTTGATGATTATAGTAGATTTACATGGACTTTATTTTATGTAGCAAAGATGAAGCATTTGATGAATTTGTCATTTGCCACTAAAATTCAAAAATCTAGTAATAATCAACTTGTCCACATAAGATCGGATCATGGTAAGGAATTCGAAAATTCAAGATTTATGAATTATTGTAATGAGCATGGTATAAGTCATAATTTTTCCGCACCCAAGAACACCACAACAAAATGGTGTGGTTGAACGTAAAAATAGAACCTTAAGAGGAAATGGCTAGAACCATGTTAATAGCTAGTGGTTTACCCTAGAAATTTTTGGGCCGAAGCCGTTAATACTGCATGCTATATATTAAATCGTGTGCTAATTAGACCGATCACTTCCAAAACCCCCTACGAATTATTTAAAGGAATTAAACCTAATATTTCATATTTTCGAGTCTTTGGATGTCGATGTTTTGTGCATGTCAATGGAAAACGAAATATTGGTAAATTCGATGAAAGAAGTGATGAAGCAGTATTTCTTGGCTATTCATCTCACAGTAAAGCTTATAGAGTTTATAATAAGAAAACTATGTGTGTTGAGGAATCTGTTCACATTATATTCGATGAAACAAATTTTATGACAAGTGAACAAGAAACAGGTGATTTTAAGATAGGTCTTGCTGAATCTAGACGAAGATGAAAATACACAAAAAGAGCAAGATCAAGAAGAGCAACAACAGGTTCAGAATGCTGAAACAAATCAAGAACAGGAACAACAGACGGATTTGGAACAGCCAGATGTTCCTAATCCAGAAATTCCCAGAGAAGTTCAAGAAGAAACAATTGAAGCTGAACCAAATGAGAGTCAAGTCAGTGAGCCTGCTTCCACATCAGTCTCCACAAGAGACTTTGTTCCAAAGCCGTGGAAACAACAAAAGTCACATCCACTAGACTTGATTCTAAGTGACATGGAAAAGGCATACAAACAAGGTCCCAAATGAGAAACTTCTGTGCACACTTTGCATTTCTATCAACATTGGAACCCAAGAATCATGAAGAAGCACTACAAGATTCAGATTGGGTTGTAGCTATGCAAGATGAATTAAATGAGTTTGAAAGAAATAAAGTGTGGCACTTGGAATCAAAACCGAAGAACAAGAAGATAATGGGCTGAAATGGGTATTCAGGAACAAGCTGGACGAGCATGGCACAATTGTCAGGAACAAAGCAAGGTTGGTGGAAAAGGATATAATCAACAGGAAGGTATTGACTATACTGAAACTTTTGCTCCAGTTGCTAGATTAGAAGCTATTAGAATTCTTATTTCATTTGCTGCTTTTATGAATTTTAAATTATATCAAATGGACGTAAAATGTGCATTCTTAAATGGGTTTCTAGACGAAGAAGTATTTGTGGAACAGCACCTGGCTTTGAAAACCCAATTTCTCCGGATCACGTCTACAAGCTTGATAAAGCTCTTTATGGGCTAAAACAGGCACCTAGACAATGGTACGAGAGATTATCTAAGTTTTTGATTGAAAATAAGTTCATAAGAGGTAAAATTGATAAAACCTTATTCTTTAAAAATAAAGGTTCGGATATTTTAGTTGTTCAAATATATGTTGATGATATTATTTTTGGTGCTACCCATGAATCGTTATGTAAGGAATTTGCTGACCTAATGAGTAATGAATTTGAGATGAGTATGATGGGAGAATTAAATTTCTTCCTTGGGTTGCAAATTAAACAAACTGCTAACGGTATTTTTATACATCAACAAAAATATATAAAAGAACTTCTAAAGAAATATGGACTAGATAGTGCTAAGACAAACCATACACCCATGGCCACTAACATAAGATTAGATGAAGACTCTAACGGAATTAGTGTTGACCAAACTATGTATAGAGGCATGATAGGATCTCTACTATACTTAACTGCTAGTAGACCGATATATCCTTCAGTGTTGGTTTGTGTGCTAGATTTCAATCAAATCCTAAAGAATCACATCATACGGCTGTGAAAAGAATTCTAAGATATTTAAAGGGAACTGATGACTTGTCCCTATTTTATCCGAAAAGTGATGTCTATGACTTGAAAGGGTACAGTGATGCAGATTATGCAGGAGATCTTGTGAATAGAAAAAGTACATCTGGAATGGTACAGTTTCTTGGCTCTTGCTTAGTATCTTGGTGTTCCAAGAAACAGAACACAGTAGCCTTATCCACCGCAGAAGCTGAATATGTGGCAGCAGCAGCGTGCTGTTCCCAAATGCTGTGGATTAAGCAACAGCTAAGAGACTTTGGTATTAAATTTGAATGTGTTCCTATTTATTGTGATAATACTAGTGCCATTTGCATTTCTAAAGATCCGGTGCATCATTCTAGAGTTAAACATATTCATATTAGGCATCATTTTCTAAAGGACAATGTCGAGCATAAAAATATTATTGTTAAACATGTCAATACTAGTGATCAAGTTGCAGATATCATGACTAAACCGCTTCCAAGGGAACAATTTGAAAAGATGAGGTTGGAGCTAGGTATGATCAAGATTCATTAAAGTTTAATGCTAGCATTCCTCCTCCAAATATCATGAAAAATTGGAAGGGTTAGATCAACCACAACAACCAAGATTGATCATTCAATCATTGCGAGATTTAGGTACGCATCTATTTAAGTATGTGCCATAAACTTTGTCTTGATTGCTTGCGTGAACTAAATAGACCAAGTAGCATATGTTATTCTATTTTATATTATTAATCACATATTTTTTTTCAAAAATCACAAAAATTTATTTTATTTTTCCACAAATTCCAGCATTTTATTTCATTTTATTTTATTTCGGTGAGCCAACTAACTTAAGAAATGGAAGACGGATCATCGAGGTGTTTCGGAAAGTAGTCGTCTAAATCAATATATTCAACGAACTAAGCTTAATTAATAACTACCCATTACACCTCCTAAAAACCGCCAAAATAGAAGTAGTACAAACTCTTCACTAACCGTCCCTTCATACATTTATAACCCCTACACTCCTCACGTCACATCCATCATTCATAAACCCATTACTTGTACTACTCCTAGCAAACCGTCACTCCATTTCCCTCTTTTAACAATCCCTAACCTTCATCAATTCATCTCCTCATCACCATGAAATCTCCCAAGTCCTCATCTTCCAAGAACACTAAAGGCAAGACTCCTAAACTCGTACAACCAGAGCCACTTCAAGTCATCCACCCATCATCAGACACCCCTCAATCATCAACTCCATCATCTAAACCCAAAACCTCAAAACTCATGCATGTCGGCACAAAGAGGGCTTTTTCTGCAACGAAAGGAAGCACATCTTCAAAACCCGCAAAGAAGGCCAAGGTTGTGGATCCTGATTGTGCTGAAGAAATCGCTAAGGAAATGTCAGTCGGGTTTGGTTTGGACAAGTATTGGTATGATTCTACTCCCTTTCCTCAATTACATGCCATTTTAAGTAATCAAGGTTGGGAAGAATTAATGAGTAATTTTTCTTGCAATTCGATTTACCCACATCTAATAAGAGAGTTTATTCAAAATTTCTCAATCGATAATGGAGTTTGTTCAAGTACGATTAAGGACATTAAAATTGAATTTAACAGTTTAATGTTGGGGAATGGTTTGGAGTTCCCGTTCTAGGGTTTGATACGTATTACGTAGGGTCAAAGATTGTCTTTTCGGGTATAACTGAGAAAACTGTAGTAAAATTTCTTGGTCAAGATGGGAAGAAACGCTTCAGTCATACATCACTATCACCACTCCACAAACTGCTATACAACATTGCAAGAAGATTTATTTTACCGCGCAATTCAAAGCGTAGTGAGGTAAATCTTCGCGACGCAACACTCATTTACTGCTTGGCTAATCACATCAAAATTAATTTTCCTTCATTAATGGTGTCACATTTATCTGAATGCATTGAAAAGGGCCTAATGGTAGGCTATGGAGGTTTGTTAACGTGTATTTTCAAGAAATTTGGAGTCCCATTGGATGGACTAGAATTCCCTATGAGTGCCAATAACAAAATCAGTGAGAGGTGCCTTACAAATTTGCACCTCCAATTAAATGAAAAGGGGATTCTGGAACATGCAATTGAGGAGGTGGATGTAAGTTCTGATGATGAAGAAGAAGAGAAAACAGAAAAAGAAGAAGGTGAGGGAGAAAAAGAAAAAGAAGAAGAGGTAGGGAAAGAAGAAGAAGAAGGAGAACAGGACACTGTTCCTTCTGCCACTCCTAAAGAGGCAGAAGTGAATGAGGAAGGGGTGCAAGCACCATTTGAGGGGGAAGCTGGAAGTAAGGGGGAACTATTTGAGGGAAAAGGAAATGTGGAACTGGAAGATGCACTGTCAGTTTCGGAGGATGAAGATCTACATGTGCCTCTAAAGAAAATCAAGAAACCATCCGTGAAGTTCGCTTCCAAAAGTTCCTCGTGCCTACATGATGATGTTGCCTCTCCAACCCCTCAATCACCGAAACCAGATTCACCCATACCACTTCATATTCCATCACCACCACCATCACCTATTCCCACTTCACCCACTGGTTTTGATGATTCTACAACTATCCCTCCTCCTCCTACTACCCTTGCTCATGTCCTATCCAAAGTTCTTGATCTGCAGTCCCAACTTTGTGCTTTTCAGAGTGAAGTTCGTGTCTCACTCACCACTCTTGCTGAGCAGCTGACCCTAATGGAGTCTCGTCTTGGGGCAAAGCTCGACACTGTGGAAGTGCAGACGGAATATGTGGATGAAGAGACTGCTGCCTGATCCCTCCTACTTCTGTTTTATGTTTTAAAAGTTTTTTGTTTGTTAGCCTCATCCTTTGAAGTTGTAACAACTAAACAATTTTTTTTGCTTTTCGTTTGATGTACCAGCTGGGGTACAAAACAGTATTTTCGTATGCTACTAACCATCATTTACTTTTCTTTATATAATATCCTTCATTTGCTTATCCTATGGTCTATGATGTTCATTGTGTGCATCTCTTGATTCATGTTTAGGCGTTTGCTTACTTAGTTTGCTGCTTACTTTCTTAATTTGTCTAATGCTTGCCTTAGAGCTGTGAGTTGATAAGATCCCTCCTTTTTGAATGATGTCAAAAGGGGGAAGATGGCAACAAACTTACAATGTGTCTCTGTGAATGCTTATCTTTTACTTAGTTTTAGTTCTTTTGTTTCTTTGTTTAAATGTCTTAACATACATGTTATGTTTAGTATGCTTAGTATGCTTTAACTTTAACTTTGCTTCGTTATGATTTTATGATTTTATGATTAATGCTTATGATTATTCTTGGATTTTACTGATTATGGGATTCATTGTTCTCGTCACCTTGTTTAAGTTTAACTTAGATTCTAATAACTTCATAGTATTGAAGTACTTAAACTAATGTGTTATTATGCTTTGTTTTATTTAGTTTCTTAATTTCTGTACATTTATTAGTTTTTATTATTAACTTATATTTATGTTTATGTTTTGTTTTGTTTTAAGCTTTTATTACTATTTTGTTAAAAACTGAAGTCATGTTTAACCACATGATTTTCGCTAAAAATTTTTTTTAAAGTAATATGTGTTACTAAGAGTTTAGTAAATTATTTGTCATGATTTGATTTACTAAATATGTTTGAACTTGTGTTAATCTCTAGCATGTTCAAAGTTATTAGCTTTACTCTATATTTTTATTAAGTTTGTTTATAAAGTTTGTCATCATCAAAAAGGGGGAATTTGTTGGCCCAATTGGTTTTGATGATAACTTAAACATTTATAAACAAACATATTACGTTTTGAGATTGTTGTGTTAGGTTATATATCCGGTCTTCAAAAGGTCGTTGATGAAACCATTAGAAGTTGAAAAGGACATTGCTACTTACGTTTCAAGATTATGTCAAATTCGGAGAATGGTCAAATCAGAGACAGTGCAGTGTTCCCAGGTCAACCGTCAGAGAATTGGTCAACGAATTTATTAAGAAAATAATTTTTAGTTTTCTTTTTATTTTTGGTGTACGGGTGAATAAGTCAAGGCAGCACAAGGAAGTTAAACATTCCTTAAAATAGTAAATCCTAAAAATCCTCCTTGAAATTAGGATATTATCTATTTTTAGATATAAAGCCCATAAGAACTTGGAGTAACCTCCAAGCTTTCTATTTCTAACCCTATTATAACCGTGCCTCTACTCCCATCACTTGGGATCATGGGTTTATGGGTTTAAGAGTTCTCATGATTATATATATGCAACATTTTGCAACAGGCACAATTGGTGATCAACAAAGAGAGAAATTATTTGTGCCCAATATCCTTCGTGAGATCCAAAAATCAAGAAGAGGAAATCTTGAGTGTTCTTTAATCGCTTATTAATTCCACAACATTTCCTTGTGCTATTCTTGTTTTGTTCATCCATTTTAGAGAAGTTTTATGTACGGGTTTTTGAGAGAATTTGTAATTAGACTTGGTAAGTCTAAGGGGAATAGAGAAGAATTTTTGTAAAGAGAGAAAAGAGAACAAGAAGAAGAACCGAGTAGAGAAAGAGAAAGAGAAGAGAAAGAGAAAGAGAAGGAGAATTATTTTTATGTAATAGAGAATTATATTTACATAAAATTAATAAGAGAAATAAAATCCTTAGAGGGTCGTGGCTCTTTCCCACGTTAATCTCTTGTGTTCTTTATAGTTTTCTTTAAATTGCTTTGAGTATTTTTATTATCAGAAATTCCGCAAGAAAATAGGGCAAAATACTCCTAGGGCACTACAACAATTCACCCCCCCCCCCCCCCCTCTTGTTGCAGTTCGTTGTCTCTAAGTGTTTCTACAAAGACATATAACAAGTAATAATCAAACGCGAAGAACAAAACAATAACATGAGAAAACTTACGAATCTGAGAAATAACATAAACCGAAAATACGAAATCCAAATGCTACAAATTGTTCCTCAAAGGTTAATTGAAAGAAAACTCTAAAAGCTGTAATGAAATTTCAGAAAATTAGAAAATGAAACTGCCCAGATTTGAAATTAGTAACCGCCACTTTAAATAGTGGCCCCAAAAATTAGAGAAGAAAACTCGTAAATTGACCCGGCTTTGAAGAGCGACGAGCGTCGTTTCATGGGTGACGACTCGTTGCCTATTCTCTGGAAGAATTTGAAGTGCTTCAGCGTCGCTTATAGGGCGACGACTAGTCGCCAAGTCCTTGGAAAATATGTGCATCCTCTGATTTGAGGCGACGAGCGTCACATGATGACTGACGACTCGTCTCTTTCTCTCCGGTTACTTCAATGCTCATGTACGTAATGGCGACGAGCGCACATGATGAGTGATGACTCGTCGCTTACTCTCTGGATGCCCATATTGCTTAGCTGATGAATGCGACGAGCGTCAAATAGGGGTGACGATTCGTCGCTTGGCTGCCGGGTGCTCATTACTTCACTTTCTTTGCTTCTTCTTCATCGGGAGTCGCTCTTGGCACGGTTTCTTCACATAACAAGGGGTCTTAGGCTATTTCTCCAAGCCTTCACCCCTCTTATAACTCCGGAACCTAACATAAAACCCCAATTTTGCCTCATATATCACATAAAACACAAAAATCAACCTCATGAGATAATATTTGCAATAAACTACTAATTACATGCCTAAAACCCGCTAAAACTTCATATAAGAAGCATAAAATTGATGTAGATAAGTGCAAATAATTGCACTTATCACTTAGTTGTAATTTGTATTAGGTGGGAAAGGGTAATTTATGTTGTAGCTCCAAATAGAAACGTCCACGTGTCAAAGTAAGAGTAGCCTAATTTACTTGAGGTTGAGTTTGACGGAAGATGGTCGAATGGGGTTGAAGAACTTCGAATGAACCTACAAAACGAACAAAAGTTACTAACCCGGGGCGACACCCGTAAAAGCCCCTCCGATACTTAAGTCAGAACCAGGTTGAATATGCAATGTAACAATGAATTACTTGGAGAGAATATCAGAGAAAACTTACTTCATTAGGATCCTTCGTAAGTATTTATGTTAGCTAGATTTATAGTGATAATGGAACAAGTTGGATCTGACTTACGATCCGATAATTGATGAAACGAACTGATACGTAACCTGAAATTACGCTTTGACCATCCCATGGGCTATCATTGACTAAATATGAGGCCCAATTAACATTGGTGTCTTGGACTTGATTTCATAGGAGGGCTTTGAGATTTTTTTTTTCTTATTTTGCTTATTTTAATATTATGTATTTTGTCTTGTTGAGGTTATTTGCAAACAACAATTATTCATTAGTTTATTCTAGTTTTGTGAGTAGAACATCAGGAATCTTAGCTCACATATTAGTCGGGGCCTCTTTCATTCACAGTGGTTGTAGTTCAATGACAAAAACACTCCAAGAAGCTAAGTTAACTCGAAAAGTCATTGGGATTGAAGTATACAAAAAAGATAAAGGGTCCAGCATAGGAGGTTACAACAATTTTAGGAGATCAACTCGCCCCATAATAACAAGAGAAATAGTATTATTTTCAAATTTCTATCACTTTTTTATATTCGCATCATTAATAGTGGATTAACAATACTTTCTATCTTAAAGAGAAATTTGAGTTTTAGACTTTATATTTTGATTTAAGGAAAGTAATAATAAAGCTTATAGTCTTTCACATTTTGATATATGAAATAAATGATTAACCCACGTAAAAATTGCAAGTTAAAATATTCCGGATAGTTCAAATTCAATAGCTCAATTTTTGCAGCTCAATACAAACGCAAGTTATTCCAGCACAATTTTTAATATCAAGAAGTCCACCTTCATCCACTATAACCGACTAGGTATTACCATATACTAATACCTCACTTTATACTCACATTACATTTACTGAAAATCATATGCTTCATAAAATGGGAATTATGTAAAAATTTAATTGTATATCTAATTTTTTTAAACCACTCAATGTAATAAATAAATGTAATTATCTTAATTTTGTGTCAATAGTTTTATCATAGAAAAATTGATGAGAAATTGGAGTAACACATCTTATAAATAGAGCGGGTGGGTACGGGTGAGGTGAAGTTTGTATAATGTCGGACGGGTGGACATGGGGCAGGATACCTCATACTAGGGATGTCAATGGGTTGGACTCGGCTCGTATTATAAATACTCTAACTTTGCTCCAGATAATAGTCGGAGTTTTTTTTTCAGTCCACCTCCACTCGGAGTCGGATCATACATACTCCAAGTTTGCCCCGACTCGGACTCTCGGATCTCCAACGGAGTCGGTGCAGAGTCAGATTATTATCAAACAGTATCGTTATGATTTTGTACTAATGATTTTAAAGCATACAAAATTAACAAAATGTATTTTTCAAATACAATTTAACAAAAAAATATGTACTTTAAAGTCAAGTTTAACAAGAGAAATAGTCCTACTACTACTATTAAACAACATTTTATTTCTCTTTTTTTCTGATTTGTCGTATTTTATTTCTCTTGATCGGATTTGTCGTATTCTGATTGATTAATCTAAATAAAAATACCAAGTAGTTTTTCAAAATCGAAAATTACAATTAGTATGAGAGAAAGCTTGATTTAGTCACGTCTAGTGTTTAAAAGGAAACAAAATATTGGTGTAAAAGTCAAGTTCAATGTCGGATTTCCTTCAGGTTCGAAGTCGGGTTGGAGTGTCGGATTTTTATTAAGGTCCAACTCCGGTCCATCTCTAACTCGGACTCGGATCGTAAAGTCAGAGTCGGAGTCGGATGACTTTTTCCTCGGACTCGAATCAAATTATATTCCTCAGATCGAGTCGTACTAGGATCAAGTTCGGACTGGATTGCCATCCCTACCTCATACACACCACTAACCTACTACTCACGACGAATAAGACTTTTTATGCTCATGTCTAGGGTGTGCAAAATGAGACCCTGGTCTTGTTTTTTTTTCTTTCTTTTTTTTTTTCTTTTTTTTTTGAAATGAGACCCTGGTCTTAATTCTTCATTTCGGGGTTCTGATCTGGTTCGCTCTAAACCTGGAAAAATTCGAATTAGACCGGATGTATATAACAGTAATTTTGAAGGAAAATAATATTTACGATTTTTATGTATACTTATTTAAAGGGCTTTATATTTTTTATTTCTAACACAAAATAATTTTTTTAACTCAATTTTAAATTTATAATAATGAATTTGCTAAACTATTCTAAAATCTTCAGCTTTTTAATTTATTTTTAGTATCCAAAATTAGTTCCGATCTAAACCCGAATTAGACCAGGTGGAAACCGGGTTGGATCAGGCTCGGACCGGATGGAACCAATCCGGTCTCCGGTCTTAGCATATTCAATATTCTTGTCTTTCGGTTTCACCCGATCCGGTTGAGGTTTGAATTGGTGAACAACCCTACTCATGTCTACCTACTACCCACCAAATTCGTACTCATACCTACAACAACTAAGGTAGATGCAATGTGAAACCCGTAAAATTAACTTGTTTGTCATCCCTATTTATTTGTTACATCCCAGCTTCATTACAACACATGTATTTATAGTACATATATATGTAATATATGAAAGAAAAAGAAAGAATAAAATGGACACAAAATTGGCCTTCATAAAAATTTTGGGCTATTATAATTTTATTCTTCCTGAAAATCAAAGACTAGTACACTGGAGATCCGATCCAGAACACAAAAATAGTGATTCTGCACAACTCAAGCTTAATGACAGCAAAAACCATATGTGGTGGCTATCTTAGCTATGTGCAAATTTCGCCCCCATTATCAAACATTATAATGGGGCTGCTAACAACTTAAACGTCTTCTTATGCCACTAATTCATCGACTTCCGAGTGGAAAACAAAACTTGGGAATGTTGTTGTGATATCCCTGCATATGCATCAATTTTGCAGTCAATAAAGATATCACAAATTTTCCTTTTTTTTTATTACTTAAGTTAACTGTATAACTCTTCTCCTTCATCTATTAACCAAAAAAGAAAGAAAAAAAAGTGAAAAAATTAACTGTTCCAGCTGGTTAAAAGGGAGGTGGGTATGTTTTCAACAAATTATGAAAATAGTTAGAATTATTAAAGAATAATTGATAGTTGGAATTATTTTTGGCCAACGGGTGATAGTTGAGATTATTTTGAGTAAATTATCTTATAGTTAATGGACAAAAGTGAAGATTATAAATATTTAAAAATTTCAACAAAGTATAAAACATTAAGTATCTTGAGTATATTTACCTGAGATATTGGACAGTCATAATTTTCAACAACGAAGGATTTTTGGATACAAATTGATGCCACTCTGATCTATCAATCTTTCCATCTTGATTTACATCAGCTTCTAGAAATGTCTGCCCAAACATACCATTCATTAACAAATTAAGCAAGCTAAGATCCAATGTAGAATGGTGCGAGCTTACCTTATCAAGTAAAACTTCAATCGTTTCATCCGCCAACTTCAGATCAGATTCGCATAGAATAGCAATCACCATTTGTCTCACCTGCAAAAAATATATCATCCTATATGAACATAAAGCTCACAAACAAGCTTCACAGAAGGATGTATTCACAAATAATCACAGTTAAGATTACAGAATGAGGTATTCACTGTTTGCATAAATAAACTGCAACTTGAAAGCTTTTTCTTAAGGATTCGGTAAGACGATAATTCTTGCTAGACGATTTTTAAAATTTTGAAATTTTCTTGGAAGCACAAATTTACTCCATGGTTTTTTTAAGCCCATTCACTGGGAGAATAAATCTAATTTGCTGCTATTTATTTGCTACTTAAATCTCAAACATAGCAAATAATGCAATTATTGCTATTGTTTTGACATTTCACAGCAAAAAAAAATTTTTGCTACTATTTTAAACATTAACAGCAAATAAAAATCTTAGTGTTGTTTTTTATTGAACAATAGCAAAAAGCTATAAAACAAGTCACCCACTTCAAGCTTTTTTTTCTCTCAGTTGAAAAACTTTACACTGCTATTTACCTTTCTATTTACTCTGATTTTTTCGCACATAATAATTTTTATTTGTTGTGGTTCTTCAACTAATAGCAAAAAGCTTTTGGTTATTTGCTGCCCCTCCATTTGCGAATCCGAAATTGAGCATTAAATCAGCACATTTGTATAGTAGCAAATGACGTTAATTCTAGTAGTGATTTACCACTCTTATCATGGAATGCAAAGTTATAATACCTGAGCCTCATACTACCACCAGCGGAAACGGGAATAACTAAAAGAGATAATTGGGAGAATGATTCCTTGCCTTCTCATTATCATCATAAGGAATACATACAAAAATAATCTATAGTTTCTAGGAAACTAAATAATTACAATATTATGCCTAATATAATTTTCTAAGATATAAAGATACATCAAATAAACAATATATGCAAAATATACTCAAAGAATATTTATTATTCTAGCACACCCCCTCAGTCAAAATTTACTCAAACAATGCAAAATATACTCAAGGAATCATTCTCCCAATTATCTCTTTTAATAACAAGAGACAAGACAAACAATTGAAGGTGAATTGTTTAGCTAATATACTTAACAGAAACATTGAAGAACTTTGGGATATAAAATAGGACATTTTAAATTTAAGTATACCTAAAGCATGGTATTGAAAGGCAAACCAAGAAACTATTCTAAGATAAAATGATGATTTATATAAACAAAATGTCATAGGGGATGCAAAAGCTATATACCTCATGGCGCTCAATAAATCCAGTGCCATCCAGGTCGTAAAGCCTAAAGGTGACTGCAATATATCAAATAATATGCATATGATCAGCTAAACAAAACTGAACTTCTGGAATGTTAACTTGTTATTATATATCTAGGGAACATACAGTCTATCTTGTCTTCTTGAGAAGCATTAGGATGGAACACATTTAGTACTCTAACGAAGTCCCCAAACTCAACTACTCCTTGTCGTCTAACGTCAAACAAATCAAAAATCTGTATGCAACAGATTACAAAGTCATTTTACATAAATGTAACATGTACACTTACAAAAAATTTTGATCAAATCATTATCCACACCCACCCGGTTAGCAAAAAGATTCTCTTTGTTTTTGTTCTTGAATAAAGCTAATTGGAATTCCTCCTGCAAGCACAATCAACAAAACATATTTTAGACAATTTTCACATGAATTGCATACAAAGCAAAGAGACAGAGAAGAAAACCACACCCCAAACCCCACCTCGTCCCCCGCCTACTATAGAATAAGATTGAAGTAAAAAATACCTTGCTTATCAACCCATCATCAATCACTGAACTACTTATACTGTTAAACAACTCGAACAATGCTTCAACTTCACTAACACTAACTGAAAAATGGATAAGGCATATTAGTACTTCACAATTGTAACACACCAAATATATACTCTACAACACTTATGTAACTATGCAATAAGTCTTTGGATTCTCTTTAAAACATCAATTCCTAAATCCCCCACTTCCTATCATACACATTTTTCCAATTCCTAATTCTCCCACATTGAATTCGGCATGATGATGCCTAACAATTTCTCATCGATCCGTTAAGGTTTATTTCAAGGAACAAACTCAATGAAACAACGACAATGTGAAACAATTTGGAGAAACCATGTTCATAAACTGTTGAAGTGCTTATGTGTTACCCACATGTGAGTTGTCCTATATAGAACAAAAGGGAGGAGTATGCATCACTTTATATAGTCAAGGAGTAACTCCTACTATTACCAATTGGTTTTAGTAGTGAATCTTCTTTGGGTTTATGAGTGGACTACTCCTCCTTGTTTGGGTTGCCCTGGCCCATTTTCTATCATGATCTAGCCTAAAACTAAAAGGTGACAGAAAGTGATGATAAAAACATATATGGAGGAGCTTACAAGTAGTCTGAGCAGCTAGAATGATAGGGTCTTCATGTCCAATACATTGCTTACATGGAGTAGAAGAAAAACACCCCATTTTTAAGAGAAACAACCCACCCACTTCAAGGAGCTTAGAGGCTTTATCTCATTCACTACATCACCAGTAAAAGTAAAACCATCTCAACCTTACAAATTTCAAAGAAAATTTAAACATATAAATAAATGAGTTATAATATATAAATAATAACACTTTTCCAAAAAACACATTCAATATGTTCAACCATTTCCAGATATTATTATCTCTTCCCTCTAAAAATATTCCATATCCATTATAATTCTTTCTCCAACAAAAAACTTATCAAATATTAAAAAAAATACAGTTTTTCAAAATTCAATCACCAGATACAATACAAAAAAAAATCAAAATGGAAAACCAAATCATAATCCCATCATCTATTATTTTTCACCCGAATCCAATATTTTGAAATTCAATCAACTAAAAATTAAATTTAGAAATTACTCAAATATAGACTAAAACAAATAAACTCACACCATAAATCTAATCAAATTACAGATTACATGATTTAAAGAACCCTTTTACATCCTCAAATCTAATTATCTAATTATTGAAAAAATTGTGTAAAATTATTTAAGCAAACGTATATGCCTAAAAAGACTTATACAAAGAAAAAAAAAAGTAAAAATACACATTTATTGTAAAATTTAAACAAAACCATTCCAAAAATCTAATTAAAATAAAAAATCAAAATAAAAACAAATCTAATCATAATTCTATAATGTGTAGAATTACATTTATCTTTTTTGAAAAAATAAGCCCATATAATACAACATTAAGTAAATGATTACTTACATATGAAAATGAAAATCCGACGAAAAACAACAATAACAATGTCGAGATGCTACAAACAATATTAGCTAATAAAGATTTAAATACACAAATTTTCCTTCACTAATGAATAGGTGAGAGACTTGCGATCAACAAAAATTTAGACGGTTGTAAATTGGTGTGATAAAAGAAATGATCTAATGGTTGAAATTTATTTAAGGAGAGATAATTCTTCTAAAACTACGAAAAAGGAGAAAAAAGAGTAAAAACATGAGAGCTTTAAATAGAAATAAAAGTCAAGTCATTTTTAAATAATTCTATTTTAATAAGATAAGAAAAAGTGTGCCACCTTCAAGTGTGTGCGTGTATAACTCGCGTTAGTTAATTTAGATTTAAACTTGAGAGTGGAAGCATGGTCATTGGTCAGGATTATCTTTCATTGCTCTAAATTTTTTTGAACATAAAAACTATTTTTAATTTATAAAGTTTGTATCATTTTGAATTAAATTTAGTTATTTTTTATATTTTTGCTATTTAATATTAGTTATTAATTTTTTATAAAATATTAAAAATAAAAAAGCTATACTCCCTCCTATTCAGCCTAAATGTCTCATTTAGTTTTTTCACACTTGACAAGGAAACATTTTAACCGTTAATATCTAAAATTATTTTTAATTAAATATTATAAAAGTTTGATATTAATATTTTTTGTATTGAGACGAATCAAACAAGATCCCACCTGACTATATTTTAACTTATAGATTAAGAATAAAATACAAATTAAGAGTGATGAGTGAATAGTGCTAAAAAAGAAATTGGGACATTTAGGCTGCATTGGAGAGAGTATTATTTATTATGTTTTAAAAAATTTAAAGGGCCCTTTTTATTCTTTTCTAATGCTCCCTCCGTCCCATTTAATTTGAATCATTTTCTATTTTGATTCGTCCCACTTAGTTTGCATCATTTCTATTTGTGGACTATGACCCACCACTATTTTTATTCCCATTCATACATTTGAACTCTATTTGTGGACCTTTTTTTTTTATAAAACAACAATTTTATCTTTGGTTCAAACTATATGGGATGGAGAGATTAGGGCCTAAAAATCAAAAATCTAAAATAAAATGAGTATTAAATTATATTTTTATTATTATTATTATTATTATTATTATTATTATTATTATACTATTATTATTAATTTATTTTTAATTTATTTGATATGTGCCTCTTCTATAAAACAAAATTATTTCGGGTGGTAGTTCAAAAGTTGTTTTGTTATAGGTTCAAAAATTTCTAAATTAAGGGTTGGAAATTCAAATTTTAAATTACTAGTTACGTACATTTAAGTTTCTAAAGAAACAATAATGAAAAATAAATTATGAACAACAAAGACAATTTAAAATTTAAAATTATAAAGTTTAATTATTTGTTGAAGTGTCCATGTGTTACCCACATGTGAGTTGTCCCACATCGGAGAAAGAGAAGAGTATGCATTACTTTATATATTCAAGGAGTAACTCCTACTATTACCAATTGGTTTTAGTAATGAACCTTCTTTGGGTTTATGAGTGGACTACTTCTCCTCCTTATTTGGGTTACCCAGGCCCATTTTCTAAATCCTATCATGGTATCAGAGCTCGGTTTGTTGTTGGGCCTTTATACTGGGCATTTAATCTTACCACTGGTTAAGGGGCCTTTAATTGGATGTTCATTCCCAATAGGTTTGTAACCCTTCTGGTGGGCTAAAATTCTAAGGACACTCACATGTGAGGGGGAGTGTTGAAGTGCCCATGTGTTACCCACATGTGACTTGTCCCACATCAAAGAAAGAGAAGAGTATGCATCACTTTATATATACTCAATGAGTAACTCCTACTATTACCAATTAATCTCAACTAGAAAAACCACAATGTAAAAGTTGTGGAGTAATCTACATCAAACAAGATTTAAGAACCAGAAAATTATACCCAAAACATGAATCAAACATCCGAAGAAAAAAAAAAAACACCAATAGACATTGAACTCATTGCACACCTAATATCGATCCCCTTTTCTTTTCTTTCTCTAATTTGGAAGCGTAATCGGCATTAACCTTTTCTTTTCCTCTGATTTCGATCCTTCCTTGTGTACTTAGAAGGAACAAACAATCATGGCTCTCCTTCTTGTACCTGATTTCTCAGCAAACAAAAAACTCCTAATTTCTTCCTGGTCTAGATAATTGAGCAGCACCAAAGACAAGATTCAACAAGCCTCAATCCTTGGGTATCAGCACCATTCTCAAAATGGCAACAAGAAATTATTGGTGTTATTGTTTTGATATCTTTGCTGTTCGTAATATACCCCAGAAATTGTAGAATCTAAGAAGCTTTGATCAAAGGAAGATAAATGGGTGATCATCTTGACGTGTGCGTGGACCGCTTGCTTTCGTTTGACACTTTGTGTGCGTGGACCGCTTCATCTCAAGAAACACCAAGAACCCACAATTGATTTATTCAATGTCCAAAAAAAAGATTGTGAGTGGTTGTAAAAGACAATCACGTGAATTAATACTCCAAATGATGAATTTCTAGTAAGAATAAAGGGAATTAGGAGCAGGAAATTGCAACTGAAAAAATCAGAAAAATAAGATAAAATTCTTGAAATTAAAGAGAAAAAAACGCGGAATTATAAATTCTATCATGGTATCAGAGCCCGGTTTGGTGTTGGGCCTTTATACTGGGCATTTAATCTTACCACTAGTTAAGGGGCCTTTAATTGGATGTTCATTCCCAATAGGTTTGTAACCCTTCTGGTGGGCTAAAATTCTAAGGACACTCACATGTAAGGGGGAGTGTTGAAGTGCCCATGTGTTACCCACATGTGAGTTGTCCCACATCGGAGAAAGAGAAGAGTATGCATCACTTTATATACTCAAGGAGTAACTCCTACTATTACCAATTGGTTTTAGTATTGAACCTTCTTTGGGTTTATGAGTGGACTACTTCTTCTCCTCCATGTTTGGGTTGCCCAGACCCATTTTCTAAATTCTATCATGGTATCAGAGCCCGGTTTATTGTTGGGCCTTTATACTGGGCATTTAATCTTACCACTGGTTAAGGGGCCTTAATTGGATGTTCATTCCCAATAGGTTTGTAACCCTTCTGGTGGGCTAAAATTCTAAGGACACTCACATGTGAGGGGAGTGTTGAAGTGCCCATGTGTTACCCACATGTGAGTTGTCCCACATCGGAGAAAGAGAAGAGTATGCATCACTTTATATATTCAAGGAGTAACTCCTACTATTACCAATTGGTTTTAGTAGTGAACCTTCTTTGGGTTTATGAGTGGACTACTTCTTCTCCTTCTTATTTGGGTTGCCCAGACCCATTTTCTAAATTCTATCATTATTCATGATCTCAAAAAACTACTCCCGTCGTTCTTTTAAGTTCTTCCACCTTACTATAACGGGTAGTTTCAAAAGTTCTTCCATTTTAGAATACTTTCTATTTTTGGAAAGTTTTCATCCCAGTTTTACACCTTAAAACCTCACTTTCCTTACTTCACACTACTGTTTAATTATTTTCTCTCTCATACTTTCAATACAATTATTATTTTACGTTATTATTTGATTATTTTTTTCTCTCATATTTTCAATACAATCATTATTTTCCACTACTATATAATTAGAATAATACCCACTACCACCAAAGATTCTATCTTTTTTAATATTTGTAAAAACTCAAAGTGGAAGATCAAAAAAGAACGAAGGGAGTGACTCAATCACTAATTTAAATCTCAACTTAGACCTTACAAAAGTTACAATATGATTTTCAAATCATATCAATCTAAGTAAGTTAATAAAATGAAATTTTATACCAATTAAAAGTTAAACAATTAAGTTTTTACTAACAAAACATTTAAAGTTTAAAGTTTTTAACTAAAAATATTAAAAACCTTAGAAACTACTAATAAAAGACAGTATTGGCGCATTAAGGTCTCAAATTCTTAAGAAGTAAAAGTGTAAGGACTTGATCCTCTGATATGAATATCTCAAACCTTTACCATTAAGTTGCAAGCGATATACTAGAAATGAATTGCGACAAAATGTATATTTCAGACTCGTATAGTTTTTTAAAACTAATTTAATTATTACTAGATAGTGCTCGTGTGATGCACGGTTCTATTAACTTTTCGACATAAATTACATTAATTCATATAAAGTATTACAACTATTAATAACACATTTCAAAATCAGAATTAACACAAAAATATGTAAACTTATTTTATAAAAGTTTAAATGAAAAAATAGTTTTCATCATGAAAAATATGATTGACTTACATAAAAATAGTCAAAATCTGAATGATATTAAAACTAAGCATTACATTTAAGTAACCAATTGTATAAATAACAAAAAAATTCTAATAAAAGTATATTATGTTTTAGCTATATCTTAAAATATCCGATACACTAAATAATACTCATTTAATAAATAAAATAAAAAAAAAATTTTATAAATAATTGAAAATATATATATATCTATATATATATATATATATATATATATATATATATATATATATATATATATATATATGATTTTCTAATACATTAAATGATGTGAGTAATAAAGTTAAAGATAAAAAAATTAGTAATAAAAACAATGACATCATCATTGACTATTGGAGGGAAAATTTTTAATGAGGTTGTGACACGTAAGCATTTTTAAATAGTGATGATGTCAGCAGTGTTTTGTTTTAGTAAAGATCGGTCTTTAGCCAATAAGAGTGCAGTTAAATCCATTAAACAAATACTAGATCTGCCCTTGATGAGTAACTTTTAATCTGGAATATCAATCAACTCCTTTTGGCAAAATTAGATGACACCTTCGTATTCTTTCCTAAAACACATTATCTTCACTCTCTCATATATCTTCTTCCATTTCATCATAGGTTATATAACCTATTAAAAGATTTTACTATTCATCTTCTACAATTAATACCCATCAAATATGTTAAAATTTTCAGTTTGATTGCATTATATACCCTCTATCTTCGTCTCAATACGCTATGTTTTCTGTTTCATTTCATTATAGTGATTTTACCTTATATATATTTTGGATGATGATTTTATTATTTCTATTTGTAGTCGTCTGGATCAGGGTCATTAATTCCGGGCAAAAACATCAGTTAACAATTCAAGGTCAGCGGGTAGACGGTTCATTAACTTTTAAGTTTATAATGAGTACATCTACAGTACATAGGTCACTCAAGTGATAAGGTCAATAGCCTAATTTTTCTGCAAAAGACACTCGTCAGCTCCTAAAAGAGAGAAAGTTGTTTAGAGCATTTAATCCACTGCTATGAAGTTAATCAGATGCCACATCATAAGTTATAGCTGACTGATCTATAAGGACTCTGTGTTGAGGTCATAAGTGACACTCTCTTAAGGTTGTTTGAGACTTTCTTTGAATACCCAATGATGAGCTATAAATACCCATAATTACACCGTTAACAAGTTATATGGTATTGAAATTTGAATTACTTCAAGTATTTACTCTTAACATTTATTGAACTTCAAACAACATTTACTGATAACAAACACTATTCAATATATCTTCAATCATTTAAACATTGAGGAACATTTATTCAATGGGATAAAATGTTGTTTGTTAAAACAATTATTTAAGCCTGAAGCTATAAAAACACCCTAACATTATCCTCCAACCTAAGTGTCACCATGTACTTGGTTAATTAAGGATTTAGTAGGCAAGTATTTGGTTTTTGCTTTGACTTCGGCGTCAGAGAAGGTGTTTAAAAAATCATTTTGGGACTTCCTAATCCTTGTTTATTGTGCAGGTCGGAGAGTCTTTTGAAGAGTGTTCTTATTGCAAGATAGATTTGCTAGTTGATAGCAAGGACAAATCGTCGTAATCCCAGCAATAATCTCTTACACAACATTTGGATTAATGTTGACTTATTTTCTAATTAATTGTATCCCGTTCAAATACAAGATCAATACTCTATATTTTCCCCATAATTTCTATAAAAAAACCTTATCACTTTAACCCACTATATTCAAATTCTGAATCTTTATGTCATTTATAATTGAGACAAAATAATAAAAACAAAAGTAGTATACTTGAGGAAAAAAGCTTCTATTGTGTGAAAGAATCAATGAACAAGGGAATAACCTTTTAAATTTTGAGAGGTATGTTGTCTATACAAGGGAAATTGATCATCATGGTACATCCCAAGTGATCATTAGGGTTTGGTGGGTGAATAAAAGGTATAGAAATGATAGAAGAAATAATATAGGTTTATCATTGGATAAGAAAATTTAAGAAACTCATTGACTCAGAACTTAATGCGTTTGAAGAAGCACTCACATGCCACAAAGAATTTGTTATAATATTTCAAGTTATATAAGTACGGTTAAGACCACATTAAAATTGGCGACAAAACACTTTGTCACTAAATTTTTTGCCGCTAATAAAAATTTTATCGGTAAAATTGTCGCTAGCTTGACGACAAACTCAAAATCTTATTACATACTTTATCGCTAATTTAATTTAAAGTTGTAAAAAAGTTGAATATTTGTCATTAATATTAAATAATAATAGTACTTTTATTATTATTAATTAACTATAATAACAAATGTTTAATAATTTTTTTATAAAGAAGACTCAAAAACTATATATAATCAATAAAAATAATTAAATTAAAATTTTATGATTAAATTAACAATGAAATCAAAGTTAGATATATATTACAAAAATAATTGTTACATTAATGTATATACAATAATCAATGTTTAAATAAAAAAAATTAGTAATAACCACTACGACTAAAGTGATTACAACTGTCGCATGAGTCATGCGATCCACAGTATCCACCAAATGCACCGGGGCAGGACAAAATTTTGGAAAAAATAACTTCAAAATATCCACATACAAAACAAATTAAATAAAAATTGGAAATAAAAGCAACAACAGCAACAACAGCAACATGAACTAAATTGAGAGAAAAGAACCATTAAATTGGACAAAAATCAACATAAAACAAAAGAATTTGAACCAAATTCAACATAAAACGAAAACATAAACAATGCATGTTGAAAATATACAAGAACAATAAAAAATAGTTAAAGAGTAGGATTACCGAAAGGCAAGAATTTTCGCCGGAAAGTCGTCGAATTGAGTGGTAAGAAGTAGAGGGAAGGAAGAGAAAATTTATTAAGTAGACAGAAATTGGAGAAGAAGGAGAGTAAGTTTGAACAATGAAATGAGAAAGGGGTTGAAGTCTGTATTTAAAATCCGAGAAAAAAGTTTAGCAACAAAAGCTTTGTTGCCATACTTGTCGCTAATATTTGCCTATTTGGAATTTTAAATAAAAAAGTAGTTTAGTGACAAGGTTTTTTTTTACTATTCAATTTCATTAATCCAGAACAAAAGAATATAAGATGGCACTTCAAAAAACAAGAGCACTGCAAACCTAACGTGCACTTGCATGAGAAAGTAGCACATCTTCTAGGAAGAGTTTCCCCCAACCAATTTATATGAACTCCATAGAAGCCCAAAAAGGAATGACATATATACAATAGAAAGCTACTAAAAAATCCAAAATCCTCCCGATCCAAGGGTGATCAACACTCATACCTTTGATTGCAATATGCATAACCTTGTTGTTGACTTCAATCTTCACTTGTCGAGTTACTCTAGTCATCATAGGAAAATATTTTGTTGTTAAACATATTTTACTATTCAAATTCACATCATTAAATTAAAAAAAGTTTAACGACAAATTTGGCTACAAAAACTCTATGTCACTAACTGGTGACAAAGCACTTTATTGTAGGAAAATAGATGCGTATAGTGGAATTGCAAGAAACTATTTCTTAAACATATCATACCCTTGATGCGTGAATTCCACGTTATATAATCGGATATGAAATATACCAAAAAGAGATAATAGAACGTCAAATGTCGTTCCTCTAATGTTGGTCCACAAGCATCGAACGGATCACCACGCATGCTAGTGCGGAATAAGAAAAACTCATTTTCTCATTGCTTTTTAGGTGATGAATATGAGTATGTAGAGAATACTAGAAATGATAAAGCTTATCTGAAAAGATGAACAAAGTGCATCTATTTATACACAATGTATCATCTCTTCATCTACTCATAACATGTAACCTTTACATGTATTGATGATGATGAAATAAGTATGTTTTAACTCCTAATTAAAACACACAATTAAACCACTAGTAACTCTTCACATTTCAAGTAACACTTATGATGATTAAGTACATGTTTTAATTCACAATTAAACATATATTCAATCTATGTATAACTCCTCATACTTTAAGTATCCAATGAGCATCTTATGTTCTTGGTGTAAATAATATCCGATCGATTACTTATATGTGTGACCTCATAGGACCCGATTATAATAGTAGTAAACTAATCATATTAGATACAGATCATAGTTGTTTCTAGCAAAAACTATGACCACCTAAAATAAACGAATGTATTTTATGTCCATAATTTGTCCCATTTATATATAGTAATTACACTTGATCAAAGGACACTAATTTCCTTCAATCTCCCACTTGTCCTTGATTAAGTGTGTAACCTTAAATTCCTTAAGTCAGTTAATGTCAAATTTGATAGCATAATGACGACTCACGTCATCTATACTAATGTTTAAATTTATTTCTTGAAATCTGAGTTTAAACTGTCAAAACAAACGATTAACTCTTTAATCCATTTGAGCACGGCCATGCATTTTCAGTTTTGACTTTTCAAGAGGCCAAAGACACCAGTCCTATTTAAGAGGAGGACTTATCCAGTCTTGTATAACCAAAACTCCCACTTAACTTTTAGCAAACCTGAGCATTCCCTTTATAGCCTCCTTTTACAGCACGACGTTTGAGAATGTCAAGAGAATACTAATCATTATATGAGAATAGTGTCATACTCATGTCAAAGGAATCCACTAAATATAACAATGAAATTCTCCAAACAATTTTTAAAGAACATCAAGTAGGTCAGTCCAATATGTATCTCTATACATATCTATGTAAATGACTAGACATCTTTATGTCTCTATAGCCCATGAAACTGAGCTATTAATCAACCTTCAACTAGTCCACAAAGAAGTCATTTATGTCCAACTTAATGATTCGGACTAGGGACAAAATAATTTAAATAACTTCGGTTCACTTATAGGGTTTCATTTATCAAATCACGTATTTGACAAACCTATCGAATGTTATAAAATACTTTGGACATTTTATTTAATACCAAACCAAGATTAAATAAGAACAATAATTTTGTTGATAAACATAAACCAACATATCAAAGTGCTTTAACTTTGTGACTAATTTTATAATAATAAAATATTACACAACTAAAACAACTCTCCTATATGTTATAGCTTCAAAACTCTTGTATAACTCTTTATACTTGATTTAGGACAATGGTTTAGTTAATGGATATAATCCAATAGAATTTTGGATACTTTCAAGTTTTCTTAACTTAATTGTAGAATTAGCTATAATGCCATGTTTAAAACTCTTTCAAAACTAACATCTCTTTCAGATTAAAGGCAATAACCCAATAATAATCAAAACCGCCTTTATCTTTTAGAAGCTAGCATATGTGTAACTTTTACACTCTTATTCAAACACATCTATCAAACTAAGAACTTATCTTTTAGTCCTACTAAGGTACTACAAAACGTTCTCAATCATTACCCTATGGTCATTTTAAGGACACGACTAGTTTCTTCTCATCATACTCAAATTGCATAAGAAAATTTTAGTCAAGCACGTACTGTACATGATGGATTCAAAGGCCAAGGAACATGAAATCCTAAACATCCTCTTAAGCTCAACATATATCATTCGACATAGTTTCTTACTAAGAGAAATGCCATGAGACATGGGTTGGAAACACTTCTTAAAGTTATCCATTTTAATTTATCAAAGATATTATCAACATAAGCTCTTTGACAAAGTTCAACCATCCATCTAAATCTATCTCTATAAATTCGGATGCCCAAAGTGTACGAAGCCTCTCCGAGATAATTTATAAAAGAACAACTATTATGTCAAGCCTTTTAACATACTCGAATATCGATGCATTGTTCCTTATAATCAATATGTCACCCCATACAATACTAAGAAAACAACAAAAACTCTACACTATCATTCTTGCATACACAAGACTCTTTCGAATTTTTAGAAGAAACAAAACTATTTGTTTACCTCTTAAAAACGAATATCCCTACTCCTGGATGTTTGCTACAGTTCACTAATGAATTTCCAAAGCCTACATATCTTTCTAGAGCTTTTAGAATGTACAAAACCATTAGTTTGTGTCATAATATACACATCCTCTTCTAAATCACCATTTAGAATGTTGGTATTGACATTCATTTGTCTAATCTCGTATTCATATAATACAAGGTTATTTCTAGGATAATCCTAATGGACTTAAGCATTGTTGTTTACAAAAAATCCTTGTCACTACAAACAATATGAAGTTCGCTTGAACCTTTTGCCACCAATTGTGCTTAGTAGACAACAAATTTGTCATTCATGTAGTATTTATCTTATAAATACGCTTGTACCCGATACATCTAGCACCTTCGTTTAAGTCTTCATCTTATAAAGAAACTTAAACTCAATGGGTCTAGAACATTCGGACAAGTCAACCAAGTTCAAAACTTATAGGACATACATGGATTCCATTTCAGATTTGATAGCTCCAAGCCATATGTCGAAGTAGGATTTGCCATCGATGTTACGTAGGTCGTAGGCTCCTCTTTATCTAATAAGACGACTTCATGACTTTCATGAATGTGTTAACCATTCATAGGGTTCCCTTTGGAGGTTTTATTCTTCCTACTAGACCTATAAACTGGGACAATCACATCAATGTATACTAACAGAGGTAGTACAATACATAAGCTCCCACTAGAGAAGCAATCTCTCCCACTAAAGGAGTAATTTTTGATTGATCGTCTGAAAATCCTTCAAGATAAATCTCTTCTCCCACTTGTCTTTTGAGAAAGACACTTTCTTTCTAAAAAGACACATTCACAAACCAAAACATTTTTGCTTGCAGAATTGTAGAAGTGATATCCCTTGGTCTCTTTATTAACCCATAAACAAGACTTTATCAGATTTAGGTTGGAGCATACCCGACTGTAAACATTTTGCATATGCTTGACAACCCTAAATCTTTATACAATTTAGGAACTCTTCCAATCCATAACTAATATGGGGTTGTATCAACAGCTTTGGATGAAGTATGATTTTAAAACATGAACAACAATAAAATTGCATTAACCCAAAATTAAACGAAAAACTTGACTAAAGCTGATCATTGAATGAACCATATCTAATAAGGTTCAATTTCTCTTCTTGAACACATCATTCATATGAGATGTTCCAGACGGAGTTCGTTATGAAACATTTTCACAACTCTTTGATGATTAAGAACTTCTTGACTCAAATATTAATCACGTTGATCTCGTGCCTAAATAATCTTGTCAAGATGATTCCAAACTTCATTATGTAAACCTTTGAACATATCAAAAACTTCATCTTATTAAATTGATACATCAATATGTACTTACATCAATAATATTTTTATGAAGTACTCATACCTTCCCTGGCCGAGATATTCATAGGGCATATACATCTAAATGTACTAGTCCTAGTAAATCACTAGCTCGTTCACCATGTCAATAAATGATGATTTAGTCATTATTCTAAGCAACAAGATTCACATATCCCATATGATTTATAATCAAATGAGTGCAACAATCCATCTCAATGGAGTTGTAGCGTGTTTCCAATTTACTTATTCAAACGACAATGCCAAAGATTTGTATGATTAGAATCCATTGATTTTAGTCTTTTAGAATTGTCAATGTGATAGTTCAGTTTATCTAAATCTATTATGTAAGATCATCCATGTAATGATCAATATCATAGTAGATATCAACTTTGTAAAATGAACCATTCCTAATTACGAAGTTGAAATCTTCAGAATATGAAATCAAATTTCAACTCATAGTTAAAACTCAATAACTATTATTAAGATTTGACATGAACCCTGAAGATAAAAATAAACAGTAAGATCATATGGCTAATGTAGCTACCATAGCTGCATTTTTCATACGTAGGTCAAACTTTGCTTTCTAATTGTTGCAATCTTTATCCATTTCTACAAATGTAAGGATTACAAAATATATAATATACAATCAATTAGAGTTAACAAAGTTTCATCTCAATCACTTAAATACCTAAAGTAGAAGCAATGGAGACATTCTTCTTGTCTTTAACATATTTCAAACAATTCTACTTGTTAATCATAAGAACATCTTTCTTTGATTCAACACAAATTGTCTGTCGTTTTGTAGTTTTGAATATACAAATCACTTTTAAATGAGTGTATTATTACAAAATAAGAGTCTTGTCAAAATCAGCATCAAGGTATCCTTTGTTTTCAATATGACTTTTTATGTTAAAAAAGATTCGCCTTTATTGAGTTGGCTATCAATTATAGCCTTGAACATCTCAAAAGTCTCAATCATAGCTTGTTTCTAAAACATATCTTAGAGTTGAGTGAGGATGTCATAACTTCAATATCCTCGAACTATTCAAGAATCATGAATGCCATCATCAAACATGTGACATACAAGGAACTCTCATTTTCCAAAACTACCTTACCATAGCAGACAAATTAAACGTGGGTTAATACGGATTTGGGACTTTAAATATATCAAATATACGTTCATTGCTTTGAGAACTATTCTCAAAACTCCTTGACAACACAAGGAAGTTTTAAATTTGTATTTCTTTCAAGACCATAAAAAAAATAATATCATTTGAATCATATGCCATCTAAAAACTGCAAAATTATATTATGTCTATCATGATATAACTTTATATGATATTAAACAATTTATAATCACTAGTTATAAACACTTTATTCATTTTATGTTGTCCCTTTATGAATATAGTGATTCCAAGATCCTATTTAAAAATAATCGTAAGCGGAC
>CM025922.1:6352794-6368444 GCA_000753965.2 Amaranthus hypochondriacus | reverse complement strand
CAAGAAATATTTAAATGGAATAAAAAAGTAATATATGGACAAAAATTTGAAACGAATTACAGATCAAATAATAATTAAAAATAAAAAATACTCACTTTTAATCGGTTTCACGTCGAACTCTATTTGGCAGAGACTTTTGCCAATATATTATTTTAATTTTAAATATCTCTAGTTTTACTAGATTAAAAATTACAATAAGTTGGTATTAATAAAATTTACATCAAGATAAATTAGAAAATATTTTATTTTAATATTTTAACTTATAAATTAAGAATAAAACGCAATATGAGAATGATCCATGATTAGTGTTTAAAAACAAATAAGACAATTAAACAATAAAAAGAAAAAGATAAATTTTATTGATGAGACAAATTTCAATGGCCAGACACAAGGACGGATCCAGCTTAATCCTGCATCCGATGGCACACATAAAATTTTTGTTGTTTATCAGATTTGAACCTAAGATCGGAAACATTTATGGAACACTCGTGACCAGTTAAGATATACACTTTCTGTGTAATTTTGTCTTTTATTATTCTTATTAATTCGTAATTTGGAAAACTAATGTTTCGATATGAAAATTTGTCGAAATAGATTATAACATATTTTTAGGGTTGAATTTAAAAAATTAATTTTTAACATACATTTTCATGATTTTTTAAAAATATCTAATTGAATTTTTTGTCACAGTTTGCTATCACTGAATTTGCGTCTTAAATCCGCCATTGCCCGGTGATAGAATTTAGAAAATGGGCCTGTGCAACCCAAATAAGGAGGAGAAGAAGTAGTCCACTTATAAACCCAAACAAGGTTCACTAATAAAACCAATTGGTAATAGTAGGAGTGGAGTTACCCCTTGAGTATATAAAGTGATGCATACTCTTCTCTTTCTCCGATGTGGGACAACTCACATATGGGTAACACATGGGCACTTCAACACTCGGACATAAAGATTGAATAGGTGAAGCCTTCATTATTAAATACCATAATCATGGAGTAATATATAAACACGTTTTTTACGACATCGACCGGCCCTACAATGTGCTTTTACACTGCACAATGTTGTGTATCACGTAAATCATACACAATAATCACTATCTACGAATGCTATATTTCATAACATATGATTCATTTGTTATGCCATGTTTACAATTTACAAATGATGATTTTATTGGAAAATTAATATTAACTTAAATTTAGTATTAGTTGAATAAGAAATGTTTATATTTTAATTTGAGTTAAATACATCATTTAAATTAAAATTAATTAAATTAATGACTTTTTAAACTTTTTGTTATTCTCAATTTCTCTATTTATGTTTGTTAAATTTGGGAGTTTAAGGTCGAAGAAATGAGAAGAAGGAAAGGGAAGCCATTAATGGAGCTTAAACAATGGAAGAGAAGAAGAAAAAAAAGAGTACATTACTTTGGTAGAATGAAAAGCATACAAAATAATACTCTATTACATCATTTATATTCTACTAAACCTATGCTACTATATGGTACTACTATACTTATACTACTAAAACTATACAAGTATACTAATACCAATTATAAGAATTTCGTATATTCCAACACCCCCCTCAAACTGAAAATGGGTAAACATTTTCAGTCTGGACCAAAATGCAGTCATACAACACTAAAAAAAGTGTGTAAAATCAACTGAACCAAGAGAGCTTTCTTGCACATTAATTTGTCTTCCAAATCATGCTATGACTGAACGCCATATCACATCACAATACCAAACTTTTTATCGACACTGCAACCCCATCTGAGGCGCAAGAGCCGAAGATGTGAGCTGGACCAACTGAGCTTGCACATGACAACTTACTGCTGTCTACTTAAATACCATTTTCAAATACAATAAAAAAATAGAATGTGCCTCCTTCAACTTCTAGCACCCCAAACATTCATACCAACCCGAATATCCTTCACCAAATTCGGAAAACCACCATCTAAAAATAGACCACAACCTAATTCAATGACATCAAACCAAGTCCATCAATACACCAACAGAGAAGAATGAATTGAAAATGAGGGAATGCATTTAGGAGAGAAAAGGAATGAAAATAAAGAATTTTTTTAGAATCTGTAAAACAAATGAAAGACAATCACAAAGGATCGAAAATGTACCTTTTTGGGTCTAAAAATGGCCACTTGAGTCCTCAAAAATGAGCCTCAATGGGTCTCAATGAAAATTGATCACATAGGATCATAAAACAAACCTCTATGGGTCTTGAAAACGACCATCTATTGGGTCTGAATAACTAATCACAATGGACCATCAAACAAAGGCCTCTATAAGCAAAATCAACAAAATAACCAACTATGGGTCTCAAAACAAAAGCTATATAGACAAAATGACCAACTATGGGTCTGATAAACAAAGCCTCTATGGGGAAATCAAAGCCACTATGGGCAAATACGGCCAACTATGGGTCAAAAAATGACACTAAGGATCATTAAAGAAAGCCTCAAAGGGGAAAGTAATGACCCTTCTTGGTCACAAAACCGAGAAATGTATCTATTCAAACAAACAAGAAAACAATAGGATATCAAACAAACGCTCTGTTAGAATTATGGAAACAGAATAATCATAGGGATTTGAATGTATATTTATGGAAAAAAATATATGATGTAATATTCTTAATTAGGAAGCAATAGGAGGCACTCTTGTATGTAATGAAATGATCAAGAATGAATAAACACAACCATTAAACCCTAAACACTTGTTCTATTCTTCTTATCATATTAAACCCTAAACACTTGTTCTATTCTTCTTATCATGATATCAGAGCCAGAACGAATCTGAGGAAGAAATCATTCAAGCGACTACATCATTTACCCTAACTTACTTGAAAAAAACCCAAAATCGAAAATCAAACAAAATGGAAGATGATTTCAAAGAAGTCATTGTTACTGACCAACCAGTTACCATGGGTCAGTTATTGCAACTGATCAAACAGTTAAACACAAATCAACAGCACACAGAAACAATTACCAGCACTTCCCTTTCAATATCCGAAAAACTAACAAATCAAAACTATAACATATGGTCCAGGCTTATGCACCTAGCAATTAGTGGTCGTGGATGGCTCAATCACATCATTGTCGAGCTACCACCAAAAAACGGATCCAGGGTACAACCAATGGACCAGATACGATTCAATTGTCATTTCATGGATAATTGAAAATATTGATCCAAATCTGGTAAATCAATTTCTTGAATTTTCAACTGCAAAAGCCTTATCGCATGGGATCGAAACATTATTCAGCAGTGGGAGGGACGGATTGCAAATCTTTGACCTAACAGTCAAAGCCAATAAAATACAGTAGGGAAACGATTCAGTCGAAAATTTCTACAGCAAATTGATAGCATTATGGAAGGAGATTGAGAGAAGGCAACCTAATCCTATGAAAGATCCAGAAGACATCATCATTTATAACCGGTTAACACAAAAAAATCGGCTATGTCAATTCCTTGCCGGGAATTAATGACTCATTTGACAAAGATAGGAGAGATTACTTCTCCAAGACCCATTACCCACTGCAGAGGAAGCTTATGCTAGTATAAGGCGAGAAACAATGAGACGTGGTATCATGAAACACGAGCCCTCATCATATCTTGAATCACCGGGCATCGGAGGCGGCTTTATAGCAAGAAAAAATGAAAGACCTTACCGAAGAGATGATGATAAAAGCCACTCAAAATGTACCCATTGTGGGGGCACATGACACACAAAAAATGAGTGCTTCAAACTTGTGGGTTACTCGGAATGGTAGCCAGATTCAAAGAAAAAATCCATAAAACATGTTGGTTACCCAGGTCAAATCTACCATTTTCAAGCAAAGAAGATGAAGAGAGCTTCTCTCTCTTCAATGTCTTTTATGGGAGACAAGGGGCCGGTTTTTTTAATAAATGGAGAGGGTCTCTTTTTCAAGATAGGACAAGTCTCTTAAAAGATGAGACAACTGACTCCTCAATTAAAGTTGAGGGGCACGTGTCACGAGGAGAGGCAAGGGAGATTTCTTGTGCTGATTTATTTACTACTAATACCGGTTGGAATTTTGACTATGGGGCAACGGATACAATGTCATATGACCCAAATGATTTCACTACATATGAAAATCCAAATAAAATTTTAATTAAAACCGCTAATGGGGAAGGAATTAAAGTGAAAAGAGTCGGGACTATATATTTCAAAAAATCTTACATTAAATAATTGTTTATTTGTTCCTGATCTTTCACATAAACTCTTGTCAGTTAGTCAACTTACAAGAGAGCTTGGATGTACTGTGCTCATAAAATCTGAGTGTTTGATTGTGCAGGATGTTCAGACGGGGAAAATTATTGGGCGTGGTATTGAGCGAGGAGGACTATACTACTTGGAAGAGGCAGTTCAACAAGGCAATGCAGTTCTTACTCACGGGTCACGGGAAAAACAACTATGGACTTGGCATTAAAGACTTGGACATCCATCTGTAGGGTATCTAGAGAAACTTTTTCCTACTTTAGTGGGGTTGAATTCGGTTTTTAAGTGTGAAACATGTATTCTTGCAAAAAGTCATAAACATTCATATCTTAGTAGTATGAATAAAACTAGTGTGCCTTTTATGCTTATTCATTCTTATGTGTGGGGTCCCGCTCCTGAAATTGGGATACAATGTAACAGCCTCAAATTTCGTAATCTTAATCTTCCAATTAATTGTTCCGAATTTTCAATTAGAATTCAAATCACCTTTAATCCTAAATCTTTTTCCGATTTTGTGATTTCTTCCAAATATTAAACTTATATAAAATAAAATAAAAAAAAAGAAGAATGTTTTCTTAAATTTCTTTAGAAGCACTAAAATATTATTTTTATTATTTTATACTAAGTAAAGTAAAATTTTAATATTTTATTTACGGTTTTGTTAAAACGTTACGTTTTAATTTCAATTCTTTAAACTAACTTTACCACTTATTATTTTAACCTTACAACTTTAATTTAATTATCTTATACCTAAAAATTTATCATATTTTTATTATTAACTTTAAGTATAGTTTTTAACAAAACTTTCTAAATAAACTATCATATTTTCATAATCAAACCTTAACCAAACTTACCCATTATTCTAATACATATTCACTTGTATAAACTAAGAACTTAGATGAACCAAATCCTTTCTACATCAATCCATTATTTTCATCACTTACACAAGCTATCACCATTTTCTTACACAAGTTAACTTTCTCCTACACTCCAACTCTTACAAATTCACTTACACACTCTAAATCTCTTACACAAGTTAGTTTTCTTCCATACTCCTAACACTCTTTTTCATACAATCTAATGAACTATCAAGTTGACCAAACCCATTATAAATACCCCCCTTATCCATAAGATCACTTGCACCCCCATCATCAAATCTTTCTACCATTCTTTCTTATATCTTCACTTCATTAACATCTTACTAACTTTGTACCCTTTTTATTAGTTGAAGAATCAAATGAAGATGGAGCTTGACCTTATCACTTCTTAATCCAATAGTCATCAACTTTTGAAAAGTCAAGTATTATCATTTTGGAGCTTGGATATCATTCCTTTTGGGTAATTGAAGATCTACTTCTTTAAAGTTTGGAGTTTTGAAGACATTCTCGTTTAGAGCTTACTTATTTGAGTTCTTATTTTCTTATTATTCTCTTGCTTGGTTTAGTACCACCTTTGGAGGAAAATGGTACACATTTTCTTAACTCTCTTGTTATGTGATAATTATTTATGTTTACTTGATGATATAAAAAGCATGATTAATCTGATTTTTTTAATTAGGTATTTAAGTTTTACATGGTTATGTTAAAGTAATATAAGGTTTAGTGACATTTTTTTAAAACACTATAACACTTTTAAGTCACTCTAGAAAGGTTATAAATATGGAAAATTTTGTTAATATGATAAGGTAGATGCATATGAGTTTATCATGTGAAATATTATTTTAAGTTTCATGTATGTTTTATGAACTTTTGCATTGAGAAAATGTTTTACAAAAATGATGTTTAGTGATGTTTTTATGATGAAATCTTAGTAGATAAAATTGGTAACTTAAGAACTTTAATTAAAAAAAAAGAATAATTTTATAAGTGCTTTATAGTGGCTAAAAGTTAGGATATGATTTTAGATATGTTCCTTGAATTTTTTTTACTTCATTAAAATAATGTTAATTGAAATTTTGGTAAGAAAAATATATATTTTTTTTATATAGGAAGAGGTGTTAAATACTTTCTTAATAAAAAAAATAGCTAAGAATATTTAAGTTTGAAATAAGTTAAAAGTTTATTAATAATTTTGTAAATAAAATTTAAAAAGAAAATAAATATTAGATGAATTCTTCTTGACTTGTAAGTTTTTGGGACATTCTATAACAATCACATAATGACCCTTAGTTAAATAATCGTGGACCTTATGGACTTTAATTATTATTTTTTTTATATCGATTTATGGCTAAAATTATCGTATTATTTATTTAAAATAATAGTCAAGGATTTTATTGGTTGAATAAACTTATCTCTTAAAAGTGATTTTCATCATTTGGGTATTTTGATAAAATTTTTATTTTAAACTTAAGTAAATATAAGTAATTATTAATCGATTTATCGGTTAAACAGTCAAATTAATTTGTTAAAATATTTAACATTGTTTTTCTTGAACTCCTTTTTAGTCAAAGACTCATTTCATTTATATTTTGGACCCTTAATAACTATTCAGATTAATTTTTTTATTTTACTTGGTTATTTGATAAAATATGTTATTAAGTTTTTAGAAATATTATCCTTAACTTTTATGATTATTTATGACATAATAATGACTTAGCTTAGCCTCTAGAATCTTAGTATAGTTATGGAAATTTATTATTTAATTAATATTAATTTACTAGGTAACTAGTATTTTATCCAAAGAGTAAGATTGTCAGAATTTTGACAGACTTATAAGAATGTAAACTATTTCGATTTAGAGTCTTGTTTGATATTGTTTGATATTGATTGTATGACTCTGATAGTAAGGTAACGTCGAACCATGGATCGGCATGTAAAATCCCGGCGTCCGTGTTAGCCGGCACGTAAAATGCGGTGTCAGACAGGGGGTCCGAGAAAAACCCATCCTGTGAAGTCTCGAGCATAACAGTATTGAGAGGAGTGACGACTCCTACCACAGTTAGGGTTTAGAACTACGGTTCTCACCTAACCAGACCCTTACATATATCAGTAGTCATTATTGTTGTGATCTTGTGATGTGCTATGACGGTAAAGTTATGAGGCTTAATCGAACTTGATTGAATAGGCATTAAAGTTACCAAGTATTTAGTAGCAGTGAACTTCTGCAAGTATTGAGAATGTAACTTATTGGCTTAATAATGGTCAATAAAGAGTAATAAACTTTTAGATTGTGCTTGATGATTATTTTGTAAGCATGATTTAACTATCGCATCATAAGCTTGTTGAGGAAATTGTACTCGGCTTTATCGCTGACCGATTTAATCGGCTGTCATCCGTATCATGGATGGCAGTATTTTGCAGGAAAGTTTAGCTCAGGTTTCGATCCAGGCCGCAACTTTAATTTATTTTCTATCGGGGACTTAGCTGCATTGATTTTACTTGATGACTTTGATGACTATCTTGTACTTATGTTCTTTTATCGTATTTAAGCAAACTTTATGTTATATTGTCTCAGTTGTAATATTTCTTTTAACTTATATTTTTAAACGGTTTTAGTTTTAATGGTTTTTAGCAGTTCGGTATTTTATACTTCCATATTATTTATCTTAAATATAATTATTAATGTACATTATGTACTGAGAGTGCCGACCCTGCTACACGTGGTATCAGAGCTAAAGTTGTTCAAATCTTGGAATTTTTGTTCCATGTGAAAGGATGTTCTCGATAACCGGCTTTAAAAAAAAAAAAGGGATTTTCAAAACAAGTATTTTCAGAAATTCTAATTGTTTTTGATGTGCTTATGTGATTATGTGTAAAATTACGTGTCGGATTAATTAAGTCAATGTGAAAAATTGATCACATGTTTAAAAATTTTTAGGTTAGAAATGGCGTAGGTTCATCTGACCACGAGGCTAGAGTTCGAGAGCTAGAAGCACAACTAGCCCGAATGGAGAGGACAAACGAGTGACTGCTCACCCTCATGGAAAATCAGGCTCAAGAGGCCAATGACGACGGGAAGTACTTTAAGAATATGGCATATCATCGTCCATACCACAAATAGTACTATCTGAACATCGGGTAAGTTCTCTAGTAGAAGAAGTTGAATCTCTTAACACTAACCTTGTTAATATTGATGTTCCAATTAATGAGACTGGGGAAACAAAGAAGTAGGTGAAATACAGAGATATGCTCTTCCACCTTGTTCCACTTGAGGTGTTCCTCCTAAGAGATATGATCCAGATTACAAAGCTAGGAGATCGAGATATCCGATTGAAACACCAGGAGAAGGGAATTTGTCACTAAGTGCCTTCGCATTCAATACAACTTTATATGGAACCAAACTTCCAAACACTATCGAGGAAGCACTAGAAAACGACAACTGGAGAAAAGCCATAGAAGAAGAGGTTAGTGCACTTCGGAAAAATCGAACGTGGGAGAAGTATGTTTTGCCAGAAAAGAAAACGGTAGTGGGGTGCAGATGGGTCTTCACAGCTAAATACAAGGCAGATGGCACCATAGAACGATTCAAAGCTCGACTTGTGGCAAAGGGATACACTCAGACCTACGGGGTAGACTATTTAGAGACTTTCTCTCCGGTTGCTAAACTCGACACCATAAGAGTTTTATTCTCAGTGGAAACAAACCTATATTGGCCTCTTCAAGAATGAATAAACGCAACCATTAAACCCTAAACATTTGTTCTATTCTTCTTATCATATTAAACCCTAAACACTTATTCTATTCATCTTATCACGCTCGACAGTTTGATTAATAACCCAAGAACATCAAACGTTAGAATTTTAGGAAGAATAAGAGAAAAGGAAATATGTTTCAGAAAGAAATGATTATCACCAAGAAACTCCAAAAATTTCCAATAAAAGACTATCACATTACTTCAAAACAAGTCTAAAAATATTTTCACCATGCCAACATTCAACAACCAATGCAAACTGAATCATAATACCTCCATCAGTCTCCAACAAAATTAAACACCCCCAACGATCAACAATCAACAATTAAACAGACAGCAAAAACAATCATATCAACCAACCGGAAAACCAGAATGCAAGAGTTGAAAAGTAATCTACATCGATCAAGATTCAAGAACAAGAAAATTATACCAGAATTTGGTAGAAGATTATACCCAGAAGACCATTACCATTTCTATTATTTATCATGAACAGAGCTCAGTTCTGTCAAGTTTTACCCCCCTGATCGGATATATACGATCCAATTTCTGGTGGAATTGTAATCAGCAGGCAGCAGCAAGACAATACAAACGATGTCGGAAGAATGGTCAAATTGCATCAATAGCTTTAATTCCAACATTCAAGAAAAATGGGAAGAAATGATTTTGGAAAAACACTAAAAATTATACCTTCTCAATTCAAGCCCAATCTTCAACGTCATTGGCAAAAGGAATCTCCCAAATTATATCCAAATCCAAGACCGTAGGAATTCGATGATGCGTGCAAAATTTATTGGAATCAATTTCCAACGAGTTTCTTTAAGGATCAAGGTATTTAAATGGGTTCAAGATTTCGTTAAGATTATTGCTGGAAAAAAAAAGGTGAAAAAGGTGTTGAGCGGATTTAAATTCCGCTCTGATACCATGTTAAATTTGGGAGTTTAAGGTAGAAGAAATGAGAAGAGGGAAAGAGAAGTCATTAATGAAGCTTAAACAATGGAAGAGAAGATGAGAGAAAGAGTACATTACTTTGGTAGGATGAAAAGCATATAAAATATACTTTATTACCTTACTAGATAATGCCCGTACGATGCACGGTTTTAATAAAAATTTTAACATATTTATATCAACAAAAAAATAAAAAATTGACGTCTTTATATTTTAACCATTTCAAATTATCTTATGCCCATTTAATAAAAAACATAATAAAAATTTTATAAAAATAAAACTTGAAAATAACAAAATAAAATATACTTCTATGACTTCCTAATACATTAAATGATATGACATAAACAGTAAAAAATCAATCAATTTGGATAATATTAGTCATACTTAAAAAATTAGTAAAGTCAAAGATATTAATAGTAGTCATTATAACAATGACATCATCTTTAATTTGTGGAGAGAAAGTTTTTATTGAGAGAGTGACACCTAAACAAATTTAGTAAGCAATGATATCAGCAGTGTTTTGTTTTAGTAATAGTTATAGATAGATTTATATTCTACTAAACCTATTCTACTATACTACTATACTCATACTACTAAAACTCTACAAGTATACTAATACCAATTATACAAGAATTTTGTATATTCCAACAATGTTTTTATTTAATATAAATTGTTTATTCCCAAACACAATTTTACCTATTTGAACTTCAATCCGATTTTACAATTAATTTCAAATTATGTAATGACTCGATAATCTGGATGGACATCCTTACTCATGCGACCACTTTTAGAACGTTTGTTTATAAACCTTGTCAATTAAGGCTGATAGGTTGCTTTAGAGGCTTTTTTCAAAAATAAAGATATGATAATATTGAAATAATAATTTAAATAAGAAATAAAAAAATAATTAAATGACTAATTATGTAATCAAGACAATACTTGCGTAATTAAGTAATTAAGTAGAGAGAGTACCAAATGAGAATTGTGATGAAAATGATTGAAATTGAGTAGTATTTATAGAAGGAATTCGCAAACGACTAGTTTTTTGACCGATTCCAAAGAACAGCACAATTATAGATTGGTTCCAAGCAACCGTTGGGCCGGATGAATCGGTCCGCAGTTCCATGGTCCGATTCGCGCAATTTTTTTCAAGCGATTTCACGCTCCGATAACATTTCTCGCGGTTTTACAGATCTGCGATTCAGGCGGCCGGTTCAAAACCTATCGCGAGTAGTCGCAATTCCAGGATAGTTTTCAAGCGGTTTGGGATCAATTTAGTTGAGAATAACCCGCCTTGTGGAATCACTAGACGATTTTAATTTTATAATTGTTTTAAACTGTGTTATTGATAATTGCAACTCTTTATACTTATTTTAAAATTTATTTTTATCATTAATTAGTAACACGTGGCAAATGGGTAGGCAATCTATCAATGTCAAGCCGACTATTTGGACTCCCCATCACATTCTGATGCATAAATTTAGGTGTCCTCCAAAATTCCCCATAAATAAAATAAAACATTAAAAAGAAAAAGTAAGAAATGTAAAATTGTTTTCTAAAGAATAATTTATGAATAACTAACAGAATTTGATTAGTCCTACTTAAAACATCTAGTCAAGTCACAGAAATAGTTGTACTACTTTTTCTTATTTATTTTACTTAACTTCTTATAAACTCAAAATCTTTTGGTTTTTTTAAAAACATAAAGACAGCACAAAAATAACAAAAATAACACAAATATTGGGTTTTTGACAATCCTTTTTGGGTTTTCAGAATATTTTTTTTAAAAGCTTTAAATATTAAAATGGAAAGATATGAGCCAATAAAAGATATTGGTTCTGGAAATTTTGGAGTCGCAAGATTAGTTATTGACAAGAAGACTAAACAGCTTTTTGCTGTCAAATACATTGAAAGAGGTACCAAGGTAAAAACTTCATTATTTTTTTCTCTACTTCAAATTATTACTATAATTTATTGTTTTTTTTTTAGGAAAAAAAAGGAAATTTCCAACAATTCAATTTTATTATTTGATCATTCATCATGTTGATGAGTTAATAACTTAATGATTATTTCTGGGAATATTTATTGAATATCTTACTGTTTCATTTTTATAATAAGTGTAAAATAAATATGTCAAATCTTAAAAGCTTCATTTTTATTTTTGGAATTTAAATAATATTGTTTTAAATATTTATTCAGATAGATGCAAATGTTCAAAGGGAAATCATAAATCATAGATCTTTGAAGCATCCAAACATCATCAAGTTCAGAGAGGTAAGCAGTAAACTTCATCAATAATCATGTTAGTTAAAGAAGTAATGTTTGGTATATTGAATAAAATAAAATCAATTATATCCTTCTAGAAGAAAAGTAAACAATTAGATAATATCGTATTTATTTTTAGTAGTTAGCATTAATGATCTGTTTGGTAAGAAGTAATTAGAAAAAAAATTCTCAAAAGTTCCATCTCCAAATTCTTCGTAAATTTTCATCATCACTACTTGATATTACTTATTTAATAAGTACTTCACTTTTTATGTTTTAATACTGTTGTCATCTCAAATTATATTACTTACACAATTAACGAAACTAGAAATTAATAAACGAGATAATTCATACACTATTTTATATGACTAAGGGTGTTTGGCAAATGGCTGATAGCTGGTAACTGATAGCTGATTATAGTGTTTGATTTGACCAGTTGATTTTATTAAACCGGTTTGACCAGCTATTTTGAACCCGCTACTATAATCAGCTTGTTCAAAAATGGCTTATTCGTATCAATAAGCTGTTTCAACCAACTACTTCAACAAACACTAGCATTAGCTGATTTGACCACCCTCTCCTCTATTTATATCAAAATATATAAGCTAAAATTGCTCAATAAACTAATTTACCAAACACTCTTATGTTTTATAATTATAGATTAACAGCGATATAAGCTAGTGAGGTGCAACCAAAAGAACCAAAAGAATACTTTGTCCTTATGAAAATGCTCCCGGCCTTGCTATCTTTGTTAATATGCACGCTTTTCTTTTAAGCAATAGTCCTATAATTTTAATATCATTTACAAATTTACTTCTTTTATAAAATATCAATGAAATGAGTGGCTCACTCACACACTGAAGTGAATCGAGGGATGGGAAGCCTTTCAATGCCCCCTTGAAGATCAGCCCTTAACAACTCCAATATGTGCAGCCCAAAAGCCCCACAAGAGTCACAAAGTGACTTGCACAGAAAATCAGAAATGCACTTGTATGGATAGTTCTTGAATTGATTGACTTGAATCTTGGATGTTTCAAGGCAATCAATTCCCTCCTATGATCAAGACTACTCTCAATTAATAGGTGACAATCTTGGACTACTCAGGATTGGTGAGCACTCACACTCAAAAAAACAAATAAGAAAAACACTTCAATGTGTGATTTTATTAAAACTCAAAACTAAGTTTTATTACATGTCTTGGCTCTTATTTATAGGCCTAAGATATAAGGAGAACAATTAGGACATAGGGGATGCAAAAACTAATTGTTAATAGCTAACACGTTTTTTAGCACGTGCCTAATTAAAACACAATGAACAAAAAGAGCAGCAGTGCACAACACATTCTGACAGCAAACTTGCGGCAGGCTACCTTCGTGCTCGTTTTGGAGATCTTGTCTGCTTGTTAGAGCTCTTTCAAGGATTTGTTAGAAACGCCCTAGTGTAGAGAATTCCATTTATGCCTTTTAATTCATCGGAGTCACCTTGGCCGGCTTGCACAACCCACGAAAGGTAGGCTGCTCGTCAGATTTTCAGTCAGTGACTTTGACAGCATTGTGTGGCGAATGAGTGACTTGAGCTCCTTTTCTTTGTGGGTTTCTAAGGATTGTGAGGAGGTTCTTAGGACTTGGATGACTAGACCCATATATGTGCAAGGATTCCATTTGTATGTTCAATGCCACCTAGTTCCTCGAGGTTCGCCTTGGCTAATGCGTGCAAGGTCGGCTGTTCGTGTAAGGGCTGTTGGTGCATCTGTTGTTGACGCTTTATTGTGCAGCCCTATTTCCTCTATCTCCTTACTTGAGTTGTCATGTGCTTCCGTAATTGCTTCACACACCAACATCAATACTTGAAGAAAATGAATATGTATGCACTGAACAAACAATGATATGAACTAAACAGAACTTTTTTTAAGCTTTTAATTTTTTTCAATTATTTAGAAATGCGTGTTACTCCAAATTATTTGCAAAAATAAGTTTTTTAAAAAAAAACTGTTAAAGGCTACATTTTTATACCCTAATAGACTGGAAAACTGGATTTTAATTCAGTAAAGGAAAAACGCTATCGCAAACAATGTTTTCACTAAATATGGAAACATTATCTAAAACAGCGTTTTCCCTTGTATTTTTTTTATTTTGCTGCGATAAAGGTGTATTTATGATGAAGGAAAACTAATCGTAAATAATACAATCTTTTGTTAATTTTCCTACAATAAAACCAACTTATTGTGGGGTATTTTCCTAGAATAATACTTCTCCAAGTCTTTTTAGTGTTCCCATTTCCTTCTAGAGCTATTCACCTCAGTTGTCCATTTGCATTTAAAGACATGCATTTATAGGTGGTCTCCTCATTTTTCTAATATTAAAAGTACTCAATATTGCACATGGGTCTACTATTATAGGTGATTCCCTCCATTTCTAAATATCCCAAACCAAATGGGACCTCTAAATTTAATTAGAGGGACTACCAACTTTAGTTTATTAAATAATTTATAATTTTTTTTGTTATATAGTCACCTATATTTTGATTTTTAACATGTTAGAGGTTTTTTTTATGAAAACACCCATTTAAGTTGGTATTATTCATGGTTAATCACTAGTTAGTACTCCCTCCAATTCAAAACAATTGTCCTATTTAGTTTTTTGACACTATTCATCGATCACTCTTAATTTCTATTTTATTCTTAATTTAGACATCAAAATACAGTCAAGTGTGTTTAATTCGTCTCAATGTAAATTTTATTAATATTAAATTTTTATAATTATTAATTATGCAAAATTAGAATTATTTAGGATTAAATTAGTGCATTGGATGGTGTGCCAAAATAAATGGGACAATTAAAGTGAATTGGAGGAGTATTATTGTAAGGAAATTAACAAAAAGTTGTATTATTCACGTTTCTTGTTAATTTTTCCTATGATAAATATGATTGAATTTATTCAAAAAAAAAAAATGAATTGAATTTTGTGAATTTAAGAGCTAAAAGGAGTATGTACATGACTTTGTAGAAGTGATTTTGCGAGTGAAATTACACCAAGTTTATTGTTTAGCAACGCGTACAAAATAGTATAAAATGGGCATGCAGTAAGTGTCGTATTGTTGTGAGAGAATATATATCAAATATTAACAAACAAAATATAAATTTTACGGAGTTTATAAATTGTTATGTAAATGATAGAGTATATAGTATATTATGAGATATATTTATAAGCTTAACATTTTAATTGACTACCAAAAACTTTCAATATTCAAGGTGTTCCTGACTCCGACACATTTAGCCATTGTGATGGAGTATGCTGCTGGAGGTGAGCTCTTCAACAAAATATGCAATGCTGGTCGATTTAGCGAAGACGAGGTTATTATTCCTTGCTTAACCTAGTTTATATTTTCTCTTAATTTCAATTTTGTTATTAAACCTACATAATAACCGATCAAATCATATGCAGTTCCTATAAAAGTACATATGATATTGTTGATGATATATTTTTTGAGATGAATTGATGATATCTGTAAGGGTTCATCGAAAAAACTCTGTTTTAATAAGGGCTGATTGCAACATTCG